>OY755239.1:23294377-23749060 GCA_963576725.1 Azorinus chamasolen
CAAGCTGTATATCCAGATCTGATGGTTCATTGATGCATCCTCTGAACACGTCCTACTTTGCTTGTCATTCAATATTCTCTAGCGGGTTTAAGCTTTTCATATGAGTGGACTCATATTGACGACTTTTGACGACTCTGTAAAAATCTATTTTGTAAAACCATTGTGATAAATAGAGCATTGGCTCATATAGGAGCAAATGCTCTATTTACCACAATGGTTTCAAACTACAAAAATCTATTGTTTTCCTTTTCTCTAGTTAATGCTCATTTTCGGTAGATTTATTCAAAGAGGTTGTATCCAAAAATAGCCTATGAGGGAAAGGGTTAACGGTATAATCCACTTTGGAAATCCAGCGTTGAAAGGGTTACGGTTTACCAGTTAATACTGAGCGGACTATATACATGTACAGTTAAACCTGTCTTAAGCGGTCATTTATTAATTGAACATAGGATTTTTAAAATGCAGGTGATAACTTAATACAGGGTAAAAGTAAATACAGGGTCAAAGTAATACATAAAGCGCCTACAACAAACAGTGTAGATCCTGATCAGAGAGCTCCTGAATGAGCCCTCTGATCTGGGTCTACACTGTTTGCATCTGTCATTTTTAACGGACGCCACACCAATGGATTCACACTTAATGGCGATGTCTTATCAGGGTCACACTGATGGAAGCTTTCTGCAATTCCAATCAGTCTTATCATTATGTTAAAATAGCGTTTGCATATTTTACATTCTTTCGATTCTACAAACTTTGGGAAAAAAACTACTGATCAAGTGTCAAAAAGTGTGTGTACTGATAAGTGTCAAACAATGTGTTTACTGATTAGTGTCAAACAGTGTGTTTACTGATAAGTATTAAACAGTGTGTTTACTGATTAGTGTCAAACAGTGTGTTTACTTATGCATGTTAAACAGTGTGTGTTCTGATGAGTGCCAAACAGTGTGTGTACTGGTGAATGTCAAACAGTGTGTGTATTAATGAGTGTCAAAAGGTGTGTGTACTGGTGAGTGTCAAAAAGTGTGTTTACTGATGAGTGTCAAACAGTGTTTACTGATAAGTATTAAACAGTGTGTTTACTGATTAGTGTCAAACAGTGTGTTTACTTATGCATGTTAAACAGTGTGCGTTCTGATGAGTGCCAAACAGTGTGTGTACTGGTGAGTGTCAAAAGGTGCGTGTACTGGTGAGTGTCAAAAAGTGTGTTTACTGATGAGTGTCAAACATTATGTGTACTGATGAGTGTCAAACAGTGTATGCACTCATGAGTGTCAAACAGTGTATGTACTCATGAGTGTCAAACAGTGTTTGCAGTTTATTAGTGTCAAACAGTATATGTACGGATGAGTGTCAAACAGTATGTGTACTGATGAGTGTCAAACAGTATGTGTACTGATGAGATGCCGAGTAAGACGTCGCGCGACTCGGTGTTTCATCTGGACCCAAGCTCTATACAAAGTACAGCCAGGATTTCCGTACCATGTTTAACCCTTTCCTTGTTGCACATTCATGTAAGAAATATTGACGTCATGAATAATAGGGTTATTTTTATAATGGCATATGAACACAGGACATTTTGGCTCAGGCAGAAGCTGCAGAAGCAGATCTCAATTACACCATAAGCAAACAGAATAGACACTGATCAGACGGCTCCTATAGGAGTCCTCTGATCTGGGTCTACTCTGTTTGCAGATGCGTGAAAACACGTTTCAATGACGGAAAAGGTTATGGTGAAATACAGATGAGTCAGCCTTAATCCACAGAACGCTCTTTAAAGGGGAAGTCCCTACATTCGACACGTTTCAAAAATGCCTAAAATATACAAAAGTCTTGTTTATATCCTGAAATTGTATATAGCCAAGAAAACCTATCAAATAAACATCAATAAACATCCATGTGTTAGATATCGACAATCCCGATTTTTTCGCAGATGTGTCAGTTCTATTCGCGTTGGGATTTAGTTTCTATCTGTTCAAACTATTCGCGTCTCTCCGGTCACTTCCTAGAAAGCGTCAACAATGGAGGGATCGGGTGATCATCGGCAAAACGCGGAAAATTTGAACGGAAACGGCCGATAATACTTTGCTGTAGAACAAAAAATTATAAGTTTTGACAAAATCGGTTTATTTTGTATCACGGTTTTTTTTTCATTATAAACTCAAATTGACAATATTCATAATCACAATTGAGCTTAATAAATACAAAGTTTTATTATATTATTGAAAATATGCGTTCGTGGTAGGGACGTCCTGTTTCATGTACATGCATTTGCTAACAGAGTGCACGAAGATCAGAAGGTTCTTGTATGAGTCGTCTGAACAGGGTCTACCTTACTGAGCAATATAGATCTGATTTTACAGTTTCTAAATGTGTTCTTACGCCATTATAAAAATGCAGGTAAGTAATATCCATGCTGTCAGTATTTCTTATATAAATATTTATGCAGTAAAAGTTTAAATCTCCACAGAGTCCGTTTTTATGTTCGTCGAGTACACACACGCCACATTCCGCGGGTTAATGGATTGCAAACTATGTCAGAAATATTACAAACCACGTTGTTAGGGGCTTGGCAACCGACCAGACCCTTCACAGGTTGTTATGCTAAGTATGCCATGCTGAATACTGGAATACGACATATGAGTGCAAACTATTTCTGTCTAGGCTGTATATAGATCAACCCTTTAAATGCTGATTTTTAAATGGAATATTCCAAAATTCAAACAGGTCAAGCTTACAGTGAATATTTAAAGAAAGGTGAACATAACAAACACTGTAGACCCTGATGAAAGGGCTGATTTAGGAGCTTTCTCATCTGGGGCTACAGTATTTGCGAAAAAAACAACCAGTTACTCGTTTCACACACTGAAACAATGAATGCAAATATTTGTACAATCTCTTGAGGGTGTTTTTCACACGAGAGTGATGGCTTCGAGTATTTGTAAATAAATGTGGATCTACATTATCTACGCTTCACAGATCGAACAATCCATGTTCTCCCGAGCGACTCACATATTTAGTCTCTAACACGCAGGTAAATGTTAACCGCTCTAACACTTGACCTGGGTCCATGCTTATAAAACTTTTAGTTGAGTCTGAGAACGTTCTCAAGCATTTGATTGGTCAGATTTGATCCTTTGGCTCAAATCTGACCAATCAAAAGCTTGAGAACTCAAATCTGACCAATCAAAAGCCTGAGAACGAAACTCAGACTCAACTAAAAGCTTTATAAGCATGGACCCTGTTTTGTAGTTGATCATTTCTACAAGCATCTCATCCGAGTGTTAAACTGTTTCATGGACCTGTTCTGGATCCAAACCGGGTTCACATTTACTATCCGCATGCTAAATGTTCAATAGATCCCGACATGCGTAACTATTTCATTCATATAAACGCATTTTCACGAATTTGCAACCAGAGTAGACCGAGATCAGACGACTCCTATAGGAGCCGTCTGATCGGGGTCTGCTATGTTTGCTATTGGAATTCGATAAATATGCTTCTTTACTTTCTAGAATGGCAACAATGTTCCACCTTACACATTTGATTATAACTGTTTTGTCCAGGGATGTTCAGTAGATACTGAACTTTGGAATAAACGTACGACAGGGAAAGGGTTAAGAGAAGTAACTACTATACCTCTGTATCAACACTAGTTTTCCATCCACTCTGAGACGATCCTTGTAGTAGACCAGAATCGATACATATCTTTTTTGTCAATCTGGCAACTTAGCCAAAACCGACTTTTACTGTCACAGTAAATATTACTGAAAACTGGTTGTTGTTTTTCTCTTATCGTACATGAAACCTTCATCTACGTATTAGTTGAGAAACGGCAACAGGATGCTTCAGCTTCTTATATTGTATAACAGTGTTGACCAAGATAAATCACGACCACCTAAGAACGCATTGAAAAATATGCTGGTTGATATAATGCTATATATAGCAGCTTGTTATGGATATCAAACGACGGCAGCTGGTCTGGATCAGCACTATTTACAAAGTACATTCCTGGACGTGTATCTCATAAATCGTGCAAGACGAGAACCACGGAACAGTCATTTTAAATTCAAAAATTCAATGTGCTCAAAAACATACTGAGATGCTTTTATTTATGACGAGTCAGATGAGTGTTTCGTGATGTGAACTGCATTGAACGTATGATAAGGAAATCTAACACAAGTGCAAATAACATAACAAAGATGAACCGCCGCTGCAACATTGAATCTGGTATGACGTGCACAGTAGCTACAGTACGACCTGTCTATAGCGATTAACGTTTTCCCTAATGAATACAGTAAAACCTCTCTATAGCGGCCACTTACATGTAATTACTTCAAGTAGTTTGTGTTAAAGGCAGGTGAAAGTAAAAAAGAACGCTCCTATAGGAGCGTTCTGTTTTACCTTCACCTTGCTTTAAGCAGACACATGTCCCCTAAGTACCAACTAATTAACACAATTTAGTGGCCGTTATAGAGAGGTTTCACTGTATTTATGTAAGAAATAATGACGTCATGAATATCAATAAGATAATGTTTTATAATGGCATATGAACACAGGACATTTTTCCTCAGACAGAAGCTGTAGATTCAGATCTATATTACACTATAAGCAAACAGAGCAGACCCTGATCAGACGGCTCCTATAGGGGCCGTCTGATCTGGGTCTACTCTGTTTGCAGATGCGTCAATATGCGAAAGGATTAACTAGAAGCATGTTTCTTATTGTGAATGCTTATGACAACCCCATTAATGTTAAGTTTGATTACATGTCTCTAATGATATATCTTATATGACCAGGTTTTGTAGGAAAAAACAGTTTCTACATGATAAGCAACTCACTTGTCTAGGTATGTAGGCCACTCAAATCATTATTACACTGACATGTAATGACTTCGTGGAATTATGGGTGGATGGATTGTAATGTTCATGTATAAGATAAAAATCAAACGAATATTCGGATATCCGAATAGTTTGGATTCGAATATTCGGATAGTGATTTTGGTATTCGTTGCCATCCCTAATGTTAACCCATTTATTTCCATATTATATAAGTAAACATCTCGTCCAGATCTGTTTTGGAACCATCCAGTTTTTCACGTGGAGAGGGTGGGACAGAGCAAACAAATAGTCTGCTGGAGTAAGCCGTTACAGTAAAACCTCTCAATAACGGTCACTAAATTGTGTTTCTTGGTTGGTATTTAGGACAAGTGGCTGCTTAAAACAAGGTGAAAGTAAAACAAAACGCTCCTATAGGAGCGTTTTGTTTGACTTTCACATTGCTTTAAGCTGCCACCTGCCTTTAACACAAAATACTTGATGTAATTTAGTGGTCGTTATAGAGAAGTTTTACTGTATTGACCATTTACTACATAAATACGTATTTCTAGGCCTTTCAAACAGTGTAGACCCAGACCAGACGCCTGTTGTAGGGGCCGTCTGATCAGGGTCTGTTCTGTTTGCGCAAGAAATAATTTAGATACAGTTCATGTGCCATTATAGAAAAGATAATTTCATTAATATGAACGATGCTATTATTTCTTCCATGAATAATCATGGAGTAAAGGTTTAAATGTGCCCGGTATGACCAGTACCAGGATCGAACTAGTGACCCCATTCCTAAAGCAAACGCACTGATGACTGTCCGTCCTGGCGGTTTCAATCCTGTTTATGCCACAATGTTTCGAGCATTTAAACATGTAATTGGTCATGTCGTGATTCACTTTGTGATTCGTATTTGTCACGGCGGTGGTACGGTCTAAGATTTCTACGGCAAAAAGCATTTCTACGGGCGCCGCAGAATTCCTTCGGCCATGCACTGCAGTGGCCAAATGTGTTACGAACGCCGCACAGCGTTTGTTGAATTTGTGAAGACAGAAACCCTACGGCTGTCGTACGGCCTTTGCAGTGATGACACACGGTCACCGTACGGCGTTTGTGCGACCGCTGTAGTTTCCCAAACTTCACGGAGTCCGCAAGGAAGTCGCACGATGTCCATAAGACACCCACCCACACGGACGCCGTACGGCTTCGACCCGACTGCCAGTAAAAAGGGAGGGATGCGACGTACGGCGGTCATGCTGGCGCCGCATATTTTCTATGATATCTATCGATTTCAGCGATTTACGGCTGGCGCACTGTACGACAGCCGTAGAGCAAATGTGACTGGGGTTTTAAATTCGGATCACGATGAAGCGCCAATAAAGATAAGCGCCATCAACGTATATATGTATATAGCATTCTGCATCAGTTATTCATCAATGTACGGAAACCAAGTTTATAAGACCTTCACAAGTAATGTAGACCCATACCATAGGGCTCCCGAAAGAGCCATTTGACCAGGGTCAGTTTTGTATTATCATTCAGACAGGGGGAACCAGTTTCAATTATTCAGCAAATTAAGTGTTACATATGTTCGCCAGTTCGCATTAGCTTAACACGTTAACACTTATATTATATTGCGTAATGCTTGCAGAGAAAACATTTTAGACGCTTGTGAGATAACCACTTCAGTAACAAGTGCTAAATGAGGCAGACGTGAGATATGTCCCAAACTACCGAACGAAAGGAAAATATCAGCAGTACATGGCTCGAGGTTATCAAACATTTTTACTTGGGCCTCTGTCCGTCATCACGTATCTCACTGGTTAGCTTTCAGAACTGTCACAATCTCTTTCTTGCTACTAATTGGATACGTGAGAATGGATGCAGTCTAAAAGGCAGATTATTAATATAATTCGGGAATGTTGATACTCTCAGAAACATATGCTGCTATTCAAAAGATGAAAGACACACGTGCGCACGTTTGTGTGTGCTTGTGCGCGCGTGTGTGTTTATTTGCGTGTACGCGTTTATGCCTACTTGCGTCGGTATGTGCGTGCGTGTATATACGTCTGTGCGTGGGTTTAAACACTTCACAAAGCAAATATAAAACTGTCGTAAACATTGGAGCACCACCCTGGTACGGTCAGTGATTAAACTAACACTGCTGGTTTAAATCATTGTTAAAGGGACGCGTCCAACTTAAATCGCACCAGCTTTAGATCTCAAATTATGTTATATTTGGCATACTGCTGCTAGGATAAACTTGTTTCATCCTTATATTCAGCCTGTTCTGGACATTCCAAGTAGTTATTGCTTTTAATTCGTTTATTTATAAGGACCGTGTGAAATGAGACAATTCGAACGCCAATCGCAGCAGAGCCGGGCAGAGACATAAAATGTTGTCACTTAATATCAGAAAAGTTGTTTAAGTACAATGAATAACATGACCGAGGATCGAACTCACTGTTAATAAACATATATTTTACTGACTCGGCTGCAAACGATGGATACCGTCTCCGCCCCCTGGACAGTTGCCAGCGTATGTGTGTGCATGCAAGTACATGCGTGAATGTGCACTCGTTGAAATAGATGTAAACATAAGTGCTGTTAATAGAAATGACGTTAAAAAGTGCGTATAGGTTAGGCTAGGTGTAAGACCTTCTTTCCTGAGCTTACCTACTTGTTTGGGCGTGCCTGTAGCATTGCGGGTAAGGCTTTTTGCCACACAAACGAGACAATCAAATTCGCCTTTTATTACAATAACCCTCACGTTGCCAGTTACCCCCCACATACACATTTAAACACACTTTTACTTTAAGTATACAACTTCCCTGGACTTAAGGAAGATTTAGATAGCTAGTATTACACAAAGTGCCCTTAATTACTCGTTTAAGCATGGCAATGACAGTGATGAAGTAGAGGAAAATGAATTTTCTGTAAAAAAATCCAATTAGAAATGTCTGAAGAATAATTGTCCTATCAACTAACCTCGTTAAGCTAAAATAACGTTCCTTGATTTGAAATTCCCTGTTGTTGTCAGTAGTTAGAAGGAAGCTTTATGGGACCAATGGTTTCTACATAGCTAACCTTTTACCGCATGAATATTCATGTAAGAAACAATGACATCATGAATATTTATTAATACAATAATAATCTAATTTACGGTATATTAACAAAGGACTATTTACCATGGCAGAAGATGTAGAAATAGAGCTAGATACTACCATAGGCAACTTCAAGTTCAACTTCAACTTTTGTTAAGTGCTTTAGGCCTCCGGACCATACGCAAAAGAGCATCAGTTTCTACATACATGATATAGTAACACGCAAACGTAATATACCATACAGTGCAATCAATTAGCAAAATATTGCTCAATGTGTAGAATTAATGCAGTGTAGTCCCTGATCTGAAGCTCGTTCAGTATGGCAGCGTCCGATAAGGTTAACGCGGTTTCATCAATATACAGTAAAACCTCATTAAACCGGAATTCTAGTTGATAATAATTTAGATAATTTTAGGCAGGTTACTGCTTAATACAGGAGGAGCTTTCTGCATGACTTTCACCCTGCATTAAGCTACCACATATCTCCAAGATTGATATTTTTACTAAATTTAACGTCCGGTTTAGAGAGGTTTTACTGTACATAATAACACAAACGCAATGTAATATGTACTCAAAGGACACAGTATTGAAAACTGCGTCAAAATAGTATGGTCCCTGATCAGATGCTGCTTGTGTTACATGTAAGCAGCGTCCGATAAGGGGCTTCACTGTCTGTTAATTATGTCAACTATGCTTCCTTTACCTTTGATATACATGCATATAGATACATAAGAACGCAATTGCAATATACAGTAAAACCTCTCTATAACGGCCACTTAATTGTGTTAATTAGATGATACTATGGGCAGGTGGTTGCTTAAAACAAGGTGAAAGTAAAACAGAACGCTCCTATAAGAGCGTTCTGTTTTTCTTTCACCATGCTTTAAGCAGCCACCTGCCTTTAAGACAAAATACTTGATGTAATTTTGTGGTCGTTATAGAGAGGTTTTACTGTACCATGCAATCAAAAGGCAAATAATTGATTGTGTGTCAAATATAGCAATGCAAATAATGTAGTTCCTGACCAGAAACTACCCTTTTTAAGCAGTGTCCGATAACGTGCACCACTTTCCATTTCATTAACGGTTGATATACCAATATACACATAAAAACTAACATTTTAATATGGAATCAAAAGACAAATTATTAAAAAATACTACAAATTGTGCGGGCCCTGGTTGGACGCAGCTATTATACGCGTTTGCATATAGATCTTTTTAGAGTAGACCCATACCATACATCTCCTACAGGATATGCTCTGTTTGCTAACAAATAAATGAAGATCTTATCCGGACGTTTCTGTCTCAGCCAAAAATGTGTTGCTGTGTAATTATGACAATTCAGTCCAAGAACTATATTTGACACCACATCTCTGTATAAACAAAGTTCAGTGACCAAACCCTGATCAGAGGGTTCCTATATGAGTCCATGCTCTACAGTGTGGGCATTTGACATTGCATGCGTGTATCGTGTTGAAATTGTTAAGATGCCGGCTGGTTGCAAATAAGACATAGGTTTTAATTAGACAGATTATAAGTCCAGTCAATCAGTGTCTCATTGGGTCAAATTAGACGGATTAGGTCCAGCCAATCAGTGTCTCATTGGGTCAATTAGACGGATTAGGTCCAGCCAATCAGTGTCTCATTGGGTCAACTAGACGGATTAGGTCCAGCCAATCAGTGTCTCATTGGGTCAATTAGACGGATTAGGTCCAGCCAATCAGTGTCTCATTGGGTCAATTAGACGGATTAGGTCCAGCCAATCAGTGTCTCATTGGGTCAATTAGACGGATTAGGTCCAGCCAATCAGTGTCTCATTGGGTCAATTAGACGGATTAGGTCCAGCCAATCAGTGTCTCATTGGGTCAATTAGACGGATTAGGTCCAGCCAATCAGTGTCTCATTGGGTCAACTAGACGGATTAGGTCCAGCCAATCAATGTCTCATTGGGTCAATTAGACGGATTAGGTCCAGCCAATCAGTGTCTCATTGGGTCAATTAGACGGATTAGGTCCAGCCAATCAGTGTCTCATTGGGTCAATTAGACGGATTAGGTCCAGCCAATCAGTGTCTCATTGGGTCAACTAGACGGATTAGGTCCAGCCAATCAATGTCTCATTGGGTCAACTAGACGGATTAGGTCCAGCCAATCAATGTCTCATTGGGTCAATTAGACGGATTAGGTCCAGCCAATCAGTGTCTCATTGGGTCAATTAGACGGATTAGGTCCAGCCAATCAGTGTCTCATTGGGTCAATTAGACGGATTAGGTCCAGCCAATCAGTGTCTCATTGGGTCAATTAGACGGATTAGGTCCAGCCAATCAGTGTCTCATTGGGTCAATTAGACGGATTAGGTCCAGCCAATCAGTGTCTCATTGGGTCAATTAGACGGATTAGGTCCATCCAATCAGTGTCTCATTGGGTCAATTAGACGGATTATGTCCAGCCAATCAGTGTCTCATTGGGTCAATTAGACGGATTAGGTCCATCCAATCAGTGTCTCATTGGGTCAATTAGACGGATTAGGTCCAGCCAATCAGTGTCTCATTGGGTCAATTAGACGTTTTAGGTCCAGCCAATCAGTGTCTCATTGGGATCGACGCTGATTGTCACTCAGAAAGTCACTTTCCTAAATTCATCAAGGCAAGTGAAAAAATACAACATACCAGAGTTTTGGCAGACCATTCTTGTTTTCGTGAGGGGAAAGGAGAAGGGGAGGATAAGGGCAAATACAAAGTGTCATTCTATCGTTGGTGAAACGGTTTATGTATGTTAAGTTTAGGAAGTAGTGCTTAAATCTGTGCACGCTAAGTAATGTTTCGTCTGCAACAATTGTCATCTGCTTCAATTCTGAAAATAAAATTTCTCTCATTTCTGTGCAAAGGAATTGGCCAGAGTGTCAAACAGTTTGGATCCTGACGAGACGCCGCAATATGCGGCGTCTCATCTGGATCCAAACTGTTTGCACAAGTAATCACAGTTTCATCGCTAGCGTGCAAAGAGTTAAAAACATGGCATGGTAATAAACATGTATTACCATCTTTGTAGTGCTTACGTTATGGCATGGCCCCGAGGTTATGAAACTTCTGATTCTGAGTCAAATATCATTCTCAAGCATCAGACTGGTCAGATTCCGAGTTTGCTCAGAATCTGACCTATCAGATACTTGAGAATTATTTCAGACTAAGACCCAGAAGATTTATAACATTGGAGCAGGGTAATGAATAGCTATTACTATTTTTGTACGTTGTGTCTTGCCACGTAATTATATTTTAACGGTCAACTATTCTTTTCCTAGTGCTTTGCTATAGATTGTGTTCACGTGGATGGCACTTCAAGTGGATATAAAATATACGTGCAAAATGTGTAGACACAAATCAAAGGGCTCCTCAATGAACCCGTTATCATGGTCTGCACTGATTGTCATAAACATCGTTTTCTTCAGTGTTGAAATTTGATGCAATTTTGTTTCACACTAATCTTAATATAAACTCTTTTTCTCGCATCTGTAAACACAATAGACCCAGACCAGGCGGCTGTCGTGGGAGTCGTCTGATCCGGGTCTGCTCGGTGTGCATATGAAATTATAATAGAGCTAACTCTGCAGTCTCTATCAACACCATTCATGCGTACAAAATCTGTTAGTTTATAAATTCAGCTAATGAACACTCATGGTGTCATTATTTCTTTCACGAATGAATTTTGAACAGGCAAATGGTTTATTAATATACAGAGAGGGATGATCCTCTTCGATTAAATCTACCGAAAAGGGAAATTTTAGAATTTTGTAGTTTGAAACAATTGTGATAACTAGAGAATTTGCTTCTATAGGAGCAAAAACCTTATTCCTCGCAATGGCTCAACAAGTGGCTTTTGCAGGGGCGTCAAAAGGCGTAAATGTGAGGGATAGGGTTAATTAAACATATTTTACAGCATGGTATGCTGACCCTACACTTACTCAGTGAATATGCATGATATAATCCACCAATCATACATAATACATGTTGTAATAGAGAAACACATAACGGTGCAACGTCAAATACTAAACTCGCCATTTCTTCACAAGACCCTATGTTGTGACCACTTTTTAGAATCGTCTCGAAGAGACGATTCTAAAGAGTGGTCACAGCATAGAGTTTGGTGAAGAAAAAAGAAAGTTATTCTTGAAAATGTTATAATTTACGCATGGTATAAACATTGTGGACCTATGATATCAATTATATAATACCCTTATACTGTTATGTAAAACAATTGAATGCATTGCTGGGGTTAATAGTATAGAATCAGATCAGAAATATGCATTAAAACAGAGCATACTGTACCTATATCTGGGTTTGCTAAGATGCCAAAAATGTAACGAGCTATGAAGTAAAGGATTACAGCGCAATGTTCTTGAAAATCGTTTCTTTTCTGCACCTCTTAACTTTGCAATTATTTTAAGTGGATGGCTAAAGAAAGAATGATTGATCTTCCAACGGAAACCTGTAACAAGAAAGTGAAATGTGTTGTTAGATCTTCAAAATAAATAAACCTGTCTTGGGTAATGGGTTGCTTGCTACAACTCTAATTATTTTCTACTTACCGAACAATAAAACTGAGAAACAGGTCAGGAGCGGAACATAATGTGAGGTCTGGTTAGGATGTCATAAAACACACACACAATTTTTTCTTTTAAAAAAAAAAATATTAAAAATAACTCGTGTAATGTACGACTTTACAAAACAGTAAACCCTCTCTTCTATGTCTCCTTTCTGGTCATATACACCGATAGTCCGCCGTTCGCGAAGTGATTCGTACATGTATTGCAAACAGGTTGGCTTCAGATGAGAGGTGTATGACACCCGGTCAATATTTTCTCAAGCACTTTATCCAATCGGAAGTACAGTAGAACCTGTCTTAAGCGGTCATACATTTATTGAACATATGAGTCTTAAACAGCAGGTGGTTGTTTATTGCAGGGCAAATGTAATGCAGAAAGCTCCTATAGGAGTTTCTGTATTACTTTTGACCTGAATTAAGCTACCACCTGCCTTACAGACCCATAACTAGACCTCTTTTTGATGGTTGCATACGACAGGCTCTACTGTAGTCAACATTTATTTATAGTGGGTTAAGGGTTAATGTAGGTGTCTCGTGTAGCTAAATGCAAGACGAAGCTACATATATACATGAGAGCTATCTGTGCTACGTTCGTTCTAAGCTATAAGCACAATTAGTGCTTAACCTTTTCCTTCATATAAACACTACTCACTTCCGATTTGCCCAAGCTTTCAAAATAAAACAAATTAGTGTGAAACAGCTTCGATACTGAGATTATGTCTCACCTGGATCGACGCTATTTGTAAATACATTACCCCCCCCCACACACACACACACACACACACACACACACACACACACCAGACCACCCCCTTCTGCCCCCACACCCAGTTTATAGAATATTTTGCTTGAACCTGAGATCATTCATAAGCATCAGGGTCCAATGTTATAAAGCTTCTGAGTCTGAGTCTGAGATCATTCTCAAGTATCTGATTGATGCTTTAAAATGATCTCAGACTCAAGTAAAATGTTTTATAACATTGGACCCTGATTAGCCAGAATTTAAGCTAGCTCAAGCTCTAGCCATTCAGATGCTTGACAATGAACTCAGACACAGAAGTTTTATAAACTTAAGCCCATGTCGTACTTAATAAGATAAGGGTTAAAAAGTGTCTTGAAAATAAATAGGTGACATACAAATATAGGAGACACGGACATACTAAAATAATGGTAAAAGAGTTACGCTCTCTCCAGCTTAGGAGACAAATTTAAAGCATGCTTATCAGAGAATTCCAGACGTTCCCACTTTGTTTAGAATGTTTTCATTTTTGCTATTACAAATATTGACACAAATCATGCTGTCTCTACCTCTGGTGAGCGACAAGGTTGATGCAAATAGTTGCCAACGCAGCAAATGCTGTGAGGGCAACCGTGTGAGAAGAGTTATAAGAGGCATGCATGCATGTAAATGTATGTAATGTATGTATGTATGTATGTATGTATGTATGTATGTATGTATGTATGTATGTATGTATGTATGTATGTAGGTATGTAGGTATGTAGGTATGTATGTATGTATGTATGTATGTATGTATGTATGTATGTATGTATGTATGTATGTATGTATGTATGTATGTATGTATGTATGTATGTATGTATGTATGTATGTATGTATGTCTGTATGCATGTATGCATGTATGCATGTATGCATGTATGCATGTATGCATGTATGCATGTATGCATGTATGTATGTATGTATGTATGTATGTATGTATGTATGTATGTATGTATGTATATGTCTGTATATGTCTGTATTCATGTATGCATGTATGCATGTATGCATGTATGCATGTATGCATGTATGTATGTATGTATGTATGTATGTATGTATGTATGTATGTATGTATGTATGTATGTATGTATGTCTGTATGCATGTATGCATGTATGGATGTATGTATGTATGTATGTATGTATGTATGTATGTATGTATGTATGTATGTATGTATGTATGTATGTATGTATGTATGTATGTATGTATGTATGTATGTATGTATGTATGCATGTATGCATGTATGCATGTATGCATGTATGCATGTATGCACATGTATGCATGTATGCATGTATGTATGTATGTATGTATGTATGTCTGTATGCATGTCTGTATGCATGTATGTATGTATGTATGTATGTATGTATGTATGTATGTATGTATGTATGTATGTATGTATGTATGTATGTATGTATGTATGTATGTATGTATGTATGTATGTATGTATGTATGTATGTATGTATGTATGTATGTATGTATGTATGTATGTATGTATGTATGTATGTATGTATGTATGTATGTATGTATGTATGTATGTATGTATGTATGTATGTATGTATGTATGTATGTATGTATGTATGTATGTATGTATGTATGTATGTATGTATGTATGTATGTATGTATGTATGTATGTATGTATGTATGTATGTATGTATGTATGTATGTATGTATGTATGTATGTATGTATGTATGTATGTATGTATGTATGTATGTATGTATGTATGTATGTATGTATGTATGTATGTATGTATGTATGTATGTATGTATGTATGTATGTATGTATGTATGTATGGATGTATGTATGTATATATGTATGTATGTATGTATGTATGTATTATCTAGTATCGTAACATCAGTCATCATAGTACTGCATTATGATAGTTCATCCTTACCGGTATATATATATATATATATATCTTAGTCAATACATTATTAACATGCAAATGGCACTTATAACAGTATAGTTACGCTGTATGTTGTAATACGTTATTGCTTATAACGTTTATGTAACCTAGTGTGCAAGGAAGTCTTGTTGGTTGTTTATGTAACCTAGTGTGCAAGGAAGTCTTGTTGGTTGTTGATAGGTTACATCAATTGTTTCATTACGCGGAAGACAGAAAAACACGACTCTACGGCTGTTTTTTTTCTCCTACAATATGCTGCAGTTTATCAATACTTAATGAATAAAACATAAAAAAAATTACCTCCACTCCTATTTGCTAATTAGTTCCAACTAGCGCGCACGTGTTATTGTTCACTGTGATGAAGGGAAAACACAGCCGTAACTCCAACAATGAACAGGCTAACGATGTCAACACCATGTCTGGTGCTCATTTTGTAAGCAGGAAATAAGTTCTTAATTGTGGTATGTGCCGCAATATTGACATGTTTTTTTCTTCTAATTTTTTTATCCAAACAAATGTATTATTCATTTCTAAGATGAGTGTATGTTTTGTGCAATAAAATACAATATGTAATAAATATTAGTACATTTATGAGAAAAATATTTATTACATTCCTAATGTTGCATATGCATGAATAATTTCCCAAATCTCTCGTTAACCGTGCACACGCTCCAACATAGACAGACTACAATAAAACGCATCTAAAACGGAATTTTAGTAGAGAAAAATTAGATACGTTTAGGCAGGTCGTTGCTTAATTCAAGATGAAAGTCGTGCAGAAAGCTCCTCTGTGAGCTTTCTGTGTGACTTTGATCCTGCATTAAGCTGCCACCTGTCTCCAAGACCGGTATGTATACTAAATTAAACGCCCGGTTTAAAGGAGTTTTACTGTACATGTTTATCAAAACAAGTGTGTAAGTTAATTAAAACGCATATTGCGTAACCTGTTATTGATTGCCTTAGAAAACCTTTACATGATGAAGATTATTTTGATCGCCTTTACGAACAGTGTAAACCCTGATCAGACGACCTCTATAAAAGTGTCGTTCTGGCCAAACATCCTGTGTGCATATGATATACAAAATGCCCATGTAAAAAATAGGCATGACGTCATTATTTCCTATATTAACCCTTATCATACTTAGATCGACCTGATTCGCGTTTTCAAATAGTTTGTATCCTTAAGAGGCGCCGAGTAACTCTTCGCTATCTATTCACGTTAATATACCTGCCTGTAAATAGTGAAGACCCAGATGAGACAGCTCCTGCAGGAGCTGTCTCATCAGGGACTGCACTATTTACAAGTTGATTGTGCAACCAGTGCACTCTACAGCAGTGATTGAACAGAGAAATAATTGTACACAGTAAAGATAAATGTTATTATACAATAGGGCATGGGTTAAAAAGGAGAAATGTATTTCAAAATTCGGCAAGAGAATGGTTATCTCGGCGTTTAATTAGGACCCATACTGTTTGATATTCGGTCAACATTTTCTCAAACGCGTGTACGAATCATAAGTAAAAAATGCAACAGGGTCCCTGCTTATAAAGCTTTTTAGTTGAGTCTGAGTTTGTTCTCAAGCTTTTGATTGGTCAGATTTGAGTTCTCAAGCTTTTGATTGGTCAGATTTGAGCCAAAGGCTCAAATCTGACCAATCAAAAACTTGAGAACGAACCCAGACTCAACTAAAAGTTTTATAAGCAGGGACCCAGATGTTTTGACAAACATAACTGTTTCAGGAATATTAAGGATAATCTTCACCAGGCCAAGGGTCAGTTTAACTTAACCCTTTCCATGTTCTGTATTTAGGCCAAATTTCAATACCTACTGAATATTCATTGACAAAATAGTTATAAAGAAATATGGAATATGGACCATTGTAGATATTTTAGAAAGCAAAGAAACAGATCTTTCAAACAGAGTCATCTGAGCTGGGTCTACTCTGTTTGCAAATGCGTGAAAGCACGTCTATATTAGGGAAAGGGTTAAGTTTATTTAGACATGCATATAGCATAATCTTAGCCTATATAACCATATACAGGTAAGCAAACGCGGTGACGATATAAGAACGAATATACAACGGGTATTACAACAATTACATTCAACCCAAAATGTCAGTTTCAATTAATCACCAGTAGAAATGTAACATGTTTGAAATGTAAGTGAATTAATAAGAGGAACTCAAGGCAGTTTACAGACTGTATGTCTGCTGGTTATATTTAATTGGCTATTCTCTTGAAGGGCATTAACTAATCAAGTTGCTCTCTTTAAAGGAATTGGCATGCTTGATAACAACAAAAAAATACAACAAACGCACAAACGACATAGTAAATAAGGTATTTATGTTGCAGATAAACCATTTGACCTGTTACATACTGAATATGTGCTTTTACTGGACAATTTGCTGTGATTGAAATATAGTGGTGTTGGGAAAAGTGAAATTTGAACATTTATCATATAATAAGGACTATTTATTAATACACCAACATGACTAAAGAAGATAATTGGAAGGATCCTTTTGAAAAGAAAAATGAAAAATAATGGAAAAATAAGTTATATGACACCTCTTTTTGCATATTTTCAGGTAAAAATTAAAGTTTTATTTAACTATTATATTGATATTGGAACATGTTTCATATACATGTAATAAGGACTTAATATACACAAACAGGACTAAAGAAGATAATTGAAAGAATACGTTGGAAAATATTTTTTAGCAAAAGTGAGTTATATGACACCTCTCTTTGCATATTTTCAGGTATCTTTTTGCATATTTTCAGGTAAAAAATAAAGTTTTGTCTAACACTTAAAAAGCGCTGTTTAACATTTATGAAGTATACTGTGACCTTTACGTAATAACTTTATTAAAATAAGTGCTGAAAATCGTTACAAAATATAGTTTAATCATTTTTTGATATGAAGGTCAAATTGAAAGGAGGTAAACAAACGGTCATTGCTGGAAATATCTTAAGACATGGAAATAACTTTTGATACCAAATGTGCAAGATGCCAACTAGCATAAGTTCAGTTATTAATGTTGCTTAAAAATCGATGAGGAAATGCCAGTTTAACCCATTCTCTCCTACAGACGCCTTTTTGCGCCTCTGTAAAACCCAGTTTTTAAACCATTGTAATAAATGGAGCATTTGCTAACATTTTCTTTTTCTCTAGTAAATGTTACTTTTCAGTAGATTTATTTAAAGAGGTTAGGTCTAAAAATAGTCTAGGAGGGAATGAGTTAATAATCAGGACAATACATGGAAATAGATAGACATTTAAACATACATATAGAGACAGGCAGTTAGGTAGACAGACATACAGATGGATAGACGGACGGACAAGTAGATATACAGATAGACAGACGTACAGACGGACGGACGGACGTGCAGACAAACAACAGTTGGCCAGATACAAATACAGCATGCATTTGATTGAATGGACGGACATACATACAGTACACAAACAGACAGACGGACAGACAGTCAGCCTTATAGACATATAGACATACAGATAGACAGTCGGACAAAAACGACCTAGACATTCAGCTGCGTTGACAGTCAGACATGCATATAGATAGACACGTTAACTCATTTAATCTACCAATAACACTAACCCTTAGTGACGTCATGAATATTAATTAGATTATTGTGTTATAATAGCACATGGACATAGGAATGTCTGGCCATGTCAGAAACCGTAGAATCGTATTTATAATATAGCATAAGCAAATAGAGCAGTCCCTGATCAGACGGCTCCTATGGGTCCACTCTGTTTGCAAAGGCGTACAAAGGCGTACTTATGGAGTAAGTGGTTAAATGAAACCATGTTTTTTATCTAAAATTAATATCATATAACATGCGCAATTCAATGTGTGCCTTAGGAATTCGGTGACTTGTAACATGTTTCAAATATGAACGTTTACTCAATAAATATTCATGTGAGAAATAATTATCGGCTGAAATGTTATAATGGCATATGAACATAAAAAAAGTGCTGGCTATGGCAGAAACTGCAGAATCAGGGTCCATGCTTATAAAGCTTTTTAGTTGAGTCTGATTTCGTTCTCAAGTTTTTGATTGGTCAGATTTGAGCCTTTGGCTCAAATCTGACCAATCAAAAGCTTGAGAACTCAAATCTGACCAACCAAAAGCTTCAGAACGAACTCAGACTCAACTAAAAACCGTTATAAGCATGGATCCAGATCTATAAACTTTCACAAACAAACGGATAAGTCCCTGATCATGATCCGTCTGCTCTGTTTGAAAAGCATGAAAGGGCGTCTGCATCAGGAATTTTTTAAATACATTACAATAGCCAACTGTTTTCACAATACGCTGTCTGGAAATATTGACAGTTTTCTGAAAGCAAAAGAGGATTCTCAGTAGGGTACTGTATGCGGTGTTTATGACCGGATGGCGTCCTATCGGGTTATTAGGGACCCATCTGCTAGGACCAAGTAGTTATTTGTTTGGCCGCACGAGTGTAATAAAGAGTCAATGGTCGGCGTCCAACATTTGTTTAAAAATTCACAGTTTACAAACACCAGGCTTTTAAAACAAAACTTGCGAAACGTTATTTAGCAGAATTATATAGGTACACATTTTGCTATTTGTAGACGAAAATAAATCATACAGACTACATATTTTCATAAACCAGAAACATATATATATCGTTAGGTATGGACATTTGTGTATACAGTTATGTGACTAAAAACGATTAAGAACATTTGGGGGTATAATCAAACATTTCTGGTATTCGCTTGCCCGTCACAACCCATTACAATCATTTCAAATGTCTTCCCTTTGTTTAACGAAAACATTTATTAACATAAAGCAAAACCATGACGTTAGAGTACTTCGCAAACAATGCTTCT
Source organism: Azorinus chamasolen (assembly GCA_963576725.1). Lineage (NCBI taxonomy): Eukaryota > Metazoa > Mollusca > Bivalvia > Cardiida > Solecurtidae > Azorinus > Azorinus chamasolen. The sequence goes on from OY755239.1 coordinate 23,314,449, forward strand.
ACAACTTTGTAGTTTAAGGACCGATTGAATAACTACAGTTTACAGAGAATGTGTTTCGCTTAACTCTTTCGCTGCCAATGTCACTGATGCTATTACATGTATACCTATGCAAACAGTCTGGGTCCAGATGAGACGTCTCTACAGGATCCAAACTGTATGTTAGTGTGACTGTTATACATACCGAAGACGATACTGCCCGATTAAAACAGATCCTTAACAAAGGCGATATTGGTATGCTGTAGAAGCACCATCTATACACTACGGAAGCAGTATAGCGGAAGCTCTATCTATATATAATAAACCCCCTCTAAACCAGACCTTAAACTGAGTATAAATATCCGTCTTGGAGACAGATGGAAGCTTAATGCAGGGTGAAAGTCATGCAGAAAATCGTCTCTAGGACCTTTCTGCATGACTTTCACCTAACATTAAGCAGCTACTTGCCTAAAAGTATCTTAATTCTTCTCGATTAGAATTCCGGTTTAGAGAGTTTTTACTGTACAACGGGAACACGTTCTATGCAGTCACCATCTGCATGCCTTTTGTATATTCTGCAGACACTTGTCTACGATATACTATACTCTGGGTATATATTTAAGAAACCTTGGCTATTGACTGCGGAACAGCTTTATACAGTAGAACCCAGCTAAACCAGAATTCTAATAGAGGAGAATTTAGATACTTTAAGGCAGGTTGCGACTTAATGCTGGGGGAAAGTCATGCAGAAAACTCCTAGAGGCTTAATGTGGTGTACTTACTGGGGGAGTATCCAATGTAACAGGGGAGAAACATATGCAGCCAAACCGGGGCTCGAAAGTTATACTTGAAGAGCTTTCAAGTTATACTTGAAGAGCTGTCCTTGAAGAGCTTTCTGCATGACTTTCACCCTGCATTAAGCTGCCATCTGTCTCCAAGACCGATATTTATACAAAATGTATCACCCAGTTTAGAGAGGTGTTACAGTATATACTACCGAGTAACTCGGCGTCTCATCTGGATCCAAGTTTTGTTTGGAAAATGCGTGTCAGGACGCCTTTATCATGCTATTGGTTAGTACTGTTTGCTAAAGTTTCAGAATCACCTCTCTAGTCCGAGCCTTTAATAATGAGGCATTGAGAACTGTTTAACAATTTTCCTCATATTGACGACTTTTGACGACTCTGTAAAAGACACTTTGTGAAACCATTGTGATAAATAGTAATGAAGAATTGATGTCTCTGTAGCCAGGTGACTGCTTAACCCTTTCCTCAATACATACGCCTTTCTACGCCTCTGTAAAAATCATCTGTTGAAACCATTGTGATAAATAGATAAATAGCTCTATTTATCACAATGGTTTCAAACTACAACATTCTAAAATTTTCCTTTACTCTAATTAACGCTCCTTTTCGGTAGATTAAGTCAAAGAGATTGTATTTAAAAATAGCCTATGAGGTTATGGGTTAAGGCAGGTGGCTGTTTCTAGAGGATGAATTCGTGCAGAAAGTTACTAGATGAATTTCCCGCTTGACTTCATCCCACATTGAGCTTCCACCTGGTTTAATAACCGATAATGATACTCAGTAACGTCTCGGTAATACAGTAAAACATCTCTATAACGGCCACTTAATTACATCAAATATTTTGTGTTAAAGGCAGGTGGCTGCTTTAAGCAAGGTGAAAGTAAAACAGAACGCTCCTACAGGAGCGTTCTATTTTACTTTCACCTTGCTTTAAGCAGCCACCTGCCCGAAATACCAACACATTAACATGATTTAGTGGCCGTTGTAGAGAGGTATTACTGTACGACGACTCAAAAGAAGTTTAATTTTGGATTCTAAAACACGTGGTAGCCTAATGCAGGACAGACGTTATACAGAAAACTCTTATAGGAGCTTTCTGCATTATGTTTGCCCTGCATTAAGCTACCACCTTATTTTAAAAACTCCTCTGTTAATAAAGTTGGTATTTACTGTTACTTTTATGTTTCGTATTGGCGGGGTTGAATGTATTATGGAAGCACTATTAAAATTGGTATTTATACTCGCATGGCGGAATCTAACAGTTGAATGCTATGGCGAATAATCCTTAAGAATGCATTATTTCTTACTTCATGAATATTCATGTGAGATATGAAAATCAATTTAGCTGAATTTTAATAATGGTTCATTTTTGCCATTGCCTTTTAATGTGTATTATGATTTTGCTTACCTAAAGTGTTCTGTCGTAGGTGCATGCACTTGTACCAAATAAGATATTTATCTATCAATGAACAGAGGAATGTTTCACCATGGTAAAAATAAGACTCATGTTATACAGTAAAACCTCTCTATAACGGCCACTAAATTGTGTTAATTAGTTGGTATTTAGGGCAGGTGGTTGCTTAAAGCAAGGTGAAAGTAAAACGGAACGCTCCAATAGGAGCGTTCCGTTTTACTTTCACCTTGCTTTAAGCAGCCACCTGCCTTTAACACAAAATAATTGATGTAGATTAGTGGTCGTTATAGAGAGGTTTCACTGTATATTACTTCATTAGCAAACAGCACAAACCCTGATCAGACGTCAGGAATATATGTTGAGTGAAGGTTTAACCCTTTACTCCATAAACACGCCTTTCCATGCCTTTGCCGGCAGAGTAGACCCAGATCTGGCGGTTCCAGTAGGAGCCGCCTGCCCAGAGTCTGCTCTATTTGCTTACAGAATAATATAGATACGATTCTACCGTATCTGCCATGACCAAACATTCCAGTGTCCATTTCCCATCACAACAATTATTCTAACCAATGTTTATGAGGTCGTTAATAATCAAATTTGCAACGTAAATGATTCAAATGGAACATTATTTCAAACAGTTGGGTTCAATTGATGAACATTTATCAAAACTGTTCTATAATCTACCTGTGCTTTCGAGAGGAAAAAAGAGGATATTTTTAAACAAATAAATGCTTTAATTCGTGCTTTCACTTGCAGAGTCGAAATTAATTTGAGGCGAAGTTAACACACCCAACGCGTTTGAAATGTTTTTCGCAATTAAAAAAAGGGAGAAAAGAAATAGACTCAGTATTTGTTTCAGACTTAAAGCAAACATCGTGTTTTCTTTGCAAAAACAACTATGCCTCTATACGCACGTGCGGTTTATATTGTATTCAAACAATTCTTTGAAGTTTCATTCTTATTCAGCATTGATACTTATCGAGGAGAACTTAATCTGGAGAAATGCGTGGATGTAGGTAAAAAAAAGATTCCCAAAGACAATTCGTAAATCGATATTCTGTGGAAAGCAATGCAATATTAACCCGTTTACAGTAGAACCCTTCTAAATTGGAATTTTATCAATGAATAATCTAAGTATTCTTAGGCAGGTGGCTTCTTAATGCAGGGTGGAAGTCATGCAGAATGCTCCTATGGGAGCTTTCTGCATGACTTTCAACCTGCATTAAACTGCCGCCTGTCTTAAAGATCGGTTTTGATACTTGTTTTAAATAGCTTCCGGTTTAGACGGGGTTTACATTTATTCCTATATTATTGAAGGAAATCCAGTCTAGATCTTATTCTGGAACCCATCCATTTTTCACGTAGCACAGTAAATAAAGTATTTGCCGATTTAAGTCATTGCCATCGATACGTTCAGCACAAAATGCGTACCCTGATCAGAGTGTTCACACAGGAGCTCTCTGATCTGGGTCTACACTGTTTGTTTGTCCTTTTTTAGGGACAATGGGCATCCGTGATTGAATCCATAGTTTGCTGTACAACCTCTGATTTACTAAATCTTTCATCTACTTTCGATCCGAGGAGCATTTTGAGAAACAACTGAACGAGGGTCAAGCAGGTTAACCCTTTACTTCATACATACGCCTTTCTACGCCTTTGCAAACAGCCGTCTGATCAGGATCTGCTCTTTTTGCGTAATGAATGAAATAGACCTGAGAGTAAACTTTTTAACAGGGCCATCATTTGTCTGGTTCATATGCCAATATAAATATTAAGCTCATTATAATGCATGCATATACATTCAGTTTTACATAAATATGCATGAAGTAAAGGCTTAAATTCTTATTAGGCCTCTCATCTGAACCCAATCCGTTTGCAAATGTGAGTCGAGTTTGGGCTTAGCCTTCGAATGGCTACTCCTGATCAAACTGTCGCCAGTAAAATGCCTTCCAATACAGAATCTAAACTCATCTGTCTTCCATTACTTTTAAAGACGTGTTCAGGATGTCAAACAATTTATGTGTCGATGAGAGGAGGTGTTTCTTCGGTGTCTCATTTGGATCTCATCTGTTTGCAAATGACATATTGGGTTAACTCGTTGCATACCAGTGGTTAAATCCTTAGTCTGTTAAACGCGACCTAACTGGAATTTGCAAACAGCTTGGATACAGATGAGACGCCGGGTAACTCGGCGTCTCATCAGGATCCAAGCTGTTTGACACTCTGTCATCAGTATCTCAAAAGCTTGAACGAATCAGAACATTCAGAAGTAAGTGACAACGGCAACAGATCGAAGCTGAAACATACCTCATCTTTATAGCAGGCTAAGGGTTAATCTCGCAGTTTATGGTGGGCTAGCACGATACCTGTTCTACAAAAACAGATATGTAAGAAAAACCGTCAATATTGGTTTAATCCTTTCAACGCTGAATAAACACAGGAATAGCCCATTACCGTCTAGTAGAAGAGTTAATTTAGTATCAAAGGGTATACGCGTAATTTGTCAGATGTTTCTTTAATCACAAACAGTGCATACCCTGTTCAGAGGGTTTCTCGACGAGCCATCTGATCTGGGTCTCCACTATTTGTAAATAAAAACCAACTTGTTTCTCTCATTGGAAGGGTTGCGCTATTGTGCTCGAACAACGTAATAAACGCATGTCTAAATAAGTTTAACTCTGAACTCCATAGTATGACTCTAAATCCTCGAGCCAAAAACTGTAGACTCAGATTAGACGGCTACTGTTTTAAACTGTCTGATCAGGGTCTGCTTTGTTTGCTTAAACCTTTCCTCCATATGCTATTTTTATACTTTGAATGAATCTACCCAAAAGGAGCATTTACTAGAGAAAAGTAAAATTTAGAATTTTGTAGCTTGATACCATTGTGATAAATAGAGCATTTGGTCCTATAGGAGCAAATGCTCCATTTATCACAAAAGTTTCATAAAGTGACTTGTACAGAGGCGTAGAAAGGCGTATTTATGGAGGAAAGGATTAAGAATGTACGAGTATGTACATGCATATATATTTATTCTGCAGTTTATTCCATGACCACACATTTTCTTGCTAATATGCCATTTTAAGAATTATGCTATTTTTTCATGCATGCATTATTTCTTGGAGTAAAGAGTGAACTCACATAGGAAAAGAAAAAGGATTGTTTTCCTAGCGTAATATTAATCCCATTTTTCATGTTATTGATTTAAAAATGTGTGGGAAAACTGGTTGGAAGTTAATGTAACCCTTTTCCAAGTGTAGAATGTATATCTGCTAAAATCTGATTTATGACAGTTTGTTTAGCTTACTTCGATTAGAGCAAGTACCTGGGAAATCACTGACAGAATATCTATCAGAATTGATGCCAAATGAGACACCGATTGACACGTACTATGTGTGCCATATAAGTCCAATCAGTTTTCAAATGCCAGCCAGATCGTGATTAGCAAGCTAATGGGTTAAATCTTCAAGTATTTCCGACTGTTTTAGGGGGGGGGGGGGGGGGGGCAGTTGATTGATATATTTTAGTACAGCAATGTTAAGAAACTGTGTCTATCCATACACAAATGGATCCGTCAACATGTGAGATCCAAATTTTTGTTGAGCAAGAAGAACAAAAGCTCGTTTAATCCTGTACCTGTTCAATATTTGTGTAAGACGTGGTGATATCATTTATTTGCTGACATTTTTATAATGATACATGAAATCAGGATTTTGTTACATAGGCAGACATTGTAGAATATCATCTATGAACAGAGCAGAGACTCTGAGCAGATGGCTCCTATAGAATCCGCATGATATGGGTCTACTCTGTTTATATCAGATAAAAGGGTAATACTGAACTCAGATGGCATTTGATGTTTGTTTTGTTTTTGTTTTGTTTGTTTTGTTTGTTGTTGTTGTTTTCTTTTCTTTTTTTTTTTTGGGGGGGGGGGTGTATTTATCTATTACATTTTCCTATTCATACATTATAAATTATACAAATTCAACACACCAATATCCATGATGTCATCATTTCTTACATGGATATTTATAAATAAAGGGTTAGGCTACCACCTGCCATAACGACCTAGACTTAACCCTTGACATCATAAAGCTGTCACTGTATGCCTGGGAAACAGAGACGACCCGGATCAGACGGCTCCTGTAGGAGCCGTCTGATCAGGGTCTGCTCTGTTTCCTTTCCTTATAAAATAATACAGATCTGATTTTACAATTTCCGTAAGGACAAACTATTCCCTTGTTCATAGTGCCATTATAAATATCAGTTTATTGATATTCGTGATATTATTATTTCTGACATGACAGGATTAAAGGACTAAACGTCTTTAATGTCATGGATGTTCAAGGCATATTAAGTCTCCTAAGGTTGTTTATGCAGGACTTCCCTTGTCATTACGGGGATGTTTTATCCACGAAGATAATTTTATACATCTTTATCCATGTACGTGTGTTGCCCGCCCTACAATGGCTTTTGCATGTATTATGATCCATATAGTTTCTGTAGAGGAGTGGCAAATTCGATTTTAAGAAAGATTTGTAAGAGAGTTGTGTTGTAAGATAGAGTAGTTCTATCCCTTCCTCGCTTAATACGGGCCTATATTATATTTAACCTTTAGCCTAATGTGCAATTGTTTATTGCATAATTTGCAGTGAAATTCAATTTCAAAATGTCAGTTATATACAATTTCTGTTTTAAAATGGATTACGATTGCCCAAAACGTTGATGCAAACTGATTGCAAAGGTATTCACCAATTCATAGCATGCTGTATAATTGGCTTTACAATAATGGGAAATAAAACCCCTGACCTAACAGCATTTACAGACTCCGAGGTGCAATTCTGTCTGCTACAGCATGCCGGTAGGCAGAAAATCTCCAAACACTAAAACAGACCTTACGCCCTGTCTGATTAGGCTAAATCTGTTCCGTTGTCTTTATGATTAAATAATGCGCCCTGAATTATTGAAACAATCTCCAAGGATAACAAGCCCGTAAAACACCGCCGCATTTCCAACGATCTTATCTCTCTGAACCCGACCAATTCTTTCAGGTTATCATTGTTTTCACTCTTCGGTTAGTAAACTTTTTCTCCCCTTAATAGTTTTGCGTAGATGCATTGTTTCGCTTCATAGTAAATACTTTCTCCGACCTGTAAATGTAAAGTAGCTGTACCATGTTAGATAAAACACCGATGGCTGTCATTGGGATGGATTCGTTCTGTTGTTAGCCGTCAGTCGGATCGGTGTTAGCTTGTGCTTCTTTTTTTCCTTGTCTATCCGGGCTGATCAAAGTTAGGGGATGTTATCTGTAGGTTCCTGGGAGCTCTTGGTCTCGCAACAGAGCGTGTTTCCTTCTCCTCCACGCGCTTAGCGCAACTCGTCAGGTATATTCCGCCAGTGCGGGAAATCGTCGCTATCGGAAAAACTATGTAAGAGCACGATGAATCCATTAGGCAGGCAACATCGGCAGTTTTAATGCGAGTGTTCGTTTGTGCACAGAGCGTTTGTTCCTAATGACGGTTCATGTACAAACAAGAGAGTAGCGCACGACAAGCGCCCATAAAGGAATAATTTACAGAGTTTGTGGATTAGAGAAGGATTAGTGTGTATAAATTATTGAGTAAGATTTAATGGTATTTTGCTGAGCACAGTGACTGACGAGTTTCTTTTGTCATGTGTCATTCTGGTGCGTTTCTTAATGAAGTTGTAACAGGGGAATGGCTTAAATGGACTGTATTAAAAATTGATAACGAGGTTACTTTTCTTAAGTGTACCATTGTTGCGAGAAGGCCCAGTGTGCTCGCTGATCCGTAACACTATCTTATATAGGCATTACCCGTTGTAAAACATTTCGTTCTGGATTCGTTGTACAGGATTAAGCGCTGGACTAAAGCTATGTACTTGGGATATCGGTAAATCGGTAAAATCAAATATTTTCAAAATCTGTACACATTGCTTCTTTTATATTTTACCTGTATTAATTCACTTTAATACAATAACATGCTGTTATGATTCAAAAGAAATGACTGTTGTTTTGTTTGTTTTATCTCGCTTCGTTTTTCACTTTAACTTGCGTTTTTTCAGGTGAAGTTTAACTTAAATTAATCTAAATTTACCTAATATTTATATTTGTAATAGATCATAGCGGAATAAGAAATAAAGAGCTAATTTGACGTTTTATTCATATGAATTTACTAATAGAATGATTGCGAAGAATCGATGCGGAAATATGGTAATAGTTTTAAAGATTCTTCACTGTCCCACTTTGTTCAAACAAAATAACCGAAAAACCGCTTTTACTCGGACCATATTTGTAAATATTTAAATTGGATCGATCCATCAGTGTTTAACTTAAGTGCCCATTAATTATGAAACGCGTAAATTTCCTAGCGGTCTTTGAAAGAAATGACTGGTTCGACACTGACCAGAGCACACCTCTAGGGCCCTCTGATCTGGGTCTTCACTGTTTTCAAATGCCACTATATTTATTGACCGCATTCTAAGGGTAATCCTGAATCTGATTAATACGTAAAACCGATTCCTCTTGTCGTGAATATAAATTAATATTAATTTATCACCAGTGTAAATGATTTTTTTGAAAAACACTGCAGACCCTCATCGAAAGGCTCACTTAAGAGCATTTTGACCTGATTCTACACTTTTTGCAAAGATCTTATATACTTGGTTTCCGCACATTTAAGGATCAATCCATTCCCTAATATTGACTACTTTTGACGACTCTGTAAAAATCACTTTGTGAAACCATTGTCATAAATAGAGCATTTGCTCCTATAGGAGCAAATGCTTTATTTATCAGAATAGTTTCACGCTACAAAATTATAAAAATATCATGTTCTCTAGTTAATCTTCCTTTACGGTAGATTTATTCAAAGAGGCTATATCTAAACATAGCCTATGAGGTAATGGGTTAATAGGAAAACTGTTTGCACATACAACTTGAATATCAACCCTTTACTCCATGAATATTCATGTTAGAAATAATGACATCGTGAATATTAATTAGATTAATTTTATAATCGTCCATGACACAGTACTTTTTGCCTATTGTTTAAACTATAAAACATGTCTATATGATATCATAAGCAAACAGAGTATACCCTGATCAGACGCCTCCTATTTGAAACGCCGTTTGATCTGGGTCTACTCTGTTTGCAAATGCATAGAAAAGCGTATTTATGGAGGAAAGGGTTAATAATGTATATAATTTGTCTGGAAAAATAAATTCTATTATATAGAGGGAATTGAAGACTAAGATCCTTATTCTATCAGATGTGACCTCATGGTATTTGCAAGCACGGTGTATTCAGACGTGACACCGATGCAGATATTTCATCAGGGTCAAAAGCTTAACCATATCCCTCATATAAACACTTTTACACACATTTGCAAACAGAGTAGACCCAGATCAGACGGCTCTTGTAGGAGCCGTCTGATCAGGATCTGCTCTGTTTGCTTTATGGGAATTTATAGTTATGATTATGCAGTGTCCAAAACAGTGAAATAATTCCCCTTTCCGTGTTTATTATTGATTAAGTCCATGAATACTCACGAGGTAAAGACATCTTGAATAAATGTTAAACATGGAGTGGGTTAAACGAGTCGGATGTAAAAAAAAATGGCACATGCTATATTTCATCAGACTTGTGTATTATAGCAGTATAGGGGTTAATTGGGATATATAATATTGTTCGGACACTGTCTGAAGCAATTTCTTTGGAATTGTCGTGCTCAAATGGGATTGCAGAACAGTACTGCACGTGTCGCTCCTGTGTGATATTGCAAAATGTCCCGTTCATTCATACAGCACTCGGTCATTCTTTTGTTATTTCAGAATTCACCACAGAATCTCGGACATAAGTCCCAGGGGCAGAGAGAGAAGATATTTTTCCGGAGTGTAGCTGAAAATGCCCAGGGGTCCACTGTGTTTAATTACAGTTTGTCGCTTCCATTAACCGGAAACAAAGGCGACTATTTAAATGGTCGGGAGTGAGGAGAAATATTAGTTTTTGTGGGTTATTCATCTATTGATTTTCACCTGAACAGATTCACCGTCAGTTGTCGATATCTGAGTCAACAAGGCGTACGGCCGCGGATGAAGTCCCGTCCTCCAGTAAGATCCATGCGCGTTAGTATATTCTTGAAGGAATATGTTATGGATTTTCTTTGCAGTGATTCTTGACAAATGCGGAAATAAAAAATAAAACAAGAAAAACTGGATAAGTTGCCAACTTTAATTCAATCTGCAAAATTAGTTCATGGAATTTTACCTGGGATTGGAGAGTATTTGAGAGACAGATTGAAATTGATATAGAATACTTGTGATTGAATATGTGTGTAATTCAATTTACTACTTCAGTCAGAAAAGAAAAAAACCTAGATAATGTTATGAGCATTAGATAAAAGCAGAAAGTTTTAAATTAAAGATATATCGAAAGTAATTCTCTAGGATTTAAGGCTGTGTCTTTCCTAATATTCTTCAGTGAGCGCCCGCGAATTGTGGCAAACGGAACATTTCATCTGGAATATGGCCTAAAGCCGCTTTTTGTCGGGAATCTTATGTACGGCAATAATCTGAAATAGTGTAACATTTTACACAGTGGGTTTTAGAATATGACCTGAATCATGCGTGCCTTGATGACCTGGCCTCAGCCCGAAAACACTCTCTTCCTCATCTTCAACACTCTTTTGGGCCTTGCATCAGGTAAGATTTCTTTTTAATAAAAAACTACTGATTCAGCAATACTTTTTAACTCATTCCCTCCTATACTATTTTTAGACCCAACCTCTTTGAAGTAATCTACCGAAAAGGAGCATTAACTATAGAAAAAAGAACTTTTAGAATTATGTTGTTTTGAAACCATTGTGATAAATATACCATTTGCTCTATTTATCACATTGGTTTCAAAAATGAGTTTTACGGCGGCGCAAAAATGCGTCAGTAGGAGAGAATGTTTTAATGATAAACTACTGAAATACTTTTTAACTTGCTAATCACTTTTTTTAACTTTAGCAGGATTTGAATTAATTAAAGATGATCTTTGCAACATTTTTTTTTATCTAAATGAGACGTCCAGTTGATATGCGTTTTCGTAAGAACCCCTCAGTGGCGATCACGTAATGAACATAATTATATCGGCATCTTTACAGGCAAAAGAGCTGCTTAGCCAATTACCTCATATGCTAATTTTTTTATATACAACCTCTTTGAATAAATCTACCGAAAAGCAGCATTAACTAGAGAAAAGGAAACTTTTAGAATTTTGTAGTTGAAACCATTGTGATAAATAGAGCATTTGCTCCTATAGGAGCAAATGCTCTATTTATCACAATGGTTTCACAAAGTGACATTTACAGAGGCGTCAAAAGTCGTCAATATGAGGGAATGGATTAAGGCAGTTCGAAAGGAATGCGACAGCTTTGTGCATACATTTACTACTGCCTTAAACTACAGTTTGATTTTAAGGCAAGCTACTTACTTTACTGCATGTTGACATGTTGACATGTTTATAGAAAATACAGATTATGTTTAACCTTTTACTCAATACATGTGCATTTATAAACGGGGTAGACCAAGATCAGACGGCGCCTAAAGGAGCTGTCTAATCAGAGTATGTTCTGTTTCCTTATGAAATAATATTAATCTGAAGCATAACTAAAATGCCCCGTATTCATATGTCTTTATCAAATGGTATCTAATTAATATCCATGATGTCATAAATTCTTACATGAATAGTCATGGAGTTAAATGGTTAGATATAGCACTGGTCATTGTTTAAGTGCACTATGTTTCGCTTATCGTGCAGTTGGTTAAACACAACAAGTTAATCCAGCAGTTTAATTTCCAATTTACCCGGCCTCAACTGGATCTAAACCGCATGCTATTTGATTACGCATTCGCACACGGGAACTTATTGCACCAATTCAGCATCAACCGTCGGTTTCAACCACACTTAAGACAAACGTTATGTGTGTCTTTTATGTTCCAAACTTGAATAACTATGTTAACTACGAAACAGTTTCTCAAATACAAATACATGTATACAAACATTATAATGTCACACATTTAATCCAAATCATTAACAACATTGTTTTGTATTACAGCAGAACTTGTCTTAATCTACCTTATATTAAATTGGACATAGGACTCTTAAATAGCAGGTGGTTATTTAATACAGGCAGCTTTCTGCATTACTTTCGACCTGTATTAAGCTACCACCTACCTTACAAAACCATAATCAGACCTCTATTTGATGGTCGCTTAAGACAGGTTCTATTGTACTTAGATTTCATTGTCAACATTGTACCGTCGTCATACATGTAGGAAAACGATGCATAGGGTTGTGAAAACATTTTAGACACTAAAATAAGCGTAATGTACAATCAAGGAATACAATAAAACATATCTATAACGGCCACTAAATAACATCAAGTATTTTGTGTTAAATGCAGGTGGCTGCTTAAAGCAAGGTGAAAGCAAAACAGAACGCTCCTATTGGAGCGTTCTGTTTTACTTTCACATTGCTTTAAGCAGCCAAATGCCCTAGATACCAGCTAATTAACCCAATTTAGTGGCCGTTATAGAGAGGTTTTGCTGTACATTAAACCTGCAGCTGATCGGCGTTATACATCCTGATCGGACGCTGTTGTTTCACGTTTGCCGACTGGTTGCATAAAGTCAGCATTTATTTTGACGCAAAAGAAATGCATAAAACATTAACCGGAAATTTACCATTCTCCAGCTGACTAAATAATGTATGAAACTTTTACTTGTCGTCAGTTTTAATGCAAAATGCATTTCACATGCGTCTATGTTTCTGAGAAACTATCAACAAAATACAGTAAAACTCTCCAAACCGGGCGTTAAATAGTATCAATGCCTTTCTTTCATATAAGTGGCAGTTTAACCCATTCCCTCATAGGCTATTTTTAGATCCAATCTCTTTGAATAAATCTACCGAAAAGGAGCATTAACTAGATACAAGGAATGTTTTTTAGAATGTTGTAGTTTGAAACAATTAAGATATATAGAGCATTTGCTCATATAGCAGCAAATGCTCTATTTATCACAATGGTTTCAAAAGGTGACTTTTACAGAGGCGGAGAAAGGCGAATTTATGGAGGAAAGGGTTAATGTAGGTTGAAAGGCATACAGAAAGCTCTCAAAGAAGTTTACTGCATGCCTTTCAACCTAAGCAGCCACCTGACTAAAAGACTTAACCCTTTTCCTGTTTATGTTTATTCCAAATTTCAATTCCTACTGAATATCTATGGGCACAATGAGTATGATGAAAGTGGACCATTGTAATCGTTTAAGAAAGTAAAGAAACATGTTTATCAAATTCAATAAGCAAACAGAACAGACCCTATTCAGACTGCTCCTGTAGGAACCGTGTGATCTGGTTCTTCTCTGTTTGCAAATGCCTGTAAAGGCGTTTATATGATCGAAAGAGTTAAACTGTTATTTATTAATTCCGGTTAAGTGAATTGTTTACTGTGTCACACTCCCTGATGTCTGATCAGACGTGGATGAACTATTCCTGATCCAGAGTGTGTGCATACCAAGGCAGGTCGCGATCAACGGGATAGGTAAACTATTTCCCATCATGCAAACTCGTTTTACGTTTTTGCAAACATATTAGACCAGGCCAAACGGTTCCTCATGGTCTGCTCGGTTTGCTTACGACAATATATACGATCTGGCTTTACTGTTCCTTCCAATATAAACATCATGTGTGCATAGGATTCAGCTGATAAATATTCATGGTGTCATTATTTCTTACACGAATATCTAATAGGGAAAGATTTCAGAAAAAACGGATGCATTAAATGTGCGTTGTCTGTTCGGGAATATAAACGATGTTTAATATAGTATAGTGTATGTAATATAAAGTATACAATCACATTTAAGTCTCCAATCTTCCCCGCTTGCAAGTAAATAAGGCTTACGATTGCTGGAGAAGATGTCACCTAAATAATTGTTTGTTGCATTTCTCCATATCGTTTTCGCAAACACAACATTGATCTGATCTGATCTGATTTAGGATATTGATCGGATCGGATATTGGATATTAATATTGATCATCATCGGAACCCCAACAAAAGTTTATCGCGAAATCGCGCACAACGTACTAAACATAATAGACCACTATTTCTAAATGAGATTTTTCAATTCTGTATGATTTGTGTCTTTTGGACATTGTATTAATCAGAACTGCAGATAAGATGCGTATTGGTCGATCACAATTTCATAGTTCTCAACCCAAACCAGGCGATTAGAATGAGAAGCAGTAAAATAGGGACTGGCGGAGAAATATGCAATAGAACCTGTCTTAACCCTTTCGGCGCCAAATTTCTAATTGTCGTCTGCAATCCAAGTTTGTTAAATCATTCAGTAAAATAAGGAAATGAGATAAATAAATGCAAATTTCAAAGGAACAAAGCACATATATAGAAATAGAGATTGAGACAAATAGTGAAGTCCCTGATCAGACGCCGCCTTGAACAGGCGGCGTCTGATCTGGGACTGCACTATTTGTCGTGGTGAATAAAGGCGAAATTGGCGGTGAAAGGATTAAGCGGCAATTAAATTATTGAACATAACCATCTGAAAAGCAGGTAGTTGCTTAATGCGAGGCAAATGTAATACAGAAAGCTCCTATAGGAACTTTCTGTATCGCTCTTGACCTGAATTAAGCTACCGCATGCCTTACATATCCATAACTAGATATATTTTAATGGTAGCTGAAGACGACTCGTTTCTTCAGCATTGTTACATTGTCGGACATTGAAAGTTTGGAAACTAAGTAAAACAAGATGTACAGTCCACGCCAGACATTATCTCATACACTAGCACGCTACACGCGAATCCATTTTTATATTTGGTATGTCTGAATTTTCTAACAACAATAAGTTGCCCAGAATACTCAAGATTAATACCAGTCGATTTAGTTTGCATATTTTCTTTTAAGACAAAATAAATTAGATCAAAACGATTATTGAACAGAAATCTAGTTTGATTATTAGCCCTTTAAATAGTATTCGTGTAGGAAATAATGAAATCATTAATATTTATAATTGTTTGCTAATACGCGAAAAAGCGTAGATATGAAGGAAATGGCTATTATTGTGCACCCACAATACACGTCAAAGAGGACGTCCCTACAATGGACGGATATTTTCAATAATATCATAAACCTTTGTATCTGTGATGTTCAATTCATTATTATGAATATTTTCAATTTGAACTTTTATCTAAACCTGTCCTCCCTGTGGTGCAAATTAAACCATTTTCATCGATACTTATGTTTTTTGTTCTACAACAATATATTATCGGCGTTGGTCGAACAGTTTATGAAGCTAAACTACAAGCCGAATAAATACTAATACATTGCCGTATAACATATCAACACTTTGTGTTTTATTCGGTGTTTATTCGACTGGTTTTCTTGGGATATACAGTAAAACCTCTCTTTATCGACCACTTAATAGTTTTAATTATTTGGTATTTAGGGCAGCTGGCCGCTTAAAGCAAGATGAAAGTAAAACAGAACGCTCCTATAGGAGCGTTCTGTTTTACTTTCACCTTGCTTTAAGCAGCCACCTGCCTTAAACACAAAATACTTGCTATAAGTTAGTGGCCGTTATAGAGAGGGTTTACTGTAGTTCTTTTCAGGATATAAACAAATGATTTATGTAATGGTTACGTATTTATAAAACACGTTGCAAGTAGAGACTACCACTTCAAACGTTAATATTAATCAGGAATCTTTTGATAGCTGGATATTCAACGTGATATTGCTCTGTAGTTTCCGTTGAGTATGGACGATTAGATTTGCTAGAAGATTTTGAATGAAAAAATGTACATACTTTAACTACATGGTTCGTCACTAGAAGCCCTCAAATCTGGATCTACATTATTTTCCAATTCAAGTACATGTATACCGATTTCTCTCATTAAAAGGGTTAAAGGGTTGTCTTGTCCATGTATACAATGTACACAGAAATCATACAAACACTGACCGCATACATACAGGTATTTCACAGATATTCCTGCTGACCTGTGAACATCAATACACTTTCAACACGCTGTTTTTTTTCTTCATTTGTTTCCAAGTTGAAGCATTGGAGTAATATTCCCAGCTGCATTTGTTAATGCATATATATTATTCACACCTGATGGTAATATGTAAATCAGGTCAATGCTGGGTGGGTGAAAGTCATGCGGAAAGCTCCTCTAGGATATAATAATATATCTCCGTGACTTTGACCATGCATTAACCCATTACCTCATAGGCTATTTTTAGATAAATCTCTTTGAATAAATCTACCGAAAAGGAGCATTAACTAGAGAAAAGGAAAATTTTAGAATTTTGTAGTTTGAAACCATTGTGATAGATAGAGCATTTGCTCCTATAGGAGCAAATGCTCTATGTATCACAATGGTTTCACAAAGTGACTTCTACAGAGTCGTCAAAGGTCGTCAATATAAGGGAATGGGTAAAACAGTCACCCGCATAAAGGTTTTCAGTTCTTCTATACTAAACTTCTAGTTAACGAGGATTAAATCTATATGAATAGAGGCAGTCCAACATTTCTATATATTCGGATCAAAATCTACGAATAAAAGTAATGCACTTAATGATAACCTTTTACCCAAAGGATTTGTAGATTCTGAAATGATATGTCTCTGCAATCTTATCGAAAGTACTCAACACTCTTTTTTTGTTTGTACACGCAACAAACACGCTGTTAAACACCGTACCCCAGTGTTGTGCTTTAAAGTTAAGGCACCTGTTATTTGGTGATGAATCACTTCGGTATGAACAGAGATAGTTACTCGTTCCCCGATATCAGCGAACTGACTGACATGGTCACACAGTTCGGATCCAGATGAGACGCCATCGCCGAGTAACTCGGCGTCTCATCATGATTCAAACTGTTTGACATTCGGCCAATAGTTTCTTTGTCAAATAGCAAGTAGTCAAACTAACACAAGATCCAAATTTCAGCAGACATTTTTTTTCATAATGGAATATGGGTTAACCCTGTTCAATATTCATTTAATCCATTCCCTCATAGGCTATTTTAGATCCAACCACTTTGCGATAAATCTACCGAAAAGGAGCATCAACTAGAGAAAAGCTTGAAACCGTTTTGATAAATATAGCATTGATTTCAACAATATTTTATTCAATAAAGAAACGGATTTGACAACAGGCATAGCCTATGTACATGTAAGTCCTCTCCAGAAATATAGCATTTGCTCAAACATTAGCAAATGCTCTATTTATCACAATGGTTTCAACAGGTGATTTTGACAAAGGTGTAGAAAGGCGTATGTATGGAGGAAAGGGTTAAGAAATAATTACATCATGAATATTTGTTAGCTGAATTATTAGAATATTATTTTTTTAAGGAAATGTTTTGCTTGAACAAAAACTGTAGAATCATATCTATATCATGTCAAAAGCAAACAGAGCAGACCCTGATTAGACGGCTCCTATATTAGCCTCTGATCTGGGTCTGCTCTGTTTACATATGCGTAAAAAGGCGTTAGGGGCAACATATTCTGTACTAAATTCATTACCGAAACTGCAAACGTCTGTCGTAGCATACATACAAACACACACACAGACACGAACACAGACAGACAGACAGACACACACACAGACACACACAGACACGAACACAGACACACACACAGACACACGCACAGTCACGCATGCATGTTTACACGCTCACTCACACATATTACAGTACCAAGAATGCTGTGGCTTATCAATCAAATGTGTATAGTTTCTCAATGCAAATATCTGTTCCAAAAGTGCCAAATATTCGTTCCCATGGCGAAAACATAACGTTATTTGTTTTGGTTAACCCGTTCTCCCGTGAATATTTGTGCAAGAAACAATGGCAGTATGATTATTAATTATGTAAACTTTATAATGGTATATGAACACATGTTGTTTTGGCAATACAGTGGAACCACGCTAATGCGACCACTTAATAAACAGCCACTAATGTCGTCTTAAGCAGGTGGTTGCTTAATGCAGGGCGAAAGTTATGCAGAAAGCTCCTAGAGGAGCTTTCTGCATAACTTTCGTCCTGCATTAAGCTACCACCTGCCTCTGCCACCCAGAATTATGCCCCTTTTTGGTGGTCGCATTAGCGGGGTTTTACTTATTAGAAACTGCACAATCAGATATTTTCTATGCCATAAGCAAACAGAGCAGACCCTGATCGCACGGCTCCAATTGGAATTGGAACCCTCTGGCCTCGGTCTGCTTTGTTTGCAAATGTTTGAAAGGCGTCTATATGGAGTAAAATGTTTAACAGAGCTGAAACAAATTGTTTCGATATATTGATACTGCACGTTTGTAAACAATTTTAATACTTTGATATATATTAACCCTTTCCCCGTTCTATATTTATTCCAAATTTCAATACCTACTGAATATTCCTGGACAAAATGAAATATGGAAAGTGGAACATTGTAGCCATTTTGGAAAATAAATAAACATATATTTCAAATTCTGTTAGCAAACAGAGCAAACCCTGATCAGACGGCTCCTATTGGAGCCGTCTGATCTGGGTCTACTCTGTTTGCAAATGCGTGAAAACACGTTTATATGAGGGAAAGGACTAAACTAGCTGTCAACATAATTATGTAAATGCATCCTCATTCAAAGACAGATTGTTTTCGTTCCTACATTGATGTTTGCTATTATACTTGATGTTAGAAACACACGGAAATGGATATTTCTAAACTAAGGTGGATTTAAACCGGACTTTGATCCTAGTCGCATATAAATATTATTTTTGTAAAGTACAATTGTGAATGCGTGCAGAATACATGCAGACACCCTTTTCTATTACCTTGAACAAAACAAAAAGTAGCCGTGGAAATCAATACTTATCCTGCTGTGGAAATATAATGTTTGTTCAAATTACACTTTTGACTACGTGAGAACCGAATAAACGTTTGAAAAGCTAATGACTGAATGTCAAACAAGCTGCATCCGGCAGAGACGCCGAGTTGCACAGACTCTCAGCTGGATGGGACCTGCAAATATGAGTCAGTTTGCGGGGAGCGCCAATAAGGGTTTTCCCTTTTTTCTCATGTATATTAAGTACATGCAAGAAACAAGTGTTAGTATGAATATTAATTAGCTGGGTTTTTTTTTAAATAACATTATGGACATACGAATATTTTACTACCTCAGTAACTGTAACAGTTCATCAGCAATCAGAGCAGGCCTTGATCAGACAACTTCTACAGGACCTGTCTGATCAGGGGCTACTCTGTCTATGCACTTTGGTGAAGTGGAGAGTAACTCTTCTTCAGCTAACAGAGACATGGCTTGCATTTACAAACAGTCTGGCTCCAGATGACTCACTGTGTAACTCAGTGGCTTATCAGGATGTCAGCTATTTGACACTCGGTCGATACTAGCAGATACTATCTTTACAGCGGGCTGTAAGTTTAATAACGTTGTTTTGAAGTATAACTCTTCAATTCAATAAAGACTTAGATAGTTGAAGCAACTTGAAAAAGAAAACTGTACAGTTAAACGCCTGTAAACCGGACCTAACATTTTAGTGCAAATATCCGACTTGGAGACAGGCGGTAGCTTAATGCAGGGGAAAAGTCATGTAGAAAACTTCTACAGGAGCTTTCTGTATGACATTCGGCCTGTATTAAACAATCACCTGCATAAAAATATCCAAATTCTCCTCTACCAGAATTCCGGTTTAGAGTGTTTTTTATATATATGTGTTCACCTTCAAGTCAAGTAAAGATGGCGACCACCCAAAACACGTCTTAGTATAGGTCTTAGTATAGCTTTTAATCAAGGAGTTAGCCTAATGCATGATGAAACTGACGCAGAACGCTTCTATAGGAGCTTTCTGCATTACGTTCGCCCTGCATTAAGCAAAGCGGAAACTATTAAAAGACCATTACTATTATGTTTAGTAAGTTATCGCTTAAGAGATGTTCTGCTGTAGTAGCCTTGTCACTTCAGACAAGGTCGAGCTCATCTAGGTCCGGACTGTTAACAAATGTTATATATTGACAATTGCGCTGGCAGCTAGTTTAAGGATCACATAATCTACTTATTTTACTTAAATAAGTTTGTTGTTTTTTTCTTGCAAGTGCATGTCATACATCTGCAGGCGTTTCTCATGTTTACAGTCGTTGAATCTCTGCCAGAAACACATTCCAATCCCTTGCCACAGACTTTAATCTTTAGTCTGTTATGAGTGAATTTGAGATTTCCTTTGTAAATGGTTTGGATCCAGATTAAACACCACGTAACCCCGCATCTCTTAAAGACCAGAACCGCCTGAACCTTCTTTGCATAATGTATAATACGTAATATTATGTGTACCTCGCATTTTGAAACTGCGTCGAGCAAAAAATAATACTAACACAAGTATGCAGTGACTAAAGGTTTACCACATTTTTATTTCGCATAATCAGGCTGCACATTTCACTATGTGCTAGTTTTTGTCTACATACATATAACTCTTTCCTTTAAGTATTTATACAAGTCATAAGCTTAAAATTATCCTATAAAGTGCGACCTGGCCTACACTGGTAAACAGTTTGGCCCCACCTGAGAGGAAAAGTAATTCGACGTCTCATCGGGGTCCAGGCTGTTCGACACTAGATCAACACAGATTCTCAAATGCTTCAATAAATCAAAAATAAGTAAACTGAGTGCAACTGTTCATAGTTTCAGCTGAAATTATTTTTACATTAGAATAAGGCTAATGAAAAACAAACAAATATAAACCATTCTTAACTCTGAATATTCAAATGAACTATATGTACACGTATTCTAAAATTCAAACAAGTCACCGTGAATATTCCGAGATTTCCGAAAAAGTGTAATATGACAAACAGTGCAGACCATGTTGAGAGGGCTATTCAAAACGCCCTCTCATCTGGGTATCCACTGTTTGCAAAGGATACTAGTTACTCGTTTGCCGCACTGAAAGGCTTAATATAATACGTGCACTGTTGGTTTAGGGTGAGGTTGGGCGCCCATAAACCGGTTTAAACCCCCGGTGACTTTTGTCACTGACCGTTCCAAGGCGGTACTTCCATCTTCCTCCTATTGTATGTTTGTTTTGTCTTTGTGCGTCTCTTGTTGTTTTTTCTACCCATGTATATTTGCTGTTTCCTTGTGTTGCTGTTCGGGCGAGTGTTTGTTCTGTATGTGGTATTTCCTGCATGACTCATTTTTGTACTTTTATCTGACATAGATACCCTTTGATAGCTAAAGAAACAGAGTAGACTCAGATCAGACAGCTCCTGTACTAGCCGTCAGATAAGGGTCTGTCCTATTGGCTTATGGAATATTATAGATCTTACTCTACAGCTTGTGCTTAGTTAAAATTCTCTTAAATAAAAGGAAGCATTTTACTTCATCTCCACGAAAATAGTTTGCCATATGCAATTTATTAAACTGATTAAATGTTGGTAGATATATATGTATAATGGGGAATGATGAGTTTTAAATTGAATTGTTATATCAATATAAATACGTTTTGTATTATATCTACACAACCTGGTACAGGTAAAATGGCGCTTGATAGACTGTAGATCCCCTCTAAATTGGAACTATAGTGGAAAAAAACCTGAAATACTTTTTACGCAGGTGGCTGCTTAATGCAGGATGAAAGTCATGTATAATGCTTTGCTTAATGCAGGATGAGAGGAGCTTTCTGCATGACTTTCATCCTGCATTAAGCAGCCTCCTGCCTCCTAGATCGACATGATACTACAGTAAAACCTCGATTATTCGAACACTAAAATAACGTATTATTATCGATCTTTAATACAGGTGGCAGCTTAATGCATGGTGAAAGTCGTGCAGAAAGCTCCTCTAGGAGCTTTCTGCATGACTTTCACCATGCATTAAGCAGTCATCTGCCTAAAAGGGTCTAAATTATTCTATACAGAAAATTCGAATAATCGAGATTTTACTGTACACTGAAAGTTCGGTTTAGAGGGACTTTACTGCTTCTGTATTGCCAGTACTTATCCTGTATAAACAATGGTGTCTGTTTAAACTAGTCTGCTACAAATCTAATTTAATTCCGTTTGTTCCAGTTCTTTAGAGTCAATATACCAAGAGCCAATTAGTTTGTTTCCAGATCATATACTGACTTATTCGACGTATGATCAGGATCCAATCTGAGGTATTATACATTAAAGCATCGGTTATGTGACCACTCAAAAGAAATCTAATTCTGGATTTTTAAAACAGATGATAGCTTAATGCAGGGCAACAATGATACAGAAAGCTCCTAAAGGAGCTTTTTGTATCACTTTTTCAGCATTTAGGAACCAGCTAGCTTAGATATAAATATCAACGAATTTGATTTTTATCATGGCACTTGAGTACAGGAAATTGGGGGCTATTATAGAAACTGTAGAAATAGATATACAGTAAAACCTCTCTATAATGGCCACTAAATTGTGTTACTTAGTTGGTATTTAGGGCAGGTGGCTGCTTAAAACAAGGTGAAAGTAAAACAGAACGCTCCAATAGGAGCGTTCTGTTTTACTTTCACCTTGCTTTAAGCAGTCACCTGCCTTTAACACAAACTACTTGATGTAATTTAGGGTCCGTTATAGAGAGGTTTTATTGTATAGTATTTTCAAGGAAATAGAGCAGACTATGATCAGACATTTGGGGCAGTCTGATTTGGGTTTATTATAGTTTCAAAGGCGTACAATGTGTACTCAATATATCTATGAAGTAGAGGTTAAGATATTAGAAGAAATAACAACAAAACCAAATGAAAGACAGACCATCTACTGATTTTGTAAACATTAAACAACAATAATAACAATGGCTTAATTGTGCTGAGTTCTAAATGTGAAATTATCCAATATTGTTTAACCCTTTCCTCCATACATACACCTTTCTATGACATTGCAAACAGAGTAGACCCAGATCAGACGGCTCCTATAGGAACCACCTGATCAGGTTCTGCTCTGGTTGCTTATGGAATAATATAGATCTGATTTAAACAGTCTCTGCTTTGGATAAAATCGCGTGTTAATACGCCATTTGAAAATTTAACTTTACTAATATTCATGATGTCATCATTTCTTACATGAATATTCATGGAGTAAAGGGTTTTCGGAGGAGTTTGAATTACAACAGTGCAGACACTGAACTAAGAACATACTGTTTGCAAATGCCTCTGCACCCCTTCACCGAATTTATAACGTTAAGATCATTCTACCGATATAAACACTCAATTAGTTTTCTCAACCTTTTGCCCCGAACCTTTCCAGAGTGCCTTTTAGGAAAACGACTGAGAAGATGATGCAGATAGTGTTAAATGAATTGGGCCCAGTTTGATTTTGAAAGTGCATTAGGGTTTACGAAAAAAATTATCTTTGTGATAAATGGCATGTAATTCAAACAGACTGAGTTTGGAAGACAAGGATCTTAATGGTTTAAATAATATAAACTAATGCACAAGAATGTTCCTTGAAATGTGTCTGAGAAGTTCAGTTTTTATTACTGATAAATAAGTAAAGCTGGCCCCGCATGGAAACCAGCGGTCCAGAGATAGTTGTACCTTTGACATTCTACGGCCGATAATCGATGAATACAGTGTACAGTAGAACCTGACTTAACCCTTTCCCTGATGAATATTCATGTAGGAAATGATGACGTCATGAATATTAATAAAACTATCTTTTATAGTGGCATATGAAATTTGAACTAATTAATAACCGTAAACCATCAATGTTTACATGAATATTCAACAGGGATATGAAATGGTTATAGAAAACGAAAGAGAGAAAAGAAAAGGAGCAAAGCAAACCAATGGCATAGATATAACTTTCATAACAACAAAATAGTAAAAGCTATGAAGGTATATATAGTTATAGATTAAAATACAACGTAACTCCTGCTCATCATTGATCGCCGCATGAGCGGCGATCACTAATGGAATGTTCAAAAGTATTTACCCATGTAGGAGGGGTAGCGACAAGTTTTACATAATCTATTCAGCGTACATCGGTGAGGAGAACCAAATGAATTGGCTCATGAGAGCGTGGCAGAGAATAGTTTATATCTGCATTATTGATGTAGTGAAATATGTGATGTAAAAACCTTCATACGATGTTCAAAAAGAAATTTATCAAACAAATGTACAATAATAACAATAATTATGACACTTTTTTCGTCGAAGTATCGACATTAAATGCCAAAAACAGTTTTGTAAAAATAAATGAAGCCGGGTCAAAGTCGCAGAATTGAAGCCGGGTCAAAACTGTAGTCGTGCACCTGTTTGCGGTGCTCTCGTTCTAAATTATGCCCTTCAGAGATTTTGACATATTACAGTTTTGTTTAATGACCATTGTTTATTGTCCAAAAATGTCGACAAAAGTAATACATACATCAGTATATTTATACACGTGATATACACATGTTAAGTCATGAATAGATTCAAACTCTTTGCTAGTGCCTTTATATGTGAAAGCGATATATCCTAATAGAGAATAATAGGTTAGTGCTGTAGATGGGACTTACATTACAAGACGGGAAAACGTGCTCGAATTTGAAAAATAAGATCATTTGAATCGACAGTCGATATGTTAATTCAAACAGACATGGTTATTATTCTACCGGAGGCTCTACATGGTCAAAATCGAATTCCGTCGTCTCGGTTTCTATTTTTAGATAGGACTAACGTCACTCGTTAATGGAACTGAACAGGCTATATTTAGGTCTATAACAATCACCGCCCTTGTTAGAGTTTATTGATTAAATTATCATGAGAATGATAAATGTTTTAATGAAGTTTTATTTTATAAAAAGTCGTTTTATTTTTTTTTATTTAAAAAAGTCGTCAATATAGTAGCATGATAACTTTATATACATCTTCAATTCCCCTTGAAGTATGTCTGGCCTGATAGCGTAGTGGTTACCACGGTCGCCTATCGTGCAGTCAGCCCTGGTTCGATTCTCACCGCTGACGAAAAAAGATTTTCTCTCTTTTTCCTTTCTATTTTTTTTAATGACGGTTTGGGTTTTTACTGGGATAGTTAATGATAATTATCCATATTAAGTGTTTTTTCTTTCAACTTATACGTTATTTTTGGTAAAACAAATTTGTAGAAAAATTAAAAATAGTTCCTGTTGTAAGAAGAAATTCCTACACCTACTATACAAATAAACCTCTACTGTACATATAAACTTAGGTTTATTATGCAACCACTTTATTACGTCACTAGCGGCTGTAGTGACGGGATAAATTTTTTATCCTCTTACGTTTTGGTATCGTCAATATGCCTCTGAACCAATCAATGACCGCCCTAGATATTTGTGTCAAGTTTCATGTGATACTTCCAACAATGCATATGTCATAATAGTTTTACCAGGTATTTACTTGTTACAGTTTGCAACAGAGTTCTTTATCAGCATGCCATAGTATATATAGGTCTTTGATTTATCCTCATTTTTTTTAGCTCACCAGAGCACGACGTGCTCATGCTGAGCTTTTAGGATCGTTGGATGTCCCTCGTCTGTTGTCCGTTGAGATACCACATTTTGCACTTGATCTCTAAGTAAATTGGTTTGTGTTTTGCCCTGCATGAAATTTAGGTCAATCTCGAATATGGGTCACCTGGGCTCAAAAACAAGGTCACTAGGTTAAATCTTAGAAAAATCTTGTTAATGCTCTAGAAGCTACAAATCTTATTGGATCTTACTGAAATTTATCAGAATGTGTCTCCATGAAATCTACGCCAAGTTCGAATATTGGTCATGTCGGGTCAAAAACTAGGTCACTAGGTCAAATCTTACAAAATCCTATACACTCTTGAGGCCACATTTTGCACTTGATCTTTAAGTAAATTGGTTTGTGTATTGACCCTGATGAAATCTAGGTCAAGTTCGAATATGAATCGCCTGCAGTCATAAACTAGGCCACTAGGTCAAATCATAGAAACATCTTGTTCACACTCAAGTGGCTACAAATGTTATCAGATCTTACTGAAATTTTATCAGAATGTTTGTCCACATGCAATCTTGGTCAAGTTCAAATATGGATCATGTCGGGTTCGAAACTAGGTCACTACGTCATTACACTCTAGAGGCTACATATTTCGTTAAGTTTTTAATGAAATGTTGTATTTCAATTGTCTTAACAAAACAGTTCCTTATTAAAAACCTTCCTTGTACACAAATTTCCCGGCGATCCAATGCCTTGCATCAGTATTCGTCTTGTCTTCTTTAGATTAATATATTTCTGCTACAGCTAATGTATGTTTACCACATTCCCCACCCATAACCACATCTAACCAATATACAGTAAAACTTCGATTATTCGAACACTAAAATACGTATTATTATCGATCTTTAAGACAGGTGGCAGCTGAATGCATGGTGAAAGTCATGCAGAAAGCTCCTCTATGAGCTTTCTGCATGACTTTCACCATGCATTAAGCAGCCACCTGCCTAAAAGAGTCTAAATTCTTCTATACCGAACATTCGAATAATCGAGGTTTTACTGTACCGCCAATAACAGTACGTCTGCTACCTTCTATTGTTTAACCATTATGATGAGTTACAAAATGTATCAATTATAGTTTTTAAATTGTGACAAAAATAAATAAAGTAAGTAACGAAAACGAGTTGATCTGTTCTGTTCTGTTCTGTTAAAACGATTGTCAAGTATTATATTGTTTCTGTTAGTTTCTGGTAATAACAACATTGGTCACGCAGAGGCTGATTAGGAGCCACACTTTCTGTAAATGAATGCATATACATTAAGCCATTTACAAACTAACGATGTCGAATTTGCTTATGTCTGGTATTGTACTGTCTACAGTACAACCTCGGTAAGCCTAACTATTAGATGATCAATACATATACATGTACATGTTTCGGAATTTAAGACATAAGGAAGCTTAATACATTGTACATTCCCTCCAACAGGCGCTTTTTGACACCACTGTAAAAAATATTTTTTGAAACCATTGTGATAAATAGAGCATTTGCTCCATTATATCCAAACCGTTTCACATACAGTTTGCACGTTTGCCATGCATTAAGTAGTTTCTGGGTTTTAACAGACTCCTATGTAAATGGCTTACATGGTAGCTGAAGCAAGACTTTACTGTTACATGTAATACATCCAACCTGTATCAGGCCACGTTACCACGGTGACATGAATGTTATTTCCCCTCATAGGAATTGTTTGTCGGACTCTTTGGATCCATAAATTCCTCGCCATTGTCTGCTTTTATTCTACTACTCAGGTCATTTAACTGTCTGAGCACTTATCCAGTTATCCTGCTGTCGGCAAAAATATGAATACACTTGCAAGCAGTTTGGATCCAGATGAGACGTTGAGTAAATTGTAACTAATAACTCATCAGGATCCAAACTGTGAAATATACTGATAGTGTTTCTTGAAGACGAATTCAAAATACTGATGCAGATGGCGTTTGCCACCAATCAAGTGATTCGTAACAGGATTCACTTAAGCAGAGCAACGGCGTACTGTAATACTAAAATCGTCATTTCGCCACCAAACCCTATGTTATTACCACTCTTTAGAATCGTCTCGAAGAGACGATTCTAAAGAGTGGTCACAACATAGGATTTGGTGGCGAAATGACGATTTGGATGGAGAAATAAATGAGTTAGTCTTTGAAATGTTTTAACTAACGCATCTTATCTGGACCTCTACGACTTAAGGCTTATACTTGTGTTATGCACTAACCCTCAATTAGCCAGAAATAGAAAAGGCAATTACAAGTTTTGTTCGATTCAGGTGTCGAAGTGTTGTCTCTGATTAGTTTCCAGCCTGTTTAGCGATTGGAAGAATTTTCGTCTGAAACAAGAGTGAAGTGAATAACAGAACACACATAATCCTCTACGTCAAAGACTCGTCGATTGGCGCATTTGCAAACAACATAGATCTAGATCAGAGGGTCCAAAAAGCAGACGCCCGATCAGTCTCGGTTGTGTTTGCTTATGAAAAAACATAGGTCTGATTCAACAGTCTCTGATATGATAAAACATTCCCTCGTGTGCAGTACCATTATCAAATTCATTTGAATAATGATAACGGTGCCATTATTTCTTACATGAATATTCATGGAGTAGCAGGTTAAGAGGCAAGTTTCAGATAAGAATTAACCTTACATACGCTATAGGCGTACACGCATTGTCCGAATGGACTGATTCCAAGATTGTTCTTTTTATCGAAAGACGGTATGAGACTACATTGTATCTCAAACGACAAACAGACAACTTTTCAATCAGACTACAATTCGCTTACCACATTAAAGGTAAGCATTAGTCTGCGTTGTCTATAACAGTATACGTCCATTGAGAATACCTTGTTGTCTAAGATGAAATATCGTCTGAAGAATCCCCACTACAATTCATATCCGCCATACCATCCAAGAATGAAGCAAGATCTTATAAAACATTCTACAACAGTAAAACTCCGACTAACCCTTTGCATGCTGCTTATAATACATAATAAATGTCGTCTGTGCAAACTAAATTTCTGCTTAATTATGTCGTTTGCAAACTTTTTTTGCTACAAATTTTATTGTTTGTACTGTTCATATTGTTTTTGTTTAAATAAAACGGTCACAGTAACAAACAGTTTGAATCCGGATGAGACGCGGTGTTACTCGGCGTCTCATCTGGATCCAAACTGTTTGCATAGGTAATCTCAGATGCGACATTGGTAGCGAAAGGGCTTAACTTTAATGTGTCATTTATAAGATAAGAAAATGATAAAAGAAACGCAGTACATAGTTTTGCTATTTAAGAGTATAATTAATGAGTCCTGCGTTTTAGGTAATACTTTCTAATATAATTTGCTAATTGTCTCATTTGGATCCAAATACATTGAAGACGTCACGAACCAATTCTGTGTAGCATTGTTAATCTTGTGGGGGAAGTTCTTGTTGGCAAAAGACATAGTGCAAGAATCCTCCACTCCAATTACTCTTGGTCTGTTTGGAAAAGGGTTGCTCAAGTTCCATTCTGTTAAAATTTCGTTCCAACTTTAAAAGCAAATGGCCAATTGTTATACAGCTTGGATCCTGCTGAAGACTTACTCAGATTGCCAGCCGGATCCAACCAGCCGGTGCATGTTCAGTCCGAATATGTTTAGCCTACGCAAGCTTAATCTCTGAAGCATACATGCGAACAGAATGCCAAACACTGCATACTGTGTAGAAACAAACCAACTACATGTACGACCTGACGTATTGTCAGTGTCTGCAATGTGTATTACTTATCAAGGGTTACAGTACAGTAAAACATCATACAAACGAACACTCGAATAAGTATCATTATGGGGTTTTGTGTGTGTTTTTGTTGTTGTTTTGTTGTTGTTGTTTTTTAATTGTTTTTTTCTTTATTTTTGTAGGTGGGGAGGGGGTCATGCTGAAAGCTCCACTCTGATTTAGTCCTTTTCCCTGTTCAATATTTGTGACAGAAGAAATGACATCGTGAATAATATACATTAGCTAAGTTTTATTATGTAAACTTTTCAAAAGATTTTTTACTTTGGCATACACTGTAGAATCAGATCTATTTAATGTCAAAAGCAAACCGAGCAGACCCTGGTCCAGGTCCACTGCATTTGCAAATACGTGAAAATGCGTTTATATGAGAGAAACGGTTAAGCTGTCGCCTGACCGAAATGTTCTCATTTATTATTAATTTTTGCTAAAAATTCGAAAAAGAAATTGTTTACTGTACGTTGGTCTGTATCGTTTCATACAGTGTAAAACATGCTCAAATACACAGTCAAAGGCATGATGTCTGATCTGGTTATACACTGTATGCAGTGTAATGTGATACTTTTGCAAAGAGAGCATCCCAATCTATTTGAATAGACTAGACTAGGTAGGAAAATCTAATTAAAATAAAGGCATACCATGATAATTAATCGCATACAGTTGTACAGTTCCGTTTTCAAGCAATTTAGTACAGCAAATATTTGCAGATGGTTTATAAATTACATCCCAATGTGAAATTGCTTTTTTACTGTCCCGTGTACACGCTCTTTAGGAGTTAATTAGCATCAGTCATATGTGCTAGTATTATGTAAATAGCGCAGATCATAACGAAACATGCAGATATCACATGATTTATTAACCCTTTCCCTCATAGGCTATTTTAGATACAACCTCTTTGAAAAAATCTACCGAAAAGGTAGTAAAAAGTGAAAGTAAACTTTTAGAATGTTGTAGTTTAAAACCATTGTGATAAATAGAGCATTTGCTCCTATAGGAGCAAATTTTCTATTTATCACAATGGTTTCACAAAGTGACTTTTACAGCGACAAAAGTCGTCAATATTAGGGAATGGGTTAACAAAGCCCGCGGATACTAATGGGTAGGTGAATAGTATGTGTTAGATCACTAGAATGTTAAAATGAATTAGATTCAGCTGTATAATTGACAACGCTAGGGCTGCAGAAAAATAAAACGTTCTAATCTATCCTCTTTCTTCTCTGCCAACACCTTTGTCTACTGAAACCCATTAAAATCGACTCACAGAGTGTGATAGAAAATACCTTCTACACAAAAATATCTTAATCCTTTATTCCATGAATATTCATGTAATATATTACGACATCATGAATATTAATTAGATTATTCTTTATAATGGCATGTACACACACATGACATGTTGGGGTAATCAGAAACTGTAAAAAAAATATTTGTGTATTATACCATAAGCAAACAGAGCAGACCCTGATCAGACGGCTCCAATAGGATCAGTCTGATCTGGGTCTACTCTGTTTGTAAAGACTTAGAAAAGTGTTTTACGCATCTATGGAGTAAAGGGTTAATCAAATTTATTAAATACGCATCTTTTCTACAGCTCTGCACGATTGTTGTTTTCAAAATATGTCTTCGATATCTATACAGTAAAACTTCTCTGTAACGGCCACTAAATTGTGTTAATTAGTTGATATTTACGGCAGGTGGTTGCTTAAAGCAAGGTTAAAGTAAAACAGAACGCTCCTATAGGAGCGTTCTGTTTTACTTTCACCTTGCTTTAAGCAGCCACCTGCCTTTAACACAAACTACTTGATGTAATTTAGTGGCCGTTATAGAGACGTTTTACTGTATGTAGTTATACATGAAAACATGATTCAAGGTGGGTGACAGCCTGGTTACATGTACTTAAACGTATCGTCAGACTTCTTCAAATTTGCTAGAACAGTAAAACCTATCTAAACTGGAATTCTAGCAGAGAAGAGTTTTACTTCTAGGCAGGTGGCAGCTTACGACAGGATGAAAGTTGTGCAGTTCTAAAGCTCCTTTAGGAGCTGTCTGAATGACTTTTACTATGTATTAAGCTGTCATCTGTCTTCAACGCCGATAATTGATACTTAATTAAACGTCCGGTTTGAAAAGGGTTTTACTGTAAACTGGTTCATACATGTGATGTGTATACAATAAAGTCATTGTATTTGTGTATAGTTAGTCAGCGCATCGGTTGGGTCTAAATTGTGTACAATGTGTTATTCGCTCGTAGACTTACAGCTGAAATATATTTTAACCAATTATCTTTTATTGACGCCTTTTGGCGCCTCTGTGAAAGTTAGTTTAGATACCATTGCGATAAATAAAGCATTAGCTCCATAGGAGCAAATGCTCTATTTGTCACAATGGTTTTAAAATTACACAATTCTAAACGTCTCCTTTTTATAGCTTATGCTCATTTTCGATAGATCTACTCAAAGAGGCTTGATTTAAAAATAACCTATATCTGAGGGAATGGGTTAATTAATGTGAGAACGAACTCAGACTCAACAAAAAGCGTTATAAGCATTTTGACCCTGGTTCTACAGTTCCTGTCAAATTCAAGCAATCCTTATGGTATTATATAGCAAAACACCTAACTAATATACATGTACATGTTATCATTATTTCTTACATTAATATTCTTTAAGATAACGAGTTAAACCAGTATTAGTCTTTCCTAGGTGAATTTCTGAATACTTTAATCGTGATTTATAATATACAGCAAACTGGGCATGAAATGCTTAGATGATTTTGAATGACAAACAGTGCAGATCCTGATCAGAGGGCTCATGTAAGAGTCCGTTGATTTGGGTCTACACTGTTTGCAAATGACGGTGTATGCATGTCCCACATTCAGGGGGTTACAGTTCAGTACCGTTGTTGATAGCCGCAAACAAAGAATAACCGCTTTATTGCGGTAAGACTAAAACGAAATTTGTCAGCAGTGTAGAAACAGGATGATGATCCCTCCTGATCGGGGTCATCGCTGATTGCGACTTAAACGTCTCTTGCAAAGGTAATCAGTGATACATGTTCATTTTAAATAGAGTTTACCATCAAACCATGACCTGCTAATACTCTTTAAGGGTTCAGCATTTAAAGGGTTATACCACGGAATTAACACACATTTACTAAGCTTTATAATCCGTGACCATGTAGTATTGTACTGTAATCACAATATTTTCTTTTAATTTATAACTAATATTGGTTAATCCGTAGCTTGCTAGGTACTTTTGTTGGTAGAAAATGTCATCGACTTCAGTTGTAGTAGTTGATATATATTGCATTTATTTCTCCATTCAGAGTATCAAACAGTGTAGATGCTGGTTACAGGCAGTGTTTCGCGGCGTTTAATCAGGATCCAAACTGGTTTCATAGTTAACCCCTCATCTGCCCGCAGCATGCTAAGGGTTAAAACATGCGACAAAAATCTTCCGAATACAGCGACAGAATTATTTCCTCATAATATTTACGGCCTACACCTCACAGCCTGGTTCAAAATTGTGCACGCGAGCGGCTCATTTGTATAGTATGATATGTAAACAATGTTGGCGTCACAGTATGATATAAAGTGGGTGACAGCCTGCTCGCAATAACTAAAACGTTGTATGAATTGGACGTTTAAAATAATGACATACAGTCAAGTTTTGCAGAAATGATCTTTTAGCACACTAAGCATAACTGTTTTGTAAACGCAGCATATACAGATGCTATTTAAAGCTTTTAGTTAAATAATTGAATTTCATCGCTCACGTAATTTGGTTAAGCAGGAATTCGATGAGCGTGAACAAATATTTGGTTAGTGGTTTAGATGTGTAAAACTTCTATGACTAAGACCACCTTCTTTGTTAACCAATTTGCTGCTAAACTCGAGTCTGTTATCACCTATGTAAACAGGTGTGATCTAGATTGAAATTTTGAATACATTGACGTTTCGCAGTAGCCAAGCTGTTTCATCGTTTCACTATCTTTTATGAAATGAAAAGGGAGAAATTTCAAAGTACATGTAAAACATATGCAGTCGACAAAGCGTGCAGGCAGCGAAGGGGTTAAGAACTTGCTTTCAATTTAACTGGCAGCGCAACAGATATATGTGCGTACTCAGAAATAAAACTCGCCATTCTCAACCAAAGCCCTATGTTCTGGCCACATTTTGGAATCGTCTCTTTGAGACGATTCTAAAATGTAGTCCCAACATAGGATTTGATGGAGAAATAAAGAATTTATTCTTGGAAATGTTTGATTTACGTATCCTATCTGGACCGCTGACTTGCATTTGCCAACAGTTTGGATTCAGACGAGAGTTTGACACTTGGTAAACATCGTTATTAAATCGGAAATCAGTGAAAACTGTAACAAATAGTATTGTAAGAATTTTTCATTTACATAGCAAGGTAACCGTTAACTTGGTTTACGAAGCTCCGTTAACTTGGTTTACATAGCTGCTTCACATTATTCGTAACACATGTCCAGCGACAACTTATTTCGTATCTTATTACGAAAATTGTCGTCCGCTCAAATTTTCGTCAGTCTTAATTTCGAACAAGGATAACTAAATGATACAAATATTTGAACTGTTTTCGATTACAAACGACACAAGAACATACAGTAAAACCTCTCTATAACGGCCACTAAATTGTGTTAATTGTTTGGTATTTAGTGCAGGTGGCCGCTTAAAGCAAGGTGAAAGCAAAACAGAACGCTCCTATACTTTCACATTGTTTTAAGCAGCCACCTGCCTTTAACACAAAATAATTGATGTAATTTAATGGCCGTTATAGAGACGTTTTACTGTATAGTGGTTTTACAGTAAAACTCGTCTTAACCGGATTTCTAGTAGAAAATAATTTAGATATTAATTATGTAGGCAGGTGGCTGCTTAATGCATGGCGAAAGTCATGCAGAAAGCTCCTCTAGGAACTTTCTGTATGACTATCACCCAGTATTAATAATTATGCCATCTGTCTCCCAGACCGATATTTATACTAAATTTAATATTCGGTTTAAAGGGTTTTTACTGTATTATGTCTCTCATTAGCGTCTAAACCACATACAAACACAATACCTGTCGGTCTAAACCACATACAAACACAATACCTGTCGGTATGAACTGGTCGTCTAAACCACATACAAACACAATACCTGTCGGTATCTAAACCACATACAAACACAATACCTGTCGGTATCTAAACCACATACAAACACAATACCTGTCGGTCTAAACCACATACAAACACAATACCTGTCGGTATGAACTGGTTGGATTTGAACATTTACCCCAGCAGTGAAACAAATGTCTGCTTGAATTTGGATCCATGCAATTTTGACTATGTCCAATTCGATAACTTTTTGGGAAAATTATTGATCGCGTGTCCAACAGTTTGGACCCTGACACAAGTTGTTTACAAATGAGAGCCACGTCGCTGTTAGTGGGAGAAGGGTTAATAAACCATTATTACATGTACTGATCTACGGTGTCTGCAAATATTATATAAACCTTGCCAACTACTTTGATTTGAATAATATTCAAAGCTCGTTTAAAACCTCAGAGACTCATCTTTATCTACTGTGATTTACACAGAATGCGAGAGAAATATACCATTATAATCTTTATTCTGCTGTGAACCAATGCTTGCTTTTACTTTGATCTGATGTGTTTTATATGTAATCTGGCAGTGAATAAGTCTCAAGCAGCTTTTACTTTGAGACACCAAATTTCGTCGTCGCATTTTCGTCCAAAATGTTTGCAAATGCAACTCAGTTTTTGCTTTGCATGATGAGGGTTAATGCAAACAGATGCCATTTCTCGACATTTATTAACTTTAGCATAGTGAATAATGTTGTTCTGTTTAAGACACGACCTGCGTCGAATTCATAGAACACGTGGGATATTTGTACGAGCATAGAGGTCGAATGATAAGACGTCTCGGTTCTGATGAGACGCCGAGTTGCTCGGCTTCCCATTTTGATCCAGACTGTTTGTAAATGCATCTTATATTCACCCGTTGCTTGCTAAGTATGACAAGGGCCAACCTTATAATGATACATCACATTGTAAATGCTATATCACGCCGCTTGTCTGTAGCGCAAGTGACTACGGGAATGAATAGCGGTTTTCTTCACTACTTAACCTTTTGCTTGGTAAACAAAGGTGCCCTTGTACAAGTGTTTATCCTCTACGTTTTCAGAAATCTAAGTTATATTCAATATCTATACTAATATGCAATCATAATGGCAAACAGTTTGGCTCCTGGTGGGACGGCGAGTAACTCGGTATCACTACTGGATCCATTTGAGTCCCAGACCTACAGATAAACGTGCGTACTCAAGTACTAAAATCTTCATTTCTCCACCAAACCCTATGTTGTGACAACTCTTTAGAATCGTCTCTTCGAGACGATTCTAAAGAGTGGTCACAACATAGGGTTTGGTGGAGACATAAAGAATATTCTTGAAAATGTTTTAATTTGCGCATCTTATTTGAATCTCTGCATGATTTCGAGTTGCAAAGGTCACCACAGTCTCGCCATAAGTGTGCTAAAGGCTATATGTCTGCTCTAACTCTGATATGAAGCAAGACTGTACTTGCTTGCGGTTCGTTGAAGCTTTTGAGAAACTACTGATCGTGTGTCAAACAGCTTAGATCCTGTTGATTATCGGCGTCTCATCTGGATCCAAACTGTTTTCGATTGACGGGTATGTCGCGATTTTCAGAATAAAGGTTAAGAGACTGATGTGTGGTAGAGAAAGAATGCAAATCAGAATACAATTATATATACTTATGTTTTAAGGTTACGGCTTCCTGCATTTGCCCTTACCGCGTATCCCGGTAACCTTGTCTTGTGTGATATATGCACGCAACTAGACTCCAGGTCAGACGTTGAGAAATTATTAGAATCCAGGCTGTTTTAGACACCTTGTCTACGGATTCTCGATAAAACAAATCAGGGTCCATGCTTAGAAAGCTTTTTAGTTGAGTCTGAGTTTGTTCTCAAGCTTTTGATTGGTCAGATTTGAGCCAGATTTGATTTATAAGCATGGATACAGACTAGGTCTACATATTAGTGTTTAGCCATGGTATAAACTTAACCCATTTATCCCTGTATTGTTTAAGTAAAACTCGTCCAGTTCTTACTTTGGAACCCATCCATTTTTAGGTGGAGGGGGCACAGCAAACAAAATAGCTTCTTGAATAAGCCATTTGCATAGACGGTTTCAGCAAACGGTGTGCAGACCCTGATCAGAGGGCTCATTCAGGATCCCACTGATCTGGGTCTACAATGTTTGCATATGTCTGGTGTTCTTTTCCATTTGCAGGCGCCAACGAGGCATCGCTAGCAGGTACAGTGTTGAATGAAGAACTTGATTACAGAGTAGCAATCGGCGGATACCTTGATCAAATTGCTCCTTCTGGGGATCTAGGCCTAAACTGTATGCATGTTAGATATTTTAAGTAAAGGCTATTGGAGGCATTTAACCATTTTAGTGCTGGAAAACGTGTCACTTATACCTTTTACAAACAGCGTAAGTCTCCTATGGGAGTCCTCTCATCAGGGTCTGAAATAATTGTTATGTCACACCTTTCCCCCTTCTATGTGTATTCCAAATATCGATACCTACAGAATCTTCATGAAGAAAATATTATAATGGAAAGTGGAACACTATAGCCATTTTAGAAAGTAAAGACGGAGAACTTTCGAATTCCATTAGCAAACAGACCAGACCAGACCCTGATCAGACGGCTCCTATAGGAGCCGTCTAATCTGGGTCTACTCTGTTTGCACATGCGTGAGAACACGTTTATTTGAAGGAAAGGGTTAAAATAATTCCTGAATACTCAAGATAAGCTTGTGTTATATTTTAGTCAACAATTACCTCACTGTGAAATGTATTGCTATGGTCTGTTCAAATTTGGATGAGGTGAAATTTTGACTATGCCCGATTCGGTCAAGCCTTGGAAAAACAATTGAACGAGTGTCAGACATCTTGGTTCCTGATGAGAAGCCAAGTTGATCGGCGTCTCATCTGGATCCATCCTATATGCAATTTCGAGTCAGACTGACTAGCCGGATAATGATTATAAACCTTTACTCCTAAAATACGCATTTCGCCACCTTTGCAAACAGAGTAGACCCAGTTCAGACGGCTCCTATAGGAGCCGTCTGATCAGGGTCTGATCTGTTTGCTTATGATACAATATAAATATGATCCAGCAGTTTCTGCCATGGCCAAAACGCACTGTGTGCATCAATAATCTAAGTAATATTCACGAGGTCATTATATTTTCTTAATGAATGTTCATTAAGTAAGGGTTGAATATCCTTAGTGTATTAGTTTAAAATTGTTGTTTCAAATGTTTATAAAATTAAGAATGTTCGCGTCATTAATCCAGCTGAGCGTTTGCGTAACTTATATGGGATAAAGAACACCCTTTGTCTTTAAAGTCACGGCATGTAACCTATAACTTAGCCCTGATCCTACTGAAGAAACTAACATCTGCTTAACCGCTGATGTATTGTGACTTTTAATCTTGAGTATTACGAGCTCTCGGGAAGCTATTCACCGAGTGTTATACAGTGTGTTATCCTAATTAGGGTGCATCTTGTTTGAAAATTTAAGTCAGATCGAAATTAGCATGAACAAGTTAAACTAATATCATGCATGTCTTCTGCTTCATTAGCGCAATTAAAATAAAGCAACAACCACAACTAAAATTACGATAATACAAAAGGAAATTATTTAGAATAGTTTGTTAAATACCAATCAGTCTATTTATAATTGTTGTTATCAAGGTTATATTACGTACGCTAAGTATGATATAATGTTTTAATCTTTGTTTATCACGCACAATAGAAGGAGGGTCGTATTTGGCTGAACACAAACCCTCGTCAAATTGATACACATGTTCTTTGTACCTCCGAATAAAAGGCCATGGTTTACTATCGTGTCACCCCTATTCATAGGGTTAGGCAAATTGACGTATGACATATGTTCTGATACAATTACCCCCTGAATCATAACCTTAATGACAGATGCGGTTCTGGCAGTCAGTCAGTGGCAATTTGTTAACAAGATAGCAATTCTCGAGTTGGTAGGATCAGAAAATGAAATCCTTACTAAGGATTGAACACTTTACTAGGCAGTCATCATACAACGCTAATTCACTAGATTACGCGACATAAACATGTAGATTGCTCTACTATTCCCATATTGGTAATATCAACTATAAATGAAGTCACTGCATGTAGATCATAAACGCATTATGAGACTATGTTTATTTATTGTACATGTATTTCTCCGCCAAACCCTTGCTTGTTACAACTCTGAGTATTTCTCCACCAGACCCTTTCTTGCTACAACTCTGAGTATTTCTCCACCAGACCCTTTCTTGCTACAACTGTGAGAATTTATCCGCCAAACACTTTCTTGCTGCAACTCTGAGGCGATTCTAATGATTTGCAGCAAAACAGGGATTGGCTGAGAAACAAGATATTTTGATAGGTCATTATGCATGTAATCTAGATCTAAGTTGTCAGTACAAGCACATTATTGTACGCAGATAGAAAAAAAATCCGAACGCATTCTTTTATCCGTTCTGTCAATTATCCAATCTACAATAATTATGTGGATGAGGTATTAAATCAATCATTTATCCATATGCCTTGTTTCATAACGTTAACATGCGACAACAATCTACATGTACATGCAATTAAGTAGAATCTGTCCTAATCGGCCATTCACTTAGGAATTTAAAAAAGCAGGTGGTTGCTTGAGGCAGAGCAAAAGTAATGTAGAAAGCTCCTATATATTGGAGCTTTCTACATTACTTTCGCATTACGCAATGACCTGCCTAACAGACCAATAAGTAAACCTCTTTTTAATGACCGCTTAAGATAGGTTCTACAGTGTATTAGTCACTGTATCTGGTATCTAAACCATTTAGTCAAAGGCATACATATACTGCCTAGTCATACATATACTGACTAGTCATACATATACTGCCTAGTCATACATATACTGCCTAGTCTAATTATTATACAGTTGAACTTCCATATCTCGAACTTCAAAGGACCATACAAATTACTGCGAGCTAACAGTGGTTCCATTTATCCGATTTCTAATCTGAGCAATTTCTCAAGTTCACTACCAAATGCAGGCAGAAAGTAATGCTGAAAGCTCCCTAGGAGCTTTCAGCATTACTTTCTGCCTGCATAAAGCTGTCAAATGTGTTTCTAGATATGCATTTTAGAAGAAATATTTCGTATTGTAAATTTATGGAGGACCGAGCTTTTAGTTCGAGATATCTCAAAGTTCGAGTTATCCGAGTTCAAGATATCGAATTTCAACTGTAGGATATAAGTTTACCCTTACTCTGCTGTGAATGTACAGTGTCTGCCCAAAATCCAAACTCTGGTGCAATTGTTACTGCTTCCGATTCATTCAAGCTTTTGAGAAAATATTTATTCAATGTCCCGGCGCCTCAACTAGACCCAATCTAAAATATTTATTCAATGTCCCGGCGCCTCAACTAGACCCAATCTAAAATATTTATTCAATGTCCCGGCGCCTCAACTAGACCCAATCTAAAATATTCATTCAATGTCCCGGCGCTTCAACTAGACCCAAGCTATTTTTATGAAATTTCAAACACTGTGCAAAACGATATTTTGGGAACCGCATGATCTGCATAAATTATGCCGATGAACGGGTCATCTAAACATAGCAGAAAGCTGATGATAGGTGTCCGTCGGATTTGATTGTATATTTCTGTTAAAGGTTTTTTGCTTTCAAGTAGAGTTTAATAAACGAGTTAATCTAAAAGTCGTATAACTACTGCGTATTGTAATTCCAAAATAATGTTAAGTACAATAATTAAGCCATAAGCTGTTTTTTACCAGTCCCATAATATGCAAATTGGGTATATTTTGTAGATAGCATCAATTTTCCCGTGCATCTAACTACAGTATTCGTGAAGCTAAACAGCTAGGAAATTACAGCAATCACGGGGGACATGAAATGGTAGCAGTAAATGTCACAGATGATATGGGAGACTGTTTTACTACCATATATTTTGGCACTTCTAAATGCAGTATAAATATAATATGTGAACTGTTCTGTTGGTTTGTGGTAACAAGTTAACGTTTATTCTAAGCATTCTAGATCAATATAACATAACCACAACTATACAGTAAAAACTCTCTATAACGGACACTAAATTACATAAAATATTTTGTGTTAAAGGCAGGTGACTGCTTAAAGCAAGGTGAAAGTAAAACAGAACGCTCCTATAGGAGCGTTCTGTTTTACTTTCACCTTGCTTTAAGCAGCCACCTGTCCAAAATACCAACTAATTAACACCATTTAGTGACCGTTATAGAGATGTTTTACTGTATTGTGTTTACTATAGTGTATATAAATGGCATAAACCATCAGTTACAGCTACGGTAAAACCCTCTAAACCGGAATACTAGTAGAGAAGAATTTAGATACGTTTAGGCAGAAACGGACGTTAATCAACACAAACAAACAAACAAAACAAAACAAAAACAAAACAAAACAAAAACAAAACAAAACGTTTAGGCAGGTCGCGGCCTTTCACCCTGCATTGTGCTGCCACTTGTCTTACAGAGTGACATTAATACTAATTTAAACGTCCAGTTTAGAGAGGTTGTACTATACAAAAATTATATCTCTATCTCATGGGACTACTTTATGCGTAACGGAAATAAAAGCATCATCTGATAATGGAACCATTTCTGCTTTGTGATCTAAAAATAAAGGACATAGGTGAACAATGTAGACCCAGGTCAGAGAGCACCTTTATGGACTGCACTATTTGCATGATAGCCATCGTATAAATCCAAAGGTTCACGTTATTCAGGTGTTGGCCGAGTTAATCTATGGATATGATAATAAATGAAACGGCATACATCTTATAATCAAGTTTTAATAAGTGGTAAGATGCGTGTCCGTTTCGTGAATATAATATATTGAACAGGTTTGAAACAGGCAGTGTTTTAATTTAGAGCGAAAGGTATGGTGTGCAGAAATCGCCAATAGGAGCATCAAATTAAAATTTCGCTCTGCATTAACTAATTAATTCCCGCGAACCTGTAGATGGGACATAGACAACAGTCTTGGTGAAGATAAGAGGACTTCCGGTGGAACCATCTGACCAGAGTTAATACTGTCTGCGGGTTGCGGATGTTTATACCTGCGGTTTATGCTTATACATGTGCCTGTATATTCTTTATTTGCGATGTAACCGTCAATATTACAAATGGACGGGTTCCAACAGTTTGTAATTACAGGTTTAATCCACCGGCTGCACTTATATCCACCGTTGTTCTTTATTCCTTTTGCGATCTCCCAAGATATGTTTGATTATACAGTCTACAATGCAGACGTTGGTCTTATGATAGTTCCAAGTAGAGTGGTTTTATTTATTTAACCCTTCATCCCATTTACACTGATTGTAACGTCCTAACTCCATTAACTCGCATTGTAGCGTCATTACTGCATTACTTCATGAGTGAAAAAGGAGTAAAGTCAAGCAGGCAAAGCCACATGCCAGACGCAACCACTGTATTTACATAACGTCTTAACTCCATAAACACGCATTGTAACGTCTTTACTCCATAAGCACGCGTTGTAAACAGAGTAGACTAAGATCAGATGCCTGCTGTAGGAGCCGCCTGATCGAGGTCTGCTATGTTTGCTCATGGACTAATTTAGATCTGACACAACAGTCTCTACCATGTCCAAACGTGTGAGTGTTCATATACAATTATAAAAATGAAGTTAATAAAAATGTTCGGGATATCATTATTTCCTACATAAATATTTATTGATTGAAGGATTAATCAGGCGGAAAAAATGTTATATTAGATTTATTCTCTAGGGTTAGTAAAAGGACATAATCACATTTTATCGTTTGTTTGTAGAAATATATACGTCCGAATATAGTTATTGTCCATGGAAATGCACTGGCATGTGTTATTTTGAACAATGCAGAAACATAAATGAGAATCTTGGCGTGTTATTTTAATTGCAACGTTTTGTTTCGTTCCAGATGCTATTACTATGTTGCCTCAATGTATAATTACCCTTTCATGCACAGTTACAGGAGGGCTCGGGGACAATTTTCTTCTGCTTAATTTTCTCTCGAAATTTGCTCTTCAACTGAAGTTATTACCCAGGACTTCCGCACTAAAGGAAATGAACCATTTCACAATGCATGTTTGACATTCAGTGCCTCACACTGCATGTAACCGTGAACAATGAAACCTGTGTTGTGAAGCTATTATGCCTCTCGCAAAGACTTTGGAAACATACAAGACATCGCGTTATGTGTACTTATTAAGCTCAAAAGTATAACAATTGATCTGGAAGAAATGGAATGAAGCCATTCAATGTTTGCAGCTAATTACATACAACGGTGAAGTTCCTTTTGAACGCAATTTATTAATGGCAATTATCCGTGGGTGGTCTATGTAATACTCTATACAGAGCTGTTGGTTCCACTGTGTTCCACTGCACTCTATACATTTTTATAAATATTGCTCAGATAATAAAATGCATCAATGCAAGCAAGCTTATATGAATTGAATATATATGATACACGAACAACACAGACATGCGATAGAACCTGTCTAAAGCGGCCATCAGAATAGGACTAGTTACCTGTCTATAGACCAACAGTAATATAAAAAGCTCCTATAGCAGCTTTCTGTCCTGTATTAAGCAACCACTTTTTAAGAGTCCTATGTTCAATTAGTGAATGGTCGCTTAGAGCAGGTTCTATTGTAAGTTCAATAGGCTTGTAATGTTTGAAATACTAGGCCGTTAGGGAATGCCAAAACACTACTCACAATCGCTGTTAACCTTTA
Source organism: Azorinus chamasolen (assembly GCA_963576725.1). Classification (NCBI taxonomy): domain Eukaryota; kingdom Metazoa; phylum Mollusca; class Bivalvia; order Cardiida; family Solecurtidae; genus Azorinus; species Azorinus chamasolen. Next base: position 23,357,886 of record OY755239.1, read on the forward strand.
GTATTTCACTGGCGAATCTGAAATTATCCTGGAAGACATGTTCGGAGTGTCTCACCAGAATTCAAACTGTTTGACCTCATATCATTCATTTGAAAAGACATGGAGGAATTGAATTGATGCAGATAGCAGATAAATTGATTAGCAAGTTTGTCTTGCAAAGACTGACATTACATGTAATATTCTGTTGTATGTGGACTGTTTGCCCATTGCAACTTGATAAAATATTATTTTAAGACATAATTATAATTAACTTGAATATTTATGAATTATGTTTATAATGGTATATGAACACATGAACTATAGAATGATTTTGATATAATTATATAAGGAAACTGAGCCAATTCTGATCAGACGCCTCCTACTGGAACCATCTTATCTGGGTGTACTCTATTTTCAAATGCGTCGAAAGGCTTTCGACGAGGTTAATATGTTAAGTGTATACATAGATCTATACAACCTAACCATTTCAGATGGAAACATAAAAAGTCACTATTGCCGTGAATATTTAGGTATACGTTTTAAGAAACATGTAACTTGACAAGCAGTGTAGACACTGACACACAGGTTTCTCGAGGAACCCTATCATCTAGGTCTACACTGTTTGAAAAGGACACTAGTGACTCCTTGCAATCATTGAAATGATTAAAACTATATGAGTTTAGGTTGAATTAATGTCATATAAGTTTTAACCCATTCCCTTATAGGCTATTTTTAGATCTAACCTATTTAAATAAATCTACCGAAAAGGAGCATTTACATGTACTAGAGAAAAGGAAACTGTCAGAACTTTGTAGTATAGCAGACTCTCGATTGACTAAATGCATTTACATTTATCTTTTGACTCCAACGAACGAGCCTTTTAAATGAAACAAGAAGAAATACATTATATCCTTCATAATCTTGAATACAGGATTACCCTTCTCTTGCTGAATTTTAACATGCATTTCTCCTTCTTTACCCATGCCCTGTTGTATATCACTGTGTACACGTATTTCTCTGTGCAATCACTGCTGTGGAGTGCACTGGTTGCACAATCAACTTGTAAATAGTGCAGACCCTGATGAGACAGCTCCTGCAGAAGCTGTCTCATCTGGGTCTTCACTATATACAGGTAGGTATATTGACGTGAATAGCAAGCGAATGGTTACAACGGAATGTTATGCACGGAATATTACGTGACAACTTACACCGAACAGTAGAAATAATTCAGTCATTACCTTTTTGACAATGTTGGTAACAGCCAAATTACAAAGATATTTCACAACCAAATTTTGCATCTGCTGTTATACGTAAACTGTGCTATGGGAATAGATACCTGCTAAATATGAATTCAGCTGCCCTTTGGTTATACTGTAAAGCCTCCTGGTTTTAAGCCTTTCTTTGCCTTTCTACCACTTTGTAAACAGAGTAGACCCAGATCAGATGGCTCCTATAGGAACCGTCTGATCAGGATCTTCTCTATTTGCTTACGGAATAATATAGAATGTTTCTACGGTTTCTGCTTCACTAAAGAAATAGTGTGTTAATATTCCATATTAAAAATTAACTTAATTTATATGCATCATGATCCAAACTGTTTGTTACTGTAATTGCTTGTGACACAAAATTGTAGACAAATAAAAAAAATGAAAAGTTTGCAGACGACAAAATTTGGCAGCGAATGAGATAACGCAGGTCGGGGTAATACAGACAACTATCGCCTTCTTTGAAAGACATCATGTGTATCCATAAATGTGTCGCTTTAGAGGGGGTTTGCTGTATTGTACTTTATGTCATTCATTATTGTCGATTTGGAAAACCAGCTTGAGTTCTGATAAGATACCGCAATTCATTTGGATTTAAGTTAATTGCAAAAACGAGACAAGTGCTGATGACGTGTAACAACAAAAGGGTTAAATGCTTTTGTTATTATTGACATGTATTATAATTGCTGTAACTGAATTCAACTGAATTTCTTTAAAGGCAGAAAGGATCACATGGCATGTCTATACTACATAAATGTTTAACATACAAGATTATACACCTAGATCAGATTCTAATTATGAAGGACCTTTTCTATAATGTCCTGTTTTAAGGATGGGTACTTTCTACAATACCCTGATAATTAATTGGCGATCGACACTATGCGGTTTTAAGGACGGCGTTTTCTACAATGCCCTATTTTAAGCATTGTCACTTTCTATAATGCCCTGTTTTAAGGACGGGCGCTTTCTACACTGCTCTGTATAACGCTTGCTACAGTCTCCTGATTTTATGATGGGTGCTTTCAACAATATGCTCTTTTAAGGATGAACGCTTTTCATAATCTCCTGTTTTAAGATCGGGTGCCTTCTACAATCTTACTGTTTTGAGGACGGACGCTTTCCGTAATACATGTACATGTATATTGTTTTAAGGACGGATTCTTCATTTGTAGAGTCGCTTTTGAGTGGTTTGATTGGTGCATGCAATAGATGAGACCAGGGCGATCTATAAATATAATACTGGTACCAGATCTTGCAATAAAGAAATAAGATTATGTAAAACATTTCTTCTGTTTCATCAGCATAAATACAAGCACCAGAGCAACCCCATCTATATTTACAACACAATACAAAAGAATGCAGTCACTGAATGAATAAAGTCCCGTTGAATAGTTTATCCGTACAATTCCTCTTACGGATCAGAACACAAATACACATGTAGATTATGATATAATTTCCATCATTGTTGCTCAGACACAATTAAAGTCTTATGTTGCTGTATACAACCCTTAAGGTGATGAATATTTGTTGAAAGAAATAATGACATCATAATTGACAGCAAACAGAGCAGACTACGATCAGACGGCTCCTACAGGAGCAGTCTGATCTGGGTCTGCTCTATTTGTAATGGTCTGAACATATCTTTCTATCAGGTAACGGGGTGGATACACGTAGTGTACACTCTGAAGACCACGAATGCACATTTCAAAGGTATATTTAGTCTTTTAGGGCTATTGCTTTTGTCCATGTTACAAGGTCAGTTTTATGTAACTATTCAGGAAATTGAGAAGATGGTTCCAAATGCAGAATGAATGAGTCATTAACCTTTTAAACGCCACAGGTGAAGCCACAATTACTTCTGTATGTAATTATAATCCTGATGAATGTGAATAACTTTCTGCATCACAAGGGCCTGCATGAAACATTGATCGTTTGTTTGAAGGGACATAAGGAAGTCAATTTTAGTGTAGAATTGGTGCAAGCAGTTTTTCCCCACAACACACTGTTCACCAAGTGCATTGTTAAAGTGTACAACTTTAGTTCATAATTACTCAATTTACATCGTTTGTGAGATATCTGTCTTTAACGATTATTTATTATTTCGATAGATGACTAGTATATGGTTAATTCCAAAACGTTTTATCTACGTTTTTACATATCATTACCTGCATTCGCCATCAAAGCTATGTTAATTACAGTACTTCAACCGTATGCAATTTTACATTAACACCAATATCTGAAACTACAGTCAAACTCCTCAAAAGCGACCACCACGAAGATGTGAAAGTCTGGATCATAAAACATATTATAGCTTAATGCAGGGCAAAACCTATGAAAAAAGCTCCAGAAGGAACTTTCTTCAAAACTTTCGCCCTGCACACAACACCAATTTAAAGCCATGTATTCATTCATTCGTGTTCGCCTTAGACTGGTAGTACTGTCCATGTATAACATATTTTGTTACTACATGTAATGCGTTTTTCCTGTGCACATAACCACATTTTTGTCTCTTAAACAGATCGTAAATTGCTGCAATCACGAGGGAATTATAATGGGGCGCTGTAAATGTCAAAGATGATATCAAAGAAGAATTTGCTATGCATTAGTATGTAGCTTGTGAAATCAATGCAAAAACCCATCGGGGGGCATGTGCAAGAGAACGTACCTTTTATTTTTGCCGAACACAATCCTGTTGAAGGAGATATCTTTTTTTTTTCAAAATGTATTTACATTACGGTAGGCTCAAATCAGTGTTGAGAACAGACTGTGCACTAATGTAGTAATGAAACACACTTAGGTATAGAGGATGTTGCGTATGAAACATAATACTGTAAAACCTCTATAACGACCCCTAAATTACATCAAGTATTTTGTGTTAAAGTCAGGGCGATGCTTAAAGCAAGGTGAAATTAAAACAGAACGCTCCTATAGGAGCGTTCTGTTTTACTTTCACCTTGCTTTAAGCAACCATCTGCCCAAAATATCAACTAGTTAACACATTTTAACGGTCGTTATAGAGAGGTTTTACTGTATAGATCCTGATAATACACAGACTCGGAGATGCGGCGACTGGTCTTGGTACACTATATTCTGTTGCAGTTACAATACATTTCCTTTTTATCATTAAAAGAAATCCCCACGTAAAATTTACCCTGTATGGCTGAAGCTACCTATGTTTTTTTTGTTTGATAGTTTGTGCTGAGCATAGTTCCTATTTAAAGACAAAGCCTCTAACAAGCCCAGTGTCACCAACCTTTTTGGTGCCTCATTTAGTGCCAATTTATTATTACCAGTTTGCCAACAGCAGACTAACGGTTAACCCTTCTCTTGCTATTCACGTTAATGTACCTACCTGTAAATAGTGAATACCCAGATGAGACAGCTCCTGCAGGAGCTGTCTCATCAGGGTATGCACTATTTACAAGTTGATTGTGCAACCAGTGCACTCCACATCAGTGATTGCACAGCGAAATACGTGTACACAGTGAAGATATATGTAATTATACAACAGGGCATGGGTAAAGAAGGAGAAATGTATTTTAAAATTCAGCAAGAGAAGGGTTAGTATATGTTTCTTTCACTGAATTCGTTATCTTCATAACTCTCATAAATCAATCAGGCAAATTATCTGTTAATAACAAGAAGTCTAAACTAACACATCTTGATTTATGATGGTGTTTTTGGTAATGTAACACCGCATTAACCCGTACATCGTTGTGAACTCCCCTCCCCCCCCCCACCCCCACCCCCACCCCCACACACACACATTATTTGCCAAAATTTGGAATACATGATATTCACATTCGATCATGCTTTTGAGAACCTACCGACCGAATGTAAACTAGCTTGGATCCTGATCAGATAATCTTGAGTTACTCGGCGTCACATTTGGATCTTAACTGTTTGCAAAATGCTAGTCAAGTATGGTGGTTAAATAAAGGAACCTGAACTGAAACGAAACAAGTGTAAGTGTTCAGCCTCTTTTAGGAAAGCTGTTTATCTAGCTAAATGCAGAAAAACATAACCGCCGAAACTCAATACAGGAGCTTTTCGCATTCAATATCAAGTAGGCACGTGTCTTTAATCAATATCCTGCTGTGCGGGGCCTGTCTGAGACGATGGGTCGAGGTACGAGTACTGTGTGTTGAGCCATCGAGGTAAACTCTGCACTGAGACATCGAGATACTTGCTTTGAGACACCGAAATATACAAATCCATTCACATGGAATGGACCCATTCCCTCCGAGACTATTTTAAGACCCAACCTCTTTGAAAAGATCTACTGAAAAGGAGCATTTACTAGTAGAAAGGAAAACAAAAAAATGAATTGTGTAGGTTTTAAAGCAATGCAATAATTTGAGCACTTGCTCCTATAGAGCAAATGCTTTATATATCACAATGGTTTCTAAACATAACTTTTACGGAGGCGTCAAAATGCGTCAGTAGATAAGCATAAGCTCGTCTCAAATCAATGTTGGTTCTGTTCCAGTTGAAACCAAACCTATCATTAACCCTTGCCCACAAATAGACGCCTTTTAACGCATTCGCACACGGAGTTCCCCCACAACCAGGCGGCTCTTGTAAGAGCAGTCTGACCAGGGTCTTTTCTGTTTGTTTACAGAATCTGCAATTTTGGTAAATCTTCATGTGTTCATCTGCCATTTTACAAAAAAACAACAACCTAATATATTATTCAGAGTCAAGAGTTATCTTCAAGCTAGATAAGGGACATGTATTCGGTGTCACGTATATTAACCGTTTACTCCATTAATACTCATTTCTATGCCTTTGCAAACAGATAGACATGATTCTACTGTTTCTGCCATTGCCAATATGCATGTGTCTATGTGTTTTTACAAAATAATCTAATTAATATTGATAACATCATATTTCTCGCATCAATATTCATGGAGGAAAGTGGTAACCACATCATACTAAGCCCGTCATGACTGGTACATGTATTTAGCCCTGTACCTGATGAATTTGCATGTAAGAAATAATAATTTTATTAACCCTTCGCTTGCTGCTCACGTCAATATACCTACCTGTAAATAGTGGAGACCCAGATGAGACAGCTCCTGCAGGAGCTGTCTCATCATGGTCTGCACTATTTACAAATTGATTGTGCAACCAGTGCACTCCACAGCAGTGATTTGCACAGAGAAATAATTGTAGACAGTGAATATATATGTAATTATACCCCAGGGCATGGGTTAAATAGAGGATCTTACATGAGTGTTCTTGATTATTGGATTTATTAAATGAGTCTTTTTAAAAGATAAAAAACGAGCTTTAGCGAGTTTTTTATCGTTTTAAAAAGACGAATTTAATAAATCCAATAATCATGAACACGAATGCAAGATCCTATTTATAACATAACACACACAAATGTTATTTGCAGCCAATATTTCAGCAGTAACGTGGATTGTTATAAATTCTCCTTACATATAGAAATGATGAATGAAAGGTGTTATTAGGTTCGCTAGGTAACTGGGACAAAGTAGGTCCAAATTTTCCAACTTTATTTTCTACTTACTGTCATATCAACCAGGATCTAATTCAGACCTCTCTGGTATTCAATTTAACTGTGATAGTTTATGATACAAAAACATACAGAAACACGTCAAAATAATTTTTGAGTTACAGTTTTGACATACATAGTTACAAACACGTCACATTATGACGTCATTGTACACAACATGTGTCTATGTTAAGCGCGCCATTTACATGAAGACCTACATATGTAGTCGCCAACACGTCCGACACTCACTGTCAATGCGATTCGAAATGCGCCTTCGTTTTGGTATATTTAAGCCCTTCATTAGTGTTGTATGTATATACACATGGACATGGACATTTCCACCGAGAAAAAAAATCTCGATTCAAGTTCAGTGAAAATGTTTGAAATGGACAAAAGATTCAGTACGAACTGCTGCATAAAATGTGTTGGAACAGGAGGAAGATTTTCGCGATCAGCTGAGTTAGTGAGTATAGCATATTTGAAATATGTTTGTGCTGTGCTGGATTCAGATGACTATTGTTGTTGATTGATGAGATATTTGTATGAGTAGAAATCTGCATAAACAAAAGGACATGCGGTGAAGAAAATGCAAAGTTGAGGAGGCATTTTAATTTAAATGTAGAATTGATTGTATGGGTCAGAGTAGCTGGTAGGTCTTTTTTGGCATACATTTTGTATATGAGTCCTGACAGCGATTACAATTTGTATTATTTTATCGAAATTAAGGCGCAAGTGCCAACAATCCTTTGCCATCTATCGTGACTCAATCGTGGACAGGTAGGTCGACCACCGTCCGCCAGTTTGTTTGTTTTGACAGCGCGTATGAATCGTTCGAATGTCATTCGGTCGTTCGAATGTTATTCACTAGTGATTATATGCCCATGATTATCAAAAAATAAATGATAGTGTTACGTCACGCTGAAGCCACGTGTTATGTTATAAGAAGAAGAAATGCATTTTAAAATTCAGCAAGAGACGGGTTAATATTTAACAGAGGCATTTTACCATGGCAGAAACTGTGGAATCAACTCTTTATTATTTCATAAGCAAACAGAGCCATCTGCTATGTGTCTTCTCTGTTTATAAACGCATGAAACGTGTTTATATGAGGGAAAGGGTTAAAATCATCTTGGTCATCTTTTTGTCCTATCAAGATCCCAGCGGTGTGATATTCGGGCAACAGTTATAAAACACCAACACACCAGAAGTAAGCAAAACTTACTTCAAAATTTATTGGAGTTTCAATGAATAGTAATTTCTACAGAAGGGAAAATGAGTGGTTATCAGTTAACCCATGAATAACTGTTAAAAAGTCACTACATTTTTACAACGGTGCATACGCATGGGAACTTTTGGCCATACTAGAATCGTCAGAATCATTTTCATTTGTTTTCATAAGCATACAGAAGGAACTCTATTGTAACTAAACGTCTCCTACAATCCGATATGAATCTACTCTGTTTACTGATGCATCAGTATGCGTAGGATGCAGTATTCCCTCTATTGAATCTGCGGACTGAAAATCCAATGTCAACGTAACACTCCAATCCTTCTTCTAGAATACATGTATATATACCTCAGTAATATGATTTAGTGTCGCCCGTTTATGTTTGTTTTCATGACTAATTGAAAGCGTCAACGATATAACACATAATGAATACTTTATTAATTGATTAACAGGTACATGTAACAGATTAGTCCACGAGCCCATGACCCTTTCACAGTTACGAGTTGTCATCTGCTTCAACTTTCGGCTATGATTTTTCTTTTATTGTTTTGTTTTATTACAAAAAACAATTCCCTCATATTGACGACTTTTGACGACTCTATAGAAGTCACTTTGTGAAACCATTGTGATAAATGTGATGTGATATTTTATCACAATTGTTTCAAACTACAAAATTCTAAAATGTTCCTGTTCTCTAGTTAATGCTCCTTTTCGGTTGATTTATTCAAAGATATTGTATCTAAAAATAGCCTATGAGGGAATGGGTTACATATGTAACATAACTTCAAACAGTTGGGATCCTGATGATTCGCCACGTTACTCCCTGTCTCATCTGGATTAAAAAATTGTTAAGGAAATCACAAATTCGCCACCGGCAGCGAAGCTGTTATGCGCTGTCAAATTATTTATGAAGTGTAGAAGCAGCTTACCGCATGCCAAATGGCCATACCTAATGTTTTGAATGCCCCATATGCCAAATGGCCATACCTAATGTTTTGAATGCCCCATATGCCAAACAATCATCACCCACATTGATCCTTTAGTTTGTTAATCTATGGATTGTCGACAGAAAATTTTGCTTCCGTTTTCAAATTTCTCTACCACCTCTTCTTTCGCTGCCAGGTATTGTCGTCTGCAAACATCGTCGTGTGCTACACTTTGATCAGTTTTTTTTTATTATGTTTCTTTTTTTTAAAACCCATTATCACAATAACGAACAGTTTGGATCCTGATGAGGCGTATTTGCATAGGTAATCATAAACTTGACATTGGCAGCGAAATAGTTAAAGCATGACTCGTGTGTCACATTGTTTTGATCCAGACGAGGCGGGTCAAAGCTGCTTAAATAAGTTATCAAGAACTCGCAGTTTACATGCTACAAGTCATCCCATATCCCGCTATGAACAGATAATGTCTGCTAAAATTTGGATCTTGTGAAAGTTTGATTACAACCATTTCGGTCAAGTTTTTAAGAAACTGATTGGCCAAGTGTCAAACAGCTATGAACCTGATGGAACGTCGAGTGACCCGGTGTCTCATCTGGATCCACAACTGTTTTTCCGATGCGAGTCAGGTCGCTGATGACGGGGCTAAGGATTAACCCTTAACCCTTCGCTTGCTATTCGCGTCAATATACCTGCATGTAAATAGTGAAGACCCATATGAGACAGCTCCTGCAGGAGCTGTCTCATCAGGGTCTGCACTATTTACAAGTTGATTGTGCAACCAGTGCACCCCACAGCAGTGATTGCACAGCGCAATACTTGTACACAGTGAAGATATATGTAATTATACAACACGGCATGGGTAAAGAAGGAGGAAATGTGTTTTAAAATTCAGCAAGCGAAGGGTTAATTGTCGTCTGCAATGCAATGTTTGTTAAGTCATTCGGTAAAATAAGGCGATGAGATAAATAAATGCAAATTTCAAAGGAATAAAGCACATACTTTTTTTTTATATAGAACTAGAAATTAAGACAAAAAGTGAAGTCCCTGATCAGACGCCGCCTTGAAAAGGCGGTGTCTGATATGGGACTGCACTATTTGTCGTGGTGCATTTATGCGACTGCGGCGGTGAAAGGGTTAAGTACCGTAAAATTGCAATTATTCGAACATTCAAATACGTATCATTATCGATCTTCAAGACATGTGGCAGCTTAATTCAGGGTGAATGTCATGCATGACTTCCACCTTGCTTTAAGCAGCTACCTGCCTATAAATTCCTCATTATCAAAATTTCGAAAAATTGTAGACAGGTTAGACAGACGCTGTAGACAGGTACATGTAAGACAGTCGTAGACAGTCGCTGTAGACAGGTTATACATTGTACAGTCGCTGTATACAGGTTAGACAGTGACTGTATACAATCGCTGTACACAGGTTGGACAGTCGCTGCACACAGGCTAGACAACATTAAATGCATTATTGAGCCCATTCCGCCCTGTTTTACACACACGCAAACGCGTAGCTGTATTAGTTTTGTATATAAGCAAAACACATTGCTCAATTTAAACTACAATTATTTGAAAAAGTAAAGATATTGCTTTTCATGATTGCCGTTTCCATAGTTGCAAATGCCATGAGGGTACAATTAAAGACTATCCTTTTGATAACATAAAAAATCATTTTCCGAAATAAACGCCGCATTCTTGCGCCTCCTGAGTCATATTACAACGATGTAAATACAATTGTATTTTTTATATCCTTTCCAACACCGGATGTGTTACAAAGACATATTACACATGAGTAAGCACTTGAGAACAGATATGAAGCTTTGTTTAAACGCTCGATTGATATAATTATCCTTTAATGCACAATTACAGAAGGGCGGAGAAGCAATTTTCTTCCGGGGGATTTCAACGTGAAATTTACTGTTCCACTGAGATTATTCCGGCATATTTTTTTCTCAGTAAAAATGAATTAGAAATAAAGATACAAAGTCAGATTCTAGTGGAACAAAATAACGTAGAAGGGTTTTTCTCACGTCGGTGTTTCAGCAGAATTTCTTGACATTGTGATCATTAGTTTAAACAGTCTCCCGCTTACCGAGACTAGACGCACATTTACAAATACTTTAGATACAGATGAGACGCCGAGTAACACGGTGTCTGATCAGGATACGCGCTGTTTCCCAAACTTTTGATCGAATCGGAAGTAGTACCGGATCCAAATTATAGCAAACATTATTTGATCTTTTAATCAACCTGCCTCGCGCTTACTACACCCAGGCGCACCTTTCCAAACAGACCGGGATCAGATGATACGCGGAGTAATTCGACGTCACATCAAGAATTTGACCTGCATTAAGCTACCACTTGTCTTAAAACCCATACGTGCATCTTTGTTTTGATGGCCGCTTAAGACAGGTTATACTGTATTTGTAAAAGATAATTACATACACATTGTAATCTCGTTCATTCATTTCAAACAACAACATGGTGAATATTTTACACGTGCCTTTCCGTTTTCCAGTTTGTTATTCTCACTTTCCCAAGCGTCATGCTCACTTGAACATTGTTGCTTTTATTTATCTCGTTCTTGCTCAATTTGTTCATCATCCTCTCCATAGAGACCACTTTATAAGACTAATATGAATCTCTGTTTAATGTCCGATTGTAGCTAATGCACTATAACAGTCATGCTGGATACTCATATGGGAGATCCCTGCAAACTTATTGTTCTGTATTAAGCTATTACTTTCCTAAACTCTTTACATACTTGCCAGGAGAGTAAATTCAGACAACATAGCTCCCTAAGGAGCTGTCTTATCAGGATCTGCTCCGTTTCCTTAGAAATTCAAATATATCTTAGTCTCAATCACGGTACCCTTGTTTATATACAGACGTTATTTTACATGATTACTCGTTACATCAAGGGATAAACAGTTACAAGTAGGCCATGCAGTAACACTTTACCTGTACAGTATTCATGTAAGCTCATATTTGATAATGTTAACTTTTCAGGGGAATCTTTTGCCTTGGCAAACACTGTAAAATCAGATCTATATCAAGACAGAAGCACACAGGTCAGATCCTGCTCAGAGGGTCCATATAGGAGCCTCCCGATATGGGTCTACACTGTTTTCAAATGTGTGAAAAGGTGTTTATATGAGGGAAAGGGTTAAGCTGCCACCTTTCTTGAATACCGACATTTATATCAATTGGTATTGCCGGTTTAGAGAGGTTTATTGTGCATCAAATAATACAATTGGTATCGCTTCCAACACCCCTCTACTTAAAGTGCACGCGTGGTCGTTTTCCGGCAACAATCTGTGGTTTTCGAAGTAATGTACAGGTAGACAATCTACTAATCTCGGCCTTGAATGTCTGCCCATATTCTGCCAAATTGATTCCGGTCGCCGGTTCACACTCGTGTATCTGTCGGGTATTATCACAATTCTAATCCGCACAAACAACAACAACCTTTGATACGCCTAGTAAATCACCATGCGCAGCAACTGTTGTATGCTTAAAGATCGAATGTATAATTCTTTCTACTCCTTGTCCACGCTTAAGTTAGTTTAGGTTGTGTGGCTTAGTCTAGGAATGATTAGAAGACCAGTAACTAGGCGTCTTTTTTGTTACCACATACTTTCTAAAAGATGTGTCGGCATTGTCAAGATCGTGTTAAATGTCGCCTCTTGTCAGCAACACCAACAATATTTACACTAGGTAATGTACCCGACATAATCAGATTAATGTTGTTTGCAATAAGCCATTACCACGTGACACCTTTTACTGCAATGTTCTGTAATTATAGCTGATTTTCATTTCAACCACAATACTGTATAGATGTCATCAAACCTTCATCAAAATATTTACATTACTGATTGGTCGAAATACCAATTTGGTGTAATTACATAATCAGGGGTCCAGCTAAGGTGCGTACATTTAAACAATTTCAAGAATAACTCCTTTATTTCTCCACCAAACCCTATGTTGTGAGAACTCTTTAGAATCGTCTCGAAGAGACGATTCTAAAATGTAGTCACAACATGGGGTTTGGTGGAGAAAGAACGATTTGAGTATTTGAGTATTATCCTACCAATTTGACCTGAGACTCATGCATATTCCGTGTATTATCGTCGGTAATCTTCGAATACATTTCCGAATGTATAAGAATGCACTATAAGAATACAGTAAACCCCCTCTAATGCGACCAGCAAAAGGGGGCGTATTTCACAGTGTCAAAGGCAGGTGGTAGCTTAATACAGGAAGAAAGTTATGCAAAAAGCTCCTGTAGGAGCTTTCTGCATAATTTTGTCCTGAATTAAGCAACCACCTGCTTATAAAGACAACCATGTTTATTCATTAAGTGGTCGCATTGGAGGGGTTTTACTGTACACTCCTCGAGGAACATGATTATTACCGGGTTTTGGTTTGCTATTTTTTGGCACAGAGTATTACGAACAATTCCGATAAACACGCCGGAATTTAATCGAGTCTCAGGTCAAATTGGGAGGATAATACGCACCTTTATATGGTGTTCTGTATAATTATACTTGCAGGCTGGTGTACGTGTATATATACATGTGCGCCTACAATGAAGGTGCGCGACTTCATCGCATATTGCTTTCAACACAAACTGCAGTAAAACACCGTCAACCGACCACCAAAATGAGGTCTTATTCTTACTGTAAAAGACAGGTGGAATGTGTATTTTAATGCAGGACAAAACTTGTGGTGAAAGTTCATAATGGAGCTTTCTGTAAAACGTCCGTCCTGCATTAAGCTGTTAACGACACCGTTATTCATTAAGAGGTCACCTTAGTGGGGTTTTACTTACATGCTTTCACATTCGGTATGAAATGTAGAGGAGTTATTTCCCTCTGTACCAGCGATGATGCTGATTTTGGATTACTAGTCATAAAGTCTTGATACATTTCTGATAAAGGCATATTATCCACTTCCTTTATATACACACATTTTCACGCATTTGCCAACAGAGTAGACCCAGATCAGACGGCTCCTACATCAGGATCTACTACTCCGTTTGCTTTTGATATGATATAGGTCTGATTCTACAACTTTTGTCAAAGCAAAATATTTCTTTGAAAAGTTTACACTGTAAACATTCAGCTAATAAATATTCATGGTGTCATAATTCATTACATTAATATCAAACAGGGACAGGGTCCTGTTACAGTCCTGGTAAAGTCATACTAAACCTCCGATAAGTAAGTGCCGATATATGCACAATTAGTATAAAAAGTAAACTGAAAACAAAATACACATACGAGATACGTATATGTATGTAGATATAAATACTTTCATCTCAGGCTGTACATGTACAACCCAACGTATTATGATTTGATGTCTTTTAAGTTTTGCATACATTCTTGATTTATTGAAGAATGCACGCACCGAAGGGATGTAAAACATATTTCGAGAACATGTTGACGTGTTTGCAAACCAACATTTCTCATGGTTATGAACAACGCAGCGTTCTCAGCAATAACGAAATTCCAATGTGTCAGCTGGTTTCGCGCGTTTATACATGTATGGTTTCGTTAGAATACATTTATTTGTTTTTGCTGTCAACGCTTCTTTATGCTTCGCTGTCGACAGAATATTATTCAAATGTCATTTGAATGTTTTGCTTCGGCAAAGATGCAGTTAAAGTCTTTAGAAAATCGACCAGTATTTCCTCGTTCTCAGGCTTAACGGCTATTTCCGCCCGGGAGAGTTGCTGTAGAAGAAAGCAACTTAATGTGCTTTAGAATACCAAAATTTAACGGTATCTTGCAGTTATTTTCTAGAATATGTGTATGTGATCTACACCAGATGTGTAAATAGCTGTTTTATATTGATTTCCCCCGGTTACTGCCATTAAACCTGAATTGATTTCATTTGATGATTTGAGGCAGTACTAAACTTTACTCTGCAAAACAATGGTAAAAACAGCGACATGTTTCTGTTTATTATGTCGCATTCTACACGCTATCTATTAGCGACATGTTTCTGTTTATTCTGTCGCATTCTACACGCTATCTATTGTATGAAGCTCTATATTATGTCGCATTCTACACGTTATCTATTGTGTGAAGCTCTATATTATGTCGCATTCTACACGCTATCTATTGTATGAAGCTCTAAGTAACGGCTAGTGTAGTTTATCTCGTGGAGAATTAAAATAAGTACCTTGTATTTCCACTCCTACCTACTTAAAATTAGTACAGTAGAATCTGTCTTAAGCGACCATTCATTCATTGAACGTTCGATCATAAAAAGCAGGCGTTTGCTTAATGCAGGGCAAAAGTAATATAGAAAGCTCTTATTGGAGCTTTTATGTAATACTTTAGACCTACATTAAGCTACCACCTATTTTACAGACCCATAATCAGACCTCCTTTTGATGACCGTTTTACTGTACATGTAATTACCATATTATAACACGCTCTTACCTGATAAAGGCGATTTTACTGATTTATATTAACAATGGTAGTCTGCAATATGTCGACGTTTAATCTGAATCCAAGCATTTTTTTTTAAATTAGGACTGCGTGTACATGTGATATTAAATGGACTTTTTTTTCTAACATGCTTACATGTAAGCTGTTAATATACCCATTGCTCAGTTCAATCGTCCATAACATATATATCTAAATGGACGTACATTGGACTTTAATTTCGATTTGTGCTTTTTCAAAAGTTCTTTTTGGTGATGTGAAATTATGAAAGTATCATTACATTTGTCCATGTGAATAATGTTTCACGCTCAATTAGTCCACAAATAGCTACACCTGACAGTGTGTTCAGACAATACATGCTTGCTAAAAAGTGACACAAGAAACTGTCGCGGAACAAA
Source organism: Azorinus chamasolen (assembly GCA_963576725.1). NCBI lineage: Eukaryota > Metazoa > Mollusca > Bivalvia > Cardiida > Solecurtidae > Azorinus > Azorinus chamasolen. The sequence continues at coordinate 23,373,684 of OY755239.1, forward strand.
CAGAACAATCTAAATTCCGTACTACTAATATCTCCCTATCCACCTTTAGCAGTAATAAAGAACTGCTGTAAGAGAACTGCACTTCAAAAACTGGCGGAAACTGTTATACATTCGACAAATGTAAGGAATCATCGTACATTGATAGCGTGTTTGCGGATTAATATTTATCGTCTCTCCATGTCTCTTCCGGCACATAACCGGTTTAAAAATAAACACACGCCTTCACATTTTATCCAGAGAGACCACTGGAATGGAATTTGTAAAACGATAATCGTATTAATTATTTCGGTACCATGTGCGAATCTGTGGTAAACTGGATACACTTGGGATCTAGATAGAGATCCAAACTACAGTAAAATCTCAAAATTACGAACTTATAGTAAGGAGGAATTTATGTGTTTATAGACAGCTGTCTGGTTAATGCAGTATTAAAGTCATGCAGAAAGCTCCTAGAGGAACTTTCTGCATGACTTTCATCCTGCATTAAGCTGCCACATGTGTTAAAGATGAAAAATGGTACGTATTTGAGTTTCGTAGTATCCAGGTTTTATTGTAGGTATACTGTGATACGTATCGTTGACGAAAATAGGCCCAACATTAAAATATGAGCAAATTATGCAGTTAATATGTTTTGCAGATGTCAATACGTTGCAGGCAGGTATAGGGGTTTAATTCTGCTAACTTACTTAATAAAATGTATTCACGAACCTAAGCATTGTAAAACATTACTACAGTAGAACATGTCTTAAGCGTCCATTCATTTATTGGACATAAATGTCTTACAAAGCAGATGGTAGCTTAATGCAGGTTAAACATAATGCAGAAAGCTCCTATATATAGGAGCTCCATCTGACATCTTTTTGATGGTCAATTAAGACAGGTTCAACTGTATTACCTTACGGCTTTTTGATATAAAATTAAAGGTTTTATGATAATAAACATATCAGTGCTTGGCTGTTTCATCTATGATTCTGTCATACATGCAAGTGTGGAACAAACTGCCGGGAAAACAACGATAAAGAGCTTATATAATCGCGTATGATTCGCTTTGCATATCAACCAGATCTGACCTAATTGACACTCATATTTTCCGCCATATTTTCCCGCCCTTGAAATTTTGGCCGATTTGTTTTTAAAGAGTCTGGTAATTTTAAAGTCCTCCATTTTATAAACAAATTCGAAGTGGTGATGGTAATATAAAATAATAAATAAATAAATAGATAAATGAATGCAGGAATGATTGAATGAGTGAATGAGTAAATGAATGAATGAATGCATGAATGAAAAAAATAACTTATGAATAAATAAACACATTTTAACGAATATCTGTGACACCCCACTTTACAGCAGACAAGGTGTAGAATACAGTAAAACCCTTCTAAATCGGACTTGAATTTAGTATAAAAATCGGTCTTGGAGACAGGTGGCAACTTGATGCAATTTTAAAGTCATGCAGAAACTCCTAGGAGCGTTTTGCATGACTTTCAGCCTGCATTAAAGTATGTTAGCCCTTTCCCTGTTCTGTGTTTATTTCGAATTTCAATACCTACTGAATATTTATGGCCAAAATAGTTATAATGAAATACGAAAGGTGGAACATTATAGCCATTTTAGAAACAAAAGAAAAAAATCTTTCAAATTGCATTAGCAAACAGAGTAGACCCTGATCAGACGGCTTCTCTAGGAGCCGTCTGATCTGGGTCTACTCTGTTTGCAAATGCGTTAAAACACGTTTATAATTATGAGGGAAATGGTTAAAACCTGCCCTTAAGCATCTACATTCTTCTCTACTAGAATTCAAAAGAGTTTTACCGCATAGGGAAGTAACAATTCGGCACAGCACAACTGTTGTTTTTGTTTTTCATTTATCAGTTTATCAGGGAACAATACTACTGAGAAAGTTCGACTTTGAAATTTGAGGCAGACAATAATCTAATTAGACGAAATATACTTCGCGGTGAAAGGTTAAAGGGGTGTTGTCTTTTTTGCCGTTTCAATAATTGGCACGTACTTAGTACCCAGCATGTATGTACCATTACGTTACAGGTTCTTTACTACTTGGATTAGATCAGGCGCTGTTACTCGGCGCCGTACGTTCCGTCCAGTTTGATACTCGGCAACAAGACTCTGAAACACGAATCGGTTTGCAAACCAGTAGAAATTAAACAGGACAGGTAGATAGCGAACGACATTTTACAGAGCGGAAGAAGGATAAGTGAGATTAATGAGAAAAGCCAGTGATGGACATACAGTGAGCGCTCTCTGCTTGTGCCTGCTAGCAGAACATTTCTGAGCAAACGGTTTAAAATAATGTGAGACTCTGTGTAACTTTGCATATCAACCAGATCTGACCTAATTGACACTCTAACTGCATTTTCGAAGGAAAATGAAAACTGCACCAGAATTGTAGCAAACGACAATTGTTGGAGATGAAAGTTACTTAGTGTACCGTCTGCTAATTCAACGTGACCGAGGAACGCTCAGTATGTCGACAAGGCAAAGCGTGTCTATTTTTAGATGTTGTTGGTTTGTTCCTGAAAAGAGATATGCATGCATTATATATGCAGTTAACCTAATAAAAAGGCCGAAATCTGAAATGCATCAGACACTCAATATTTTATGAAATGATTGGTATATACTAATCCATTTATTATAATTTTGGTCATACACACATTCTTTTTAAATTACAAACGTCGTCAAATTACATACAGAGATGCCTTCAAACAGTGTATTAATGGCCGAGATAATATATCAAGGTAGACAGTAAACCTGTCTTAATCAGCCTTTAAAGAAGTATACATTTAGGTCTATAAGGGAGGTGGTAGTTTAATGCAGGTAAAAAAAGCAGAAAGCTCCTATGGGAGGTTTCTGCATTACTTTTGCCCTGCATTGAAGAGGAAGTCCCTACAATGAACAAATATCTTCAACAACATCACACAACTTGGTATGTGTTATGTTCAATCATTATTATGAAGATTGTCAATTGAACTCATATCGAAAAATGCCGCTGTGACACAAAATAAACCGTTTTCGCCCATACTTATAGTGTTTGTTCTAAAACAAAAACAATATTATCGGCCTTGGTCGATCAGTTAACGAAACTAAAATGGGAGCCGAATAAATACTAATACATTGCCGAATAACATATCAAACACATGAAAGTTTTGTGATCTTGGGTGTTTATTCGACTGGTTTTCTTGCCATAGCTATACTTCTTTTTAGGATAGAACAAATGATGTAATTATTAGGCATTTTTAAACCACGTTGCAAGTAGAGACTCTCATTTTAAGTAAACACCTGCTTTTTTATGCCCATATGTTCAATAAATGAATGACCACTTAAGAGAGGTTATATTAAGACAGGTACCTCGGAATCGTGTTAGGATGAAAATGTTTGACACTACGAGAAACTGTTTACAACTCAACAATGCCTTGTAGACGAAATATGACTTAAGCTTTTGCATACCCCGCTGAGTTTACATTGATCGAGAATTTGTCGTGCTGTAGTTTACAGTTGACGGAACCTTTGTCGTGCTGTAGTTTACAGATGACTGAACATTTGTCGTGCTGTAGTTTACAGATGACTGAACCTTTGTCGTGCTGTAGTTTACAGTTGACGGAACCTTTGTCGTGCTGTAGTTTACAGATGACTGAACATTTGCCGTGCTGTAGTTTACAGTTGACGGAACCTTTGTCGTGCTGTAGTTTACAGATGACGGAACCTTTGTCATGCTGTAGTTTACAGATGACGGAACCGTTGTCGTGCTGTAGTTTACAGTTGACTAATTATTTGTCATGCTGTAGTTTACAGTTGACGGAACCTTTGTCGTGCTGTAGTTTACAGATTACGGAACCTTTGTTATGCTGTAGTTTCATTTGACCACGCTTTTGTCGTGCTGTTGTTTTCAGTTGACGGAATCTTTGTCGTGTTTAGTTTGACTGAACCTTTTTTGTGATGTAGTGATGAAACCTTTGTTAATGCTGTAGATTACAGTTGACAGAACATTTGTCATGCTGTAGTTTACATTTGACCACACATTTGTCGTGCTGTAGTTTACAGTTGACGGAATCTTTGTCGTGATGTAGTTTATAGTTGACGGAATCTTTGTCGTTCTGTAGTTTACAGTTGACTGAACCTTTGTTATGCTGTAGTTTACAGTTGACCGAACCTTTGTCGTGCTGCAGTTTACAGTTGACGGAACCTTTACGATGCTAACCTTACAGTGTACTTAATGTGTACCCCTGTAGGTTTATTTAAACTAACCACCTTACCCTGCTGTAGGTGACATTTGTATGCACTGCCGTAGCTTACATTTGTACGCTGCTGTAGCTAACATTTGTACGCTGCTGTAGCTTACATTGATACGCTGTTGTAGCTTACATTTCTTCCCTGCTATACGTTCCATTTCAATCCTATTGTAGTTTACATTTTACGTAGCTTAGCTTACATTTGACTTAACCTTTACGCTGCTATAGCTTACATTTGTACCCTGCTGTAGCTAACAGTTAACCCTTATAACACTGACCATTAAATTGAACTTTTCCAAAATTCAAACAGGTCAAACTTACGGTTGATATTTAGGGATGTTCCTAAAGAAAAATGTAATATGACAAACAGTGCAGACACTGATGAGAGGGCTCCTCTAGGAGCCCTCTAATATGGATCTACAGCGTTTGCAAAGGATAATTATTAGTGATACGTGTCCCGCACAGTTAGGGTTAACCTAACATTTACTCTGCTGTAGCTTATAACTGACTAAACATTCACCCTGCGAAGCTTACATTTGTGTCTTGGTTTAGCTTGAACTTGCCTTAATCTTTACCCTGCAGAAATTACATTTGATGTAATTTAAATTTAATCGAACCTTTACACTGCCGTAGGTTACATTTGACATAACGTTTACCCTGCTACAGTTTACAGGTGTCATAACCATTACTTGCTTAAGCTAGCATTTGACCTAATCGAAACTACCCTGCTGAAAATTACATATTTCAGTACATGTTGGCATCTTCATTACTTTCACATTTCATTTTTATCCTGTGTAGTGATCAAAACGTTTCGATCTCGGTGAAATGTCTGGCTACTAGCAGTCTCTGCAAAGCTAAAGGTCAATGAGTTGACAGCTGGTATATCGCCATGTTGTATTGTAACAGAGAAGGTACAAACACAGCAGAGCATGTTTTAACCCTTTCCTCTATAAATACGCATTGCTACGCCTCTGTAAAAGTCACCAGTTGAAACAATTGTGATAAATAGAGCATTTGCTCCTATGGGAGCCAATACTCTATTTATCACAATGGTTTCAAACTACTAAATTCTAAAATGTTCCTTTTCTGTAGTTAATGCTCCTTTTGGGTAGATTTATTCAAATTGGTTGGATCTAAAAATAGCCTATGGAGGAAAGGGTTAAGCAATAAGTATGTGTCTGTAAGGCATGCGGTAGCTTAATGCAGATCAAAAGTAATGCAGAAAGCTCTTATATGAGCTTTTTGCATTTATTTTGTCCTGCGTTAAGCAACCGTCTGCTTTTCATGGTTCCTGTGTTCAAAAAATGAATGACCGCTAAAGACAGGTTATACTGTATGGTAATAGAAACCATACCAGTACCTCATCCGTGGAGAAACGAGAAGCATTTCGAAAAGGTACTTGAGAACATCACCTCGTTGTTTTTAGATAATGTAATTAGCGAGGAGTTACAATGACACTCGATGGACGAGTACGTTGTAATCTAGTGAGCTGACTTTGAAAAGACGATTGTGTCGAATTACCACGAACTCTGATTATGTTGTTCCCGGCCGCCGTAAATGTGATTGCATTGCAAACAGTTTGGACCCAGCTGAGATACCAAGTGATCCAGCTGAACGCCAGAATCTAAACCGGCTGTCACTATGTGTCTAAACTGAAATAAAAAAAACTGTCTGCTTCGAAATCTTCCTTAGTAGATATTTTGTTCCGACTGCAGAAAATTGGCTTAGCAGGCAGTTAACTATGTCTCTGCCAATGTATCATCTGTAATTACCTATGCTAACAGTATGGGTCCAGGTGGGACACCGAGTAGCTCAGAAACCACTTTTCTTCATGAACTTGAATACAGCGAAATTGTTAACTCTTTCCCTGTTTTATGTTCATTCCAAATGCCAATACCTACTGAAAATTCATGGACAAAATAGCAATTCAATATGGAAGGTTGAATCTTATAGCCATGTCCGAAAGTAAAGAAACAGATATTTCATATACAATTAGCAAACAGAGCAGACCCTGACCAAACGGCAAATGCGTAAAAATGCGTTTATATTAAGGAAATAGTTAAATAGTAATTTACCCTCATCATGCTACGTACGACCTCGCTCACATTTACATATACAGTAGAACCCCTCTAATGCGACCACTTGATGAATAAACATGGGTGTCTTTATATGCAGGTGGTTGCTTAATGCAGGACAAAAGTAATGCAGAAAGCTCCTCTAGGAGCTTTCTGCATTACTTTTGTCCTGCATTAAACTACCACCTGCATTTAGCACCCATAATTATACCTCTTTTAGGTGGTCGCATTAGCGGGATTTTTCTGTAGTTTAGATCCAGATAAGACGCCGAATAGCTGGGCGCCTCAACAGGGTCCCGTTTCTCACCCAGTCAACAGTTTCTCAAATGCTTGTAAAATCACATTTTTATCCAGCACCATAAGGGTTTACACTTACCCTGAGCTGTTCAAAGTTGGATCTGGTACTATTCGGATTACTTCTGATTCGATCAAGCGTTTTAGAACTTATTGACCGAGTGTCAAACAGCTTGGGTCCTAGTGAGTCGACGGGTTACTGGGCGTGTGGTCTGGGTCTAAGATGTTTGTAAATGCAGGTCAGGTCGCGGTAAGGGGACGATGGTTTAACAGAAGTCTAATTCTCTGTATTGTAGGAAGTTGGCAGCTTAATAGGCCTACGGGAAAAATGATACAAAGTTCATGAATTATTTTTCTGTGTTACCTTTGTCATGTACTAACACATTACCTCCTAGAGACGCATGCTGGCGCCTCTGTAAAGGTCAGATTTCGAAACCATTGTGATAAGTAGAGCATTTGCTCCATAGGAGCAGATGCTCTATTTATCACAATTGTTTCAAAACTACACAAATCTAAAATTGTCCTTTTCTATAGTTAATGCTCCCTTTTGTGGATTTATTCAAAGAGGATGGGTCTTAAATAGTGTATGTGGGAATGCGTTAAGTAAAATCTCCTATGTGTAATCAGCAAGCGGTCGTCTGTAATAAGTTTGACGGTGCTCACATGCGCACATGTACATTGTTAACGTATATTCGATCATTTTCAGAGTATACACGTGTCGTCGCCTGTGTTATAATATCAGGGCCTACACGGCACCTTGCCACAGCTATACACAGGAGACACATCATATCATTTACTTGGTAAATTAGATATCTGCTTAATCAATTATGTACATCTATCACTCTCCGGGCAGATATAGCAGTTGGGATGAATTTTATCCTTACCACGCTGTGACAAAACCATGTATCCTACACTCTGGATTTTGACTAAGTCCGATTCACAGAAACTTAACCCTTTCCTCCATAGGCTATTTTTTACACCCAACCTCTTTGAATGAATCTACCCAAATGGAGCATTTACTAGAGAAAAGTAAAATTTTAGAATTTTATAGTTTGAAACCATTGTGATAAATAGAGCATTTGCTCCTATAGGAGCAAATGCTCTATTTATCACAATGGTTTCAAGAAATTGTTATTACAGAGGCGTAGAAAGGCGTATTTATGGAGGAAATGGTTAAGCCAGATTGTAAAACAGCTGTCATGCTGATGCGATGTCGAGTTCCTCGGCGTCTGAAGTGGACCCAGACTGTTTACATTTGCGAGTCAAGTCGCGAGTAGCGAGATAATGGTTAGATATAAGGAACTACTGGGACAGACAAGCGCTTCATGCATTGTCTATCCCTTTACACAATGGATACATAATGGATGTAAGAAATATTGACGTCATGAATTTTATTTAGATTAATTATCAAAACAGCACATGGCTCTGGACTGTTTTTCCATGGCAGAAAATGTAGAATCGTATCTATATTACAGTAAAACCTCTCTATAACGGCCATTAAATTGTGTGGATTAATTGGTATTGAGGGCAGGTGGTTGCTTAAAGCAAGGTGAAAGTACTTTCACCTTGCTTTAAGCAGACACCTGCCTTTAACACAAAATATTTGATGTAATTTGGTGTCCGTTATAGAGAGGTTTTACTGTATATCATAAGCAAACAGAGCAGACCCTGGTCAGACGACCCTTACAGGAGCCATCTGAGTTGGGTCTACTCTGTTTGCAAAAGGTGTATTTATAGCGTAAATGGTTAAGCGCTGTTTTAGGAACAGATATCAGTGCACAATGAAGTCAGTATACATTTATCTCTGCTTATTCAGATTGAAAGAAATGTTTATTAGGAACCCCAATATTATGTTTCATTGGGACCGGCCATATATTTTCTCATCACTGCTACTTTGATCAACCTCATGGAGGAACTGCAGTAGCTTTTTGTATGGGAAGAACGATTTGTGTTCAAGTTATTTGTTTTACACATTTTACCATTTACTCTATGAATATTCATGGAAAGATAATGATATCAATATATAATATAAATTACATGCCTTGTTGTGATGACATATGATAATAGGGGATGTTGGCTATGGAAGAAATTGTTTTTTTCATAAAAATGGACTTTATGTTTTATATTATGTAAACACTTAACATAGCAGACCCTGACCAGATGGCTCCTAAAGGTTAAGTCTGACCATGGTCTACTCTGTTTTAGAGGTCGGGATATGATTCATGAATTTAAATATTTCATTAATAGCCACTTTATTTAAGTCAGGGTTACACTTTTGAAGAAAGCTGACATAGACCTTAAATGCATTGCTTTCGTTCTGCATTATGCTGTTGCCTGTTTTTAAACACACCTATGTTTATTCATTAAAACTCATTTCCTCCTAGATTATTTTTAGACCCCCCCCCCCACTCCCTCTGAATAAATCTACCGAAAATGAGTATATAAATTTACTAGAGAAAAGGAACATTTTAGAATTGTGTAGTTTTGAAACAATTGTGATAAATAGAGTATTTGCTCCTGTGGAGCAAATACTCTATTTATCACAATGATTTCAAAATGTGACTTTTACAGAGGCGTCAAAAGGCGTCAATATGAGAGAATTGTTTAAATGGTTGTAATAGAGAAGCGCTCCTACACATGCATTTTGATGGATAGTTTCAATATTGACGGGCGGAGGGATGAAACAGATTGTAGTCTTTAAAACACGTTGTTGCTTAATGTAGTACAAATATGAGGTAGAAAAAACTATTTTGAGACGTATTTGTATCAGTTTCATTCTGCGTTCAGCTACCACGTACCACACAGATCCAGAATTGAACTCATGTAAACCCTTTCCCTGTACAATGTTTATTTCATATGTCAATACCTACTGAATATTCGTAGACAAAATGGTTAAGATGAAACTGTAGCCATTTTAGAAAGAAAGGGATCTTTCAAATTCCATTCACAAAAAGTGTAGACCCTGATCGGACGGCTCCTATAGGAACCATCTGATCTGGGTCTTCACCGTTGCGTGAAAATACGTTTATATGGAGGAAAGGGTTAATGGTGGATTAACCCATTCCCTTATATTGACGATTTTTGACGACTCTGTAAAAGTGCTCTATTTATCACAATGGTTTCAAACTACAATGCACACACATTCTAAAAGTTTCCTTTTCTCTAGTTAATGCTCATTTTCTGCAGATTTATTCAAAGAGGCTGTATCTAAAAATAGCCTATGAGGTAATGGGCTAAGATAGGCTTTGTTGTACATGAAACATGCACATCAGACAAAACCTAAATCCATCATTCACTAATGCCGTGCTGTTATGATGGTAATGAATCATTCTCCTGCTTTTCTTATCTCGCATGGCCTATTTTGGCGGTGTTGCATTGCTAATCAATACTTAATATGAAACAGTACTTTAAATCATGTTTCGAATTAAATATGGATGATTTATATATTATTGCCAATTTGAAATAAATTTCCAATCTCCAGAAAATGGGAATACGTGGCTTTAAATATTCGTTCATGTCAAATAAAACACTTTCTGGTCTCCTATTCTGACTCATTATTGATAGTTATGAAGCCAAATCAGGCCGATGCTCTGCAGAACTATGAACATACCCCGTATCATTAAACCAAAAATATAGTAACAATTAGATTTCTGCAATGTTCAATTCGTCTGAAAGAACTATGACCAAACTTGGTTAGACTCGTAATGGGATCGATCCTGCGACCAACAACTTTGAGAGTGAACAATCGGTCGACTTAGCTCTCGAAGCGTTTAGATGTAGTAACACCGAACCGTAGGAAACATGAATAATAATTAAACCCCAACTATGTGATTGATGGTCAAACTTACTATACCATTAAAGCTATATGTCAAACCATTTTAGCGTATTCCAGACGTGCTCAGGATAGATAGACTAACCATGAAGAAGAAATTGATCAGCTGCTTGGCTAATATTTGCGATGGGAGAGCCTACTTGGTGACAGCTTAATTTGGTGATTCACATGTTTATGAGACAAGCAAGATCCACAAAAAGAATTTTACTGACCGATAGCATAATCTGGGAGAGATCTGAGATGTTTCCCGGCCATAAATAACCACACTGATCATATAATCCCTTTTACACATACAGCGAAGTCTCGCTAATACCTCCACTAAAAATGCAAATCTGGAATTTTAAAACAGTAGTAGCTTAATGCAGAGCATATATAAAGCAGAAAACTCCTACAGGAGCTTTCTGCATTACATTTGTCCCGTATTTCCCAACACCTTGCTTTTACATACTCCTTTGTTGTTTTTTTTATAAATTATGTGTTCGTATTAGCGACCATTTGCTGTATCTTCAATGTGAACATAATACTTATTCCAAACAGCGATTACAACAATACAGAAACTATGTCATGTGAATGCAGTCTCTCTATTGCGACCACTCAAAGAATACACATGAGCTTTATGCAATCTGCTCCTGTTGCATAAAATTCCACATGTCTGAAGGGCAGACAAATACATTACGTTGGAATAAGGTTAACTCTTTCCCTTTCCCTCATATAAACGCATTTGTAAACAGAATAGAACCTGATCAGACGACTCCTACAGGAGCCGTCTGATCAGGGTCTGCTCTGTTTGCTAATGAAATTTGATAGTTCTGTTTCTTTTTTCTAAAATAGCTACACTATTCCACCTTCCATATTTCATTATAACTACATTGTCCATGAATATTCAGTAGGTATTGAAATTTGGTCTTAATATAAAACAGGGAAGGGCCTCGGAGAGAATTTACAGAAGATAGTTTTTAACGCTTTTAATGCTATTTTTTCTTCAAAGTATTATGATCCATCATCGTTTAGCGATACGGTTTTTTCAGAATGAAACGGTATAATTGGCGAACTTGTTCTAAGTAACTCACAATGTAGACTCAGATCATAATGTTCCTGGAAAAGTCCACTTATCAGGGTCAAAAAGCTGCATTCTTTTCCTGTATTCAGATAATCAAATTGGTAAAATACTGTTTGTTTATATTTCTTTCGGATCAAAACATAATTGGATTATGATAATAACGTTAACATGACTTTTCGATTAGTATTCAAGGTCACGCTGTATAGAAAGCAAGTTATTGTTACGTATATACTTGTATTATGTAAATGCTTTCAAGTGTAAGAATTGATTTGTACATAAATAAGGACACGTGTTTTTAAAATAAATTAAAATTGAAACAACATACGAATACTTACAGTATAACCTGTTCGAAGCGGCCATTCATTTATTGAACACATGTATAGGAGTCTTAACCCATTACTCCATTAATATTCATGGAAACACTTACATGAGGAATATTAGTTCGATTTTCATAATACCACATGGACACCTAAATGTTTAGCCATGGCAATATCTTTATCACGTCTACATGTATATCATATATCAGGCAAACAGAGCAGACCCTGATAAAACGACTCCTACAGGAGCCGTCTGATCTGGGTCTACTCTGTTTTCAAATGCGTATTTATGGAGTAAAGGGTTTAAAAGCATGCTGTTGCATAATGCATAGCAACAGTAATACAGGAAACTCCTATAGGATCTTTCTGCATTAGTTTTGATCTGTATTAAGTCTTACATACCCATAATTAGACCTCTTTTTGATGACCGCTTAAGACCGGTTCTACTGTACTCAAATTCAACCATTACAATGTTATCCGTCACATTACTAGCATTTGCAGGCAGCTTGGATCCCGATAAACATCAGCACCAAAACTGGTTGACTCTTGGTCAATGGTGTCGAAATGCTTAACCCATTCCCTCATATTGACGGCGTTTGACGACTCTGTTAAAGTTACTTTGTGAAAACATTGTGATAAATAGAGCATTTGCTCCTATAGGAGCAAATGCTCTATTTATCACAATGGTTTCAAACTACAAAATTCTAAAAGTTTCCTTTTCTCTAGTTAATGCTCCTTTTCGGTAGATTTATTCAAAGTGGTTGTATCTAAAAAAGCCTATGAGGTAATGGGTTAAGCGGATCGGAAGGAGACAAAGATTGCACCAGATTAGAATTGGAGATAATATCCTGTTTTACAGCCTGGTAAAAGTTATACAGAAGCCTCGGACAATATTTAACCGACTCCGTATTGAATGTTCTGGCAATTGCAGGTATTACCGACCGGTTGAATAACAACTATTATGTAACAAACTGTAATAAGGATGTCTCTTAGAAGAAAGAATGCTCCTATTTTATATGAGTGACAGCTGAATGCTGGACGATGTTATTGCGAAAGTCTCCAGGAGTTTGAAGAATTACACGATTTGTCCATAAATGGCATACTGTAGTCTGAAAGAAGCTCTACTGTACCAAGATTGATCAGATAATTGTTTTATGAAAATAGAGGTTCTGTGCAAATACGGAACATAAAAGGAAGTCGGCGATGGTATTTGATTATATTGTTTGCAATATTTTCTTCGTCTAACTATAGATTAATTGATGATTTCGTCTTCGTTAATCATAAAACCTTTTAAGTTGCATTTTCATAATTGCAAAGCATTGCCTCTCCGATCTGTATTTAATAGAATTAGTTTACTTCAAGGGATTTTATGTTTGCCATATAATGTTCATATTGAGTATGTAGTGTAGATAACATCAATTTATCCGCTAGTCGGAACCAGTCTTTGGTGTTTCCAAAACAAATATAATATAATGACTGAATCACAAGGTCAATTTAACCATAAGCCCGCTACATGTACCCGCGACATGTATTGAAGTGCAAACAGCCTGGATCTGGATGAGACCCCAAGTAGATCGGTGTCTCATCAGGATCCAGGCTGGTTGACACAAGGTCACTAGGTCAGTAGTCTCTCTAAGGCTTGACCGAATCGGAAGTAGTCAAAACTGCACCATAACCAAATCTGAGTTGACATTATTTATATACAGCTGGGTAAGGATCAATGACAGGCATAAGGACCAATGACAGTCATAAGGATCAATGATAGCCATAAGGATCAATGACAGGCATTAGGTTAAATGACAGTCATAAGGATCAATGACAGGCATTAGGTTAAATGACAGTCATAAGGATCATTGTCAGTCATAAGGATCAATGACAGAATAAGGATCAATGACAGTCATAAGGATCAATGATAGTCATAAGGATCAATGACAGGCATAAGGATTAATGCCAGTCATAAGGATCAATGTCAGGCATAAGACCACAGGTGATACTATTAGGTAATTTGTGAGATCAATGTTGCCAACTATATATCATTACAGTAACACCTGTCTAAACCGCCGCTCAATTTAGTACCAATATTGGTCTAACAGACGGGTGGCAGCTTAATGCAGGATGAAAGTCATGCTGAAAGCTCCTGTAGGAGCTCCTGTAGGAGCTTTCAGCATAACTTCACCCTGCATTAAGCAGCCACCTGCCTAAAAGTATCTAAGTTCGTCTCAACTAGAATTCCGCTTTAGAGTGGTTTAACTGTATATGCATTGGTTTGACAATGTTCTATATTATGTTTTCAACTCTGAATTTGAATAGTGGAATAACCCATCAGAGGTTTCCAACAGACTCCGTTCAGTATGAAAAACTTACAATTGCTAGATGGCTTTCAATGATAAACAGTGCACGCCATTACCAGTGGTCTCCTATAGGATCCATCTCTTCTGTGTGTACACTGTTGGCAAAAAAGCGATGCATTCTTGTCAAGTTAACATAGTTTTATAAGTATGATTCGAATGGAGTACACCATGTATCACCCATTCCAACACCCACCTATATTCTACGAGACCATACACAATTCTAGGGGAGCACACAATGTTTATTCTAATCAGCCGTCCAATGAACATCATGGATAAAAAGCTTGTTTTGCTTAACCATTTGCTTCATTAATTCATTTAAGGAAACAATGACATTATGAATGTAGGCGGTTCCTACATGGACCGGATGATCATGATCTACTATGTTTGCAAACCATTAAATACGTCCTTGCTAGGTAAATGGTTAATAAATGTCATATATCTTATAATGAATCCACTTTAGTTTAACTCATTCCCTCCTAGCCTATTTAAGACCCAACCTCTTCCGAATAATTCTACCGAAAAGGAGCGTTAACTACAGAAAAAAGAGAATTTTAGAATTTTGTAGGTTTGAAACAATTGTGATAAATAGAGCATTTGCTCCTATGGATCAAATGCTCTATTTATCACAATGGATTCAAAATGCGTCACTAGGACGTAATGTGTTAAATGTTCAATTGTGGTTTTGAGAACGCGTTTCAACGAAATTCTTCGTTGGTGTTTACCAGATATTGATCAGTGCACACAGATCACATATAACTCTGTTAGTACGCCTATTGTTCAAGCCTAAGGTGAGAACAATTGCTGTGCTTTTAAATTCTCTTCGGAAGGTTTATTTGTCTGTTGCGAAGATTTAATTTCAAAGTGCTGCACAAGTTTTAGGAGGGCGTAAAAAGATGTAATCTTTCGGTCGACTGGAAAGGCGCCTTTTCCAAAACAAACGCTATATTTTAAGTAAATTATCTACATCTTTGGCAACGGAATATTTTCACATATGTTAGAAATGTTCACTGCTACAAAAGAAACTTTGACAAACATTCACACCAATGATATTAAGCCTCGTTGGTGTCCTTGGACTTGCAACTGTTGGCAGTTTAGACAACATCTGTGCCCCGAGAGCATGGTTTGAATGTGGAGCTTTGTGTTATATTGTTTAAATAAACAAACGCAATTAACCCTTCACTATAGGAGCGTTCTGTTTTACTTTCACCTTGCTTTAAGCAGCCACCTGCCCTAAATACCAACTAATGAACATGCTTTATTGGTCGTTATAGAGAGGTTTTACTGTAGACTGAAATGGAGTATTTATTACAAACATTTTAGAATTGTGTTGTTTTGAAACATTTATGATAAATAGAGCATTTTCATCATTTGAATAAATGTTCTGTTTATCACAATGGTGTTAAAACGTGAATTTGCCAGAGGTGTCGAAAGGCGTCATTATGTGGGTTAAACACTGATTTAATTCGGCGTCCAAACCGAATCTAAATGTTTGCACTCTGTTTATATAGCACTACTCTTCAAATTGTTTTGGCACAATATCATAGAACACCACATGATAGAAACAAATAAAGTGTGTTAACACTTTCCATGTTCTATATTTATTTCACATTTCAATGCCTATTGAATATTCATGGGAAATATTTATAATGGAAGATGGAGCATTATAGCCATTTTGCAAAGTAAAGGGAAATATATATCAGATGCCATTAGCAAACAGGGGAGACCCTGATCAAGCGGCTCCCATATGATCCATCTGATCTGGGTCTACTCTTTTTGCAAATGCGTGAAATCATGTTATATGAAGGAAAGGATTACATTAAAAAGTAAAGTACCTAGGTATAGTCTACCTACAGTCCGAAGGGCGCTCAGACGACTGTACATTCAGAGGTATATGTAGCCGTAAGAGCGTAGCAAACTCTTTGACAGTATTCATTGTCTTGTAATTGTACTTTCAAGATGCGTAGATCCTATTCGACGAATTACAAAACGTTTCGTAATGCTAATGTCAACATGCACATGACGTCATAGTCGATTTACAAAACATGTCACAATATGAAAAAAGTATGTTAAGACGTAGGCAGCCACCGACTACCGTCATAAACTATTTTCCTCATATTGACGCATTTTGATGCTTCTGCAAAAGTCACTTTCTTGAAACCATTTTGTTAAATAGAGCAGTTGCTCCATAGGAGCAAGTTTAATGCTCTATTTATCACAATGGTTTCAACACTGCACATTTCTAAAATGTTCCTTTCCTCTTGCTCTTTTTCGGTAGAATTATTGTAAGAGGTTGGGTATAAAATAGCTATTAGGTAATGGGTTAAATACATTATTGTTTTCTTTCTAAATAACTTCATATAGCCAATGTAATGTATAGATTATCAGTAACTGATCTAGTTGTAAAAACGACTTATGGTTTGCCTCACTTTGTGTAATATCTAGCTATCACCTGACTAATGAATATTTGAAATTATGTCATGTAGACTGTTGTTGCTGTATGAGCAGGACGTCTTCATATTAAAACGAGTATAAAGCTTCCATGTTGAATAACAAGTTTCAAAGTTTGTACTCTCTAGAACGTTACCTTTGTCAATACTAGTCGTCCCATGTGTAGCAAATCTTCATTTCCATTGTATGACCAGATGCGTAAATTAAGATTATGTTCAAGTATAACTTCTTTATTTCTCCACCAAACCCTATGTTGTGACCAATCTTTAGAATCGTAGTGGTCAAATTATAGGGTTTGCTGGAGCAATGACGATTTTAGTATTTGAATACGCACTTTTATCTGTAGCTCTGACTGCATGGTTGCTTGTATGAATGGGTTTCACACAGCATCTTTGCGTCTGTAAATAGGTTTTACGTGGTGTTTTTTATATTTTTCGTGTAATAAGTACAGCCATTTACGACATTATGTGCGCATAGTTCGCTGCAAAACATATCAGCAAAATGTTCAGCAACATGTTTTAAGACGAGCATCATAATTCTGTTATATATTGCCTTTCAGTCATTTCCTTCTATGAGCAGATTGCATAGAACCCGACAATAATGTTTTCTAGAACTTGAACAGAATCACACGTTGTTGTTACAGTATATACCGTAAGACCACTCTAAACCTGACGTTAAAATCAGTATAAATATCGGTCATGGAGACAGGAGGCAATTTAATGCAGGATGAAAGTCATGCAGTCATGCATGTATTTCACCCTGCATTAAGTAGCCACCTGCCTAAACGTATCTAAATTCCTCTCAACTAGAATTCCTGTTTAGAGTGTGGTTAATTGTTTCAATGATATTGTAGTGTACTGACAATATAATCTAATTGTTTCAAATTAGCTTAAAGGCATGCTGTATGTTTGGCGGACATTGTGAAGTAACGCCGGCATATCGTAAAACTGCAATTATATACTAATCCCTACGCAATAAATATCATACCCAATTTCTTCAAATAACCATTCTGTTACCATAGGTAGTTTTTGTCGAGCCCGCTCATCACAAAAGTATTAACAGCGGCTGTTCATGTTTAGTGACAGGCACCGTGACTCTAGCTTCGATCATTTTTTTAATTGCCTCAATGTTTCTTGTTTTATTGTTTGGGCCGTAAGTTTATTTTGCATGGCCATAGTACTGTATAATATAGTAGGTTTATTCTGTATTGGATATTGCCCGAACGTTATTATTATTATCAACTGACTTTCCCCAGGATTTTGAGCTCAGAGAGAAACACTGCAGGTGGTATCTGTTATTACTGCTGTAGGAAAATAGGTGTTTCCAATACCGCAACATATTTTGTTAACACTTGCTGTCTAATTAGACCGTATTTCTGTTTGTAATTGCGGTTTTATTGACTGTTTTATAGGCGGAATGAAATACCACAAGTTTACATTACGTCTATGAGAGAATCCACCATTTAACTCTTCCGTCTGCAAACCTTGTACAGTAAAACATCTCTATAACGGCCACTAAATTGTATTAATTAGTTGGTATTTAGGTCAGGTGGCTGCTTAAAGCAAGGTGAAAGTAAAACTGCTTTAAGCAGTCACCTGCCATTATCACAAAATACTTGATATAATTTAGTGTCCGTTATAGAGAGGTTTTACTGTAGTTTGTTTAGAATTTCTGTTTTGAATTATCTTCATTTTGTTTCGTAAACAAGACCGCAGTATCAAATAGTGTTGATCCGGAGTAGACACCACTGTACTTGGCGTCTTATCTCAATCCGAACTTTTGGCCAGGTTAGCCATGTTTCGTGTCCATGGCAACGTGAATGTTACCCTACAGACAATGTCATCGATGTTTTAACTTGGCGTGTCCTTGTCTTCAACAGAATGTAGTTCTTTTATAGTTAGCCATCTTCCTAGGTCTATGGGAGACTATCACCTCTGTGTGTTATATACGCTCATATTCAACTAAATGCATTCGCAAACAGCTAACACGCCGTATCTGAATCCAAGCTAACACGCATCTGGACCTAAACTATCATGCATATAGACCAAAGCTATAACACGCATCTGGCCCAAGCTAACACGCAGGAGGACCTGAACTATAACACGCATCTGAACCATAGCCAACACTCATCTTGGTCCAAGCTAACACGTATCTGGACCTAAGCTAACACGCAGCTGGATATAAGCTAACACGCACTTGGATCCAAGCTAACATGCATCTAGATCCAAGCTAACACGCATCTAGATCCAAGCTAACACGCACCTGGACCCAAGCTAACACTCACCAGGATCCAAGGTGTTTAGCAATCGATCAATATTTCTCAAACGATTCAATGGATCTGAAGCAGATACAAATTGCACGGCAATAAAGTTAAAAAAGACATTAATGTTTACAGCGGGTTAAGGGTCAGAGAAAGTTACCACTACACCTACGAGTATGATTAATTACTTTAGTATACATATATATGACTGGAGTCGCCTTTGCATGATTTGGGTACACTTAGTCTTTATAAATAGAATGGATATTTTGCGTTTCATTTAAATATCTCGTCTAGATTAACAAACATACCTTTTTGCAAACAGTTTGTCTCCAGATGGGACACTGATTAACGCAACCTCTCTCACCAGATTTTAACATATTTTAAAGTCTGAATGTCTTTTGTATAGAAATTCAAGACTCCTCTTCATTTACCCTGAAGCAGAGGATACTACTAGTATTTACAGATGAACTTTATATGTCGGCAAAAGGGTTAATGCGAAAACGTTTTAACACTAACGGTCACTCTCAGCCCTTTCCATGTTCAATATTGATGTATCATGAATATGTAATAGCTGGTGTTTTATAATGGTGCATGACTACAGGATGGTTTGACTCTGGCAGAAACTGTAGACTAAGAGCTATATAATTCCTTAGGCAAACAGAGCAGATCAGGTAGGAGCCGTCTGATCTGTGTTTACTCTGTTTGCAAATACATGAAAAGGCGTTTATATAAAGGAAAGGGTTACATGTAATGATGTTGTTGCTTGAAATCATATATAGACACTATAATCGGAGTGTCAGACAGTTTGGATCCTTTACACCACGGTTACTCATTTCCCCCTTTCCCTCAAATAAACGTGTTTTCACGCATTCACAAACAGAGTAGATCTAGATCAAACCGCTCCTATAGGAACCGTCTGATCAGGGTCTGTTTGCTGATGGAAGATGAAAGATCTGTTTTTACTCTCTAAAGTGACTACAGTATTCCACCTTCCATATTTCATTATAACTATTTTGTCTATGAATATTAAGTAGGTGATGAACTTTGGAATCACATAGATCAGGGAAAGAGTTAAGAAGTAATGACACCATACACATTGTTTATCTGATGTTTTAAAATAAATAGTATAAGATTACCGGAACATTTGGCCACGACAGAAACTATATAATCGAATATGTATTACATCATTTAGCGAACAGAGCAGACCGGGATAAGACTTATGTAACATGAGTCGTTTGATCTGGGACTACGCTGTATACACTTTAAACGTTAAAAGACGTATGATTAAACTGACTTGTCTACCCAATGAACCACGTTGAACTAGCAGCGGGGATTCAAAATCCATTACACAGATGAATCGTGCCCCATCGGAGACCAATAAAATATTCCACTTAAACCTATCTCTTGCATGTAAAATCGAATCTAAAATTAAAACTGTACGTTGCCTTATTTTGATCAAGAATGTTACAAATTCGGAAGTTGTCTTTACTTTTGTTAAGTATAAATAAAACGAGAATATTGATGGTATTTTTAAGCCAATTCATATGTTGATAACGCCCTTTGTATAATTGCTCAAAGAAGAAATGATCCTATTTCAGTTTTCAACCATGTTTAGAGCTCACAGTAGTTTCCCAGTGTTTCGTCTGGATCCAAACTGTTAGCTACAGATTAGTTTAGTAATAGGATTAGATTAGATAATGGTTATCTCTGTTGGCCTATCCATAAATGGGCTAATGTTCTAGCTTTTCTATTAGAAACAAGGATCAAAAATAAAGAAGCTCAGCATAACTATAAAAAACATCATAAAACCCGGAGGAACGTAATAATCCGGTTACTTTGATGTCGATTTTATCGGGAAGCAGTATTGACTGAATTTGGTTGTGTAACAAGAATGCCAACGGTATCAATTGTATGAGCCGTTTGGTTTCATTTGCCCATATTTTATATTTCTAATCATTCGCAAAACAAATATATCGTCGTTATAGGGAAAATACAACGATATTTTTGAGAAGGTTGCTTTTAAATTCATGCGTTAGTTTACTTAAAACTAACTCTGTTCTCTGTTGTTTTCATGAAGGTACATTTTTCAAGGTTTGTGGAATCTGTTGCTTCCGTCAGTGGCAACATTCAGACTCCTAACTCACGGATATATTTTTATATGTTAAGATATTAACCCTTACATTAATTTCCTTTGCAAACAGTGTAGACCCAACTGAGAGGGCTCCTAGTGGAGTCCTCCCATCAGGGTACGCACTGTTTGTCATTTCACACTTGTCTTTAGAACTATCTCTAAATATTCACCATAAGCTTGAATTGTTTTGATTTTAGAATAGCCATTTGACAATTCAGCGTTGTAAGGATTAAAATATTAGCATGTCTTTATACATCTAAATTCTAACCCCTTCCCCATTGACCCCAACAGAGGACACGTGTTAGTGTATCCAGTTACCGTTCTTGCAGCTTTAACCATTTATAGCATAAAATTAATGAAGTCAATAATATTAATTTTATGTATAGTTACAACAGAACATGGACGTAAGAGTTTTGAGCCATGACAGAAACTGTAGAAACATATCTTTGACATACCATAAACAAAGGGAGCAGGAACCTGATCAGACAGGGATCGTCTGATATGGGTCTACACTGTTCGCAAAGGCTTAGAAAGGCGTATTTATGGAGTAATGAGTTCACCGTACGGCTACGATGCAACAGAATTGTACAGTATATATTTTAATCTTGCGTAGCATGGTATTCAGTTGAATGAAGATAAAACAATAAAAAATAAATCACAACACTGCAACAGTGTACCGTATAGTTTGGGATGGGATTTTTGGTATATCTAGTATGTCATACAGCTACTGTATTCACATGGTAAATTAATAATAAGGAAAACTATTGCGATACAGTCAGACACATTTGACTCCTTGTCCTACTGACGCCTTTTTGCACCTCTGTAAAACTGAATTTTTGAAACAATTGTGGTAAATAGAGCATTTTCTCCACAAGAGCAAATGCTCTATTTATCACAATGGTTTCAAAACTACACAATTCTAAAATTCTCCTTTTCTATAGTTAATGCTCCTTTTCAGTAGATTAATTCAAAGAGGTTGGGTCTAAAAATAGTCTAGGAGGGACTGAGGTGAGCGACCATTTACGGATAAAACATGCGAGTCTTAGAAAGCAGGTGATTGTTAAAGCTCCTTTTGAACAGTTTGCATTATGGTTGCCCCGCCTAAAGATAACATTGTCCTTATAGTCCCATTTATGGTCGCTAAATCAATTTTTACTATATGTTGATTTAAAGAATATAGAAGCTAGCTCTTGTCAATTATGGAAATATATCTTAGTTTCTTGTGAGGTTAGCTGACTATACACGTAACTGTTTACCCTGATTTATGTTTATTCCAAATTTCAATATGTACTAAATATTCGGGACAAAATAGTTATAATGAAATATAGAAGGTTAACATCGTAGCCATTTTAGAATGTAACACACCGATCTTTCAAATTCCAAACAGAGCAGGCCCTGAACAGACGGCTCCTATAGGTGTCGTCTTATCTGGATCTACTCTGTTCGCAAATGCCTGAAAACACGCTTATATGAAAGGAATGGTTAATCTCTGCTGAATAACTACAATAGCTACTCCATTTTGAACATTGAAAAAAGAACATGTCTCAAAACATTTGTGCCGATCCTGATCCTGATCAAAGGGCTCCCATAGGAGTTCTTTAAACTGGACCTACACTGTTTGCAAATATCGTATGTACTCGGTTCTAGCGTATTAAGGGTTCCAACAAGCACAAAGACATACTTAAGCTCTAAATATAACTTCTGTTTTCGCCTAATTTTTAACACTAGGCTTTTTGTTTGACGTAATTTGCAAAATCTAATAATAGATGAGTTATTGTACGGGGAAAGACAACTGTAAACTCATGTAGCCTAGTTTTCAGATTAACATATACACCGCTTTGTTTATACAGGCATTCCCTATAAACTGGACAGTTAGTATAGAAGCATTTGACCATCTTAAGCAGGTCACTGTTTAATACAGGAGGATGTGATGCTGAACGCTCCTTTGAAACTTCATTCTGTATTAAGTATTATTCTGTATTCTGTACTTTTAATCACCTTAATATTCAGCCTAGATAATAGTGTGCATGTCCGAATTAGGAAGGTGTTATAATATTATGTTTTAAGCGATTTCAAAGGATTATTTCAGACGCCACACTAACCACCCCCCCTCCCCAGTTTACTTTGGTTGGTCCAAAATAGTTTACATAATTTTTTCAATGCGTACAAAACTTGATGCCTTTGATAACGTTTATAATTGCCTCATTTTTGGAGACATTTTTATAGCTACAGCGACAAAACATTTATTAGAAGTGCTGCCTGTGGATTTAAGAAAGGCACACGCATTCATTAATACGAAGGAGCGTGCTAGTATTTATTTTGTTAGGCGTTCATTATCCTTAGTCATCGTAATTTTTGAACGTTTTTACATCAGTGAAAAACCTAATGTTCTATGTTTCGCAGCACTGGCGCGTGCGAACACAATTGTGAGAACATTCCTTTGTAATTGTGCATGGTTTATGGATCAATGTTGAATTGTTGAATGTAAATAGTTTTACTTATTATGAATATTTATAAATGTGTTAGTCTACGCTCCACTGTTCGTTCTTACACATTCACTATAAAACAAAGTACAGGGGCCCGGTTTATTAACGATCTAACCATTGAACTTATTGTAAACCGGATTTTGCGATCGCCCATAGAACTTGTGATAATTTCTGTCGTGTGATATAAGACTTAATTGCTACGCACTAGAATGTGTGAATATCTGACTGCTTTTCGTAAATTTGGACTTACGAAAAGTGTGGTCGTACGATCCTTTGTAAAACGGAACCGTTGTCTATGAAACATCGTATTTTTGTCGTTTTGTTTGGCAGTGCTTGATATAACAATGCGGATTTAATATTACTTCTTCAAACAGTGTATGTGTGTGTGTGCGTGTGTGCAAACCAGGAAGCTCATGAAAACAGCGAACAATGATACACAAAAGAATTGGATTTATTAGATTACGCTCGTACATTCATACATACATATTTATGAAAGAAATAAAGCCACCATGGGCATTAATTAGCTTATATCGTATAATGGCACATGGTCAGCTGTAATTTTAGCCATGACAGAAATTGTAGAACCTGATCAATATTATTCCATAAGCAAACGAAGCATATCTGATCAAATAACTTGTACATGTACCTTCTAATATTGGTCTAATGTATTTGCAAATATGTTAAAGGCCACATCCATGTAATCAAAGAATGTGTCTTATCATACTTAACCCTTGACGAATTTTGACGACTCTGTAAAAGTCACTTTGTGAAACCATTGTGATAAATAGAGCATTTGCTCATATAGGAGCAAATGCTCTATGTAATGCAATGGTTTCAAATTACAGAATTTTTATTTTTTCATTTTCTATAAGTAATGCTACTTTTCGGTAGATTAATTCAAAGAGGTTGTATCTAAGATAGCCTACGAGGTAATGGGATAAGGTAGTTCTAAGGTATAGTGATGCAGTGTTAAATTCAGTTAAATTATCGACATTAGACATACATTCACTAATGCATTTTAGCTATTCACAAAGTAAATGACCTATTACTACCGATACAAATACATGTAATTCAATGAAATCCTAACTACTCACATCATATGTATATAGTATATATCTTTATACAAAATACAATGGCAAATCAAATTTAAGTACTCAATTCAAGACCACTGCTCTAAAACAAGTTTGATACCTATATTGTTATTTCGCATAAACCTTCGTTACATACATCGCAATGGGCAGTTCAGGCCAGGTGTGTCTGGAATGCAGTTACAATATACGAGCATATTCGGTGGTTCAATTTTCTTGTTTAAATGTGGAAACTGTCAGTTAAACTATACTGCTGTATTTCAGTTACCCATTCGATATGTATCTAAAAGATAACTGTTTTTCTAGTGATAAAATCTTAACCCATGTACAACCATTATCCAATACATAACACCCTTTTGAGTTCAGTGTAATAAAAGTTCTGTGTCTGAGATCATTCTCAAGTGTCTGATTGACCAGGTGCTGAACAAGCTCAGAATCTGACCATTCAGATGCTTGAGAATGATCTCAGACTCAATCAAAATGTTTTATAACCTGTGCTGTTTCATGTGGCAATCAATATCACAGGCCTTTCCCGATATACATGTCTCGAGTTTATTAAGTCTTTTGCTTGAGTGTGGGATCATTCTCAAGCATCTAATTGGTCAGATTCTGAGTTTGCTCAGCACCTGGCCAATCAGACACTTGAGAATGATCTCAGACGCAGAATAAGACGTTTATTCAATAGTGGATCCATTTTTGTTTGCAGGAACCTCTCATATGAAAAATCGATAAACTTCAATTTTCAATTTAAACGAGATTACATGTAGTATATTATATGGGAATTAAAGGGTTAATGTGAAACGTATTACATTTGCTGTAAGTACAGTATGACATTATGTATACTGCAGATCCTAAACACTGCACTTGACTGCTTGTCTAGATGGAAACACGGTGCTATGCCATCTATACGCACACAAGGTGTGCACTTTCGAGTGACATCTCCTTCCCGACGTCTCTTCTATTTTACTGTAAAAATACAACACATAGATGTAAATAATGGCAACTAGAAGAAATGGGGTGTTTGCATTTGGAGCTGGTCTCAAATATTATATCTGTCTTTATTCAGGTAACTCTGCAACATTTTATCTATGACTGATATTGGATTTGGAATATCCTGGTTATCTGATGCTCCGGGATTTCTTTAAAGCATCCTGAGACGATAACGCAGTTATTCAGAGGTTGAGGTGTTAACATATCATTCATCAATTATAACAGTGCCTTTGATAAATGGTTAATATGAGACTAATCATGGTGCGAAATTGTTTCGTTTTCCAGGATGATAGTCAATTTTCTAATAGTCAATCATTTATTTCGCACTTTTTTAGGCTCATAGAAACACATCGTTTTGCATTATATTGACTAATTGCATGCCATTTTACAACATACGGACGACATCAGAGTCACTAGTATGTACCTATAGTATTATATGATATTACAGGATTTTAGTGCGTTTGGATGTACAGCTGTAAACTGTAAAGTGACTTATTTGGCTGTGATAAGCAGAATACAGTGCAGAATATTAACAAACAAATAGCTGTTTTATGTTATTAATGTAATTGATATCTATCCTTGTTCCACCATCACATGCGTACTGTCCAAATAACTAAACGGACCTATGATCTGATGGCTTGGTCTCGTTCACTAATTTATCCTATATGAGTTGTGCCGGAAGTACCTATCTGCAGTGATTTGTAATCAATCACACCCCATACATCGGCGCTACAATGCATAGCCAGTGCCACAACGCCTGAACACTCCATTCCATTCACCGAACTTCGAAAACGATGCAATTTGGTTATCGACAGCTGTAAAAATGATGCAGTGAACAAAAGACATTCGTTTACTTTATTGTAGAACATACGTACTAAATTGTTCATTCCTGTTTTCAATTTAATTTTGCTGTTATTGCTTATGTTTCTGTCAATGTCAACATTCAGTTTATAACTGTCCATACGCGTACACTAAACCCCCTCTAAACCGGAATTCTAGTAGAGAAGAATTGAGACATCTTTAGGATGGCGGCTGCTTAACTCTTTCCCTGTTCTGTATTTAGGCCAAATTTCAATACCAACTGAATATTCATTAACAAAATAGTTATAAAGAAATATGGAAGGTGGAACATTGCAGACATTTTAGAAAGTAAAGAAACAAATCTATCAAATTCTATTAGCAAACAGAGCAGACCCTGATCAGACGGCTCCTCTTGGAGCCGTCTGATCTGGGTCTACTCTGTTTGCAAATGCGTGAAAACACGTTTATGTGAGAGAAAGGGTTAAAAACTCTTAGAAGAGCTTTCTGCATGACTATCGCCATCCATTAAGCTTTCACACGTCTGCAGGACCGACATTTGTACTAAATTGAACGTCAAGAGAGTGTTATTGTATTTCATTTTTATGTTTATCAACAAATGAATTTACACTTTCTAGATGAAACCACACTGTTATATATCGCCGCACGCATTTTATGTGTAAGCATTTGACCGAGTGTGGTGAAAGTCTTTCTCATTCATATTGAGATACATTCCTTTCTTGATATTCAAATTACAGATACGTTCCGAACGCGAAACGCACGGTTTAAATCTATGAACATATATTATAACCTAACGTTAGACACAAGATGCTGGAAAATATTATCTGCACATCGACTTGATAACTTTGCTCTAAGTTTGATGAGAACCGTTTAACCCATTACCTCATATGCTATTTTTAGATACAATCTCTTTGAATAAATCTACCGCAAAGGAGCATTAACTAGAGAAAAATGGTTTTTGTTTAGAATTTTGTAGTTTGAAACCATTGTGAGAACAAAAGCATTTGCTCCTATAGGAGCAAATGCTCTATTTAGCACAATGGTTTCACAAAGTGACTTCTACAGAGTTGTCAAAAGTCGTCAATACGAGGGAATGGGTTAAAAGACATAGAGCGTAATCAAATTGATGTATTAAAGGTATGGCGTTGACCTGTGAACGTGACCTTAGGCAGAGGATACTGAAGTGTAATTTTTATAGGAACATCTTCAAAACGTTTAGTAAAAACTGAGCGGAAACAAACCAGGTGTAATGTTAAGGGCGTCAATTATTTTGACGTTCTGTGCTTGCAACAAAGTTCTCCATATCGTATTGATTGGACAAGAATATATCTTAAGTGTTGGTTGGGTGTATGAAGCGGACACAATTTGTGAGACAAACAGACTGCTTGTTTGACGGACAAATAGGGAATCGAAAATATGCATATTTACGGCATAAACAGTGTCCTTCTAGGGATTATTAAATGAACAGACAGTTTCTACGTCCATTGTCAATTTAGCATGCAAACGTAAGCTCCAAGTGTCATGCAAGTGTTGACATCTCAAATGGCACAGTCTCGGAGACTAATAAAGTCACTCTAGAGGAAAATCGCCACTCTACAAATGACGATAAACCATATATCACCACTAGAAGCACTCTCCTGAGAATGGGTTGATGCATCGAGAGGACAACAAAGAAATGGGATTGACAACACACGGGCAATTATGGGATGGTTTTACCAACAGTACCCACAAGAGAATGATATAAAGTCAGCGACATCTGTAACAAAATCTGTCAACATAAACTCGACATAATATTGTAAGGGCATTAGTTACACACAAATAGACAGAAACATGTACCACCGATGTTCATGGTTGGCTACAGTCGGCAAAACTGTGTTATTACATTTGTAAAGAGTTTGGGCCAAATCGGCTTTGAAACCTGGCTTGCATTGGAGAGAAAGGTAAATTAAAGGAAAGTCGAAACTGAAACTTAAAGCAGATGCCATTGTTATTTCGTACCGGAAGAGTTAATGAGTAGTGACAGATTTGATTGCAGGTAATACGAGGATCGACTGCTATACTCTTGTAAAACCTCGGCGTATGAGAATACTGCCACGTGTCGCTTACTACATTTATTGCTGCCAATCGAAGAAAACCGAGAACATATGTCAAACAATCTCTAGATAAGAAATCTGATACAATGCCATTGGTTTCAAACGAAATGTATCATATACATTTAGTATGGTATCAAACAATAATGATACAAGAAATACGACCGTGCATTGTCTTGTCAAGCGCAAGTGGTAGCCGCTTCCGTATGCCATTCCTGCTTGACCCTAATAACCAAACCCACCATGAACGGGGCCTAACTATTTCACTGTCAAAATGCGAAACTGTGAGATGAGACGCAGAGCCAGGATACTAACTAATTGTAATGTTGATTATCCCTTTACTCCATAAATACGCCTTTCTATGCCTTTGCAAACATAGTAGACCTAGGTAAGACGGCTCCTGTAGAATCCGTATGATCAGGGTCTGCTCTGTTCCCTACGATATAATATAGGTATGAGTCTGCAGTTTTTGACATGGACAACATTTCCTGTATCCATGTGATATTATTATAAAAATAATCTAATTGTTTCACTTTGTCTTACATGAATATTCATGGAGTAAAGGGTTATGATTTTAAGATCTAACGGAATTATGTTCAAACTTGAAGTGAAACAGACGACACAGGTTACAGGCGACAATACGTGGCGGCATATGCTTAAAATGCGACATTCTTGCCTGTCTTCTTTGAAGAATATTATCTTTGTTCTTGTATAAAAGAGCAATTAAAGGGAATATTTCGACATACATGTAATTGTTTTTGCATTGGAGTTATTCCCTGTTATCTTCAGTGCTATTTATTTCAATTAGGTCATCGTTATTGGGAATAGTACTGTGTAATATATTTTCGCTATCAAATCACATAAACCCATTAAGACAAGTTCTTGGTACACGACGTGTAGCACAATTAAACCTCTGGATACTACCCAAAGTTCTAGGCGTTTAAAAACATAATATATTTCGTCTTATCTATTTTGTATTTCAAACTGTATTATATCAGATTATATGATTAGAATATTTCATATTCAAAGCCTTTGGAAATAGATGAACCACCTACTCACAAATGCAAATGCAAATGTCTTAGAATTGAACTATCAATAATAGTGTGTCATTTAAGTTTTCAGTTGTTGTTGGAATTTAGATCCTCAGACCACTTCTAGCTTCTACGCCTTTGCAAACATAGTAAACATAGGTCAAAAAATCCCGCTTAGGAGCCGTCTGATCATTGTCTACTTTGTTTACTTATGGAATTATGTACATCTGAATCTTCAGTTTCTGCCAAAACATTTAGTATTCATTTGCATCAGCAAATAGTCGGCTAATACATATTCATAATAGCATCATTTCGTTTCTGAATATCCATGAGGTGAACGTATCGTGATCGTTGTCCTTATGATGGGCATGTAGTTTTATTCGTTTGAAGTGTGTAGATTTGCTCTGCTGAAGTATGGATTTACATCTTACATTTATGTAGCAAGTAGTAGAAAAGATACGTCCGTTATAGCCCAGCTGCTATCACTTATACAGTAAAACCTCTCTTAACCGGACATTAAATTTAGTATAAATATCGGTCTTGGGAACAGGTGACAGCTTAATGCAGGGTGGAAGTCATGCAGAAAGCTCCTAGAGGAGCTTTCTGCATGACTTTCACCCTGCATTAAGCAGTCACCTGCCTAAAATATCTAAATTCTTCTCTTCTTGAATTCCGGTTAAGAGAGGGTTTACTGTAGTTTATCATTAACTGAAGATATACAAACATGGAAACATCTTGACGATAAAGTGCATTGTAGTTTAACCACCTTTTTGTTAACGTTTACCACGTCCGTGTTCAATAGACAATCATGCAGTTAAACAATAATTGTTACAAGCAATGTGTGCGACTGACAGTGTTGTATGATATAGTTCTTAGTATGATTGATTGAGTATGTAATTTAACCAACAGTATAAATGTTTGTAGTGATTTAACACTCAGCTAAATATCGATCAACTTTATGACAATTTACACGAATATAATTAGAAGGAAAAATAAACGAAAGCTTCAAGTATTTACGCCCCCTGTCCCATGAATGGGACATCGAAAAACAGTGTAGACCCAGATCACAGGGTTCCTGATGGAGTCCTCTGATCAGGGTCTGTATTGTTTGGTGTCATTAAGTGGTTATATCTGTAAAATATCGCCGTGGAAATAGATGGATGCAACAGTCACTCGCAACGAGTTTATCGAAAGATAATATAGGAGTAACAATGTTAAATATTTTGTGACTTGCATTATCTTCATGAAATGCAACGATACATACATCTCCACATGTTATCGTCTATGCAGTTAACCATAGGATGACATGTATTGTTTTGTTGTGTTGACCCTAGTGTGTATAACATTTACATGTTTGCCGCCATAGGCGAATCCGTGATAAAATTTGCAAAACAATTTGTATTCAGAGGAGACACAGAGTAACTCGGCATCTGCTCAGCATCCAAACTGTTTGATACGCAGACGAAGAAAAACGTCATACGATAATCTTAACAGATGGGATTATTTATTTGGCGCCAGGTCGACTTGGCAGTAATCTCATTTAAACGTCTGTTTTGTGTAAGAAAGATATTAGATACACACATCACCAAATAAGTTAATCCATTCCTTCATAGGCTATTTTTAGACACAACCTCTGAGTAAATCTACCAAAACGGAGCATTTACTACAGAAAAGGAAAATGTTAGAATTGTGTAGTATTGAAACCATTGTGATAAATAGAGCATTTGCTCCTATGGAGCAAATGCTCTCTTTATCACAATGGTTTCAAGAAGTGACTATTACAGAGGCATCGAAAGGCGTTTTTATGGAGGAAAGGGTTAAAAAAATTATAATGTGATTCAACATTCACAGAGCTGTAGTTCATTACTATGTACGCTAATTATAGAGTAAATATTAGTATAAAGGAGCCTTTTGCATGTCGTTCACCCAATATTAGGCTGTCGCCTTCATAGAAATCAATGATGATGCGTACGTATTCGAGTGTTCTCAAAATCGAGATTTTATTGAATTATACAATACTATAAAAATGCAGTAATAACACGGGTCATATTGTTTTTGATCATGGGCACGTACTTAATATGTAGTTTCTAATGTTGAAGCTACTCAATCCAGACATTTCTGGTCAGGGCATGGTAGCTCGCGTGCAGACATGGACTCACTTTGTGTTTGTCTGAGGTATAATGGGATTGATAACGGGGCGCCTAAGTACACTTTGAAGCAATCTACGGGGCGGACACAAATATCTTGTTTGAAAACCGACTAACTTTCTTAACCCTTTCCCTCATATAAACGTGTTTTCACAAATTTGCAAACAGAGTAGACCCAGATCAGACGGCTCCTAGAGAAGCCGTCTGATCAGGGCCTACTCTGTTTGCTAATAGAATTTCAAAGATCTGTGTCTTTACTTTCTAAAATGGCTACAATGTTCCATCTTCCATATTTCGTTATAATCATTTTATCTATGAATATGTAGTAGGTATTGAAATTTGGAATGAACACAGAACAGGGAAAGGGTTAACAAACGTGATGGAGAGAGTATGAGGTTAAAGCCTTTTCCCTAAGAAAATCGCTACCTGCAAGCGGCAACCAGGTTTAACCTGCCTTAAGATATCCTTTTCTTTTAATTCAATTGAAGCAATCGATTGTATAAAATGTACTCTTTGTGCGTATCTTTATTAATCAGTTACTTCCACTTTGGCACGTATCATATCTTTATAGTCGTGTGGTTTCGTAAATAGTCGTGTATAGTCCAACAAAGTTCACGTGACGTTGCTGACGTCTATTATCATAATTTCGCACTAGGCTGGGTTTCTATATATATATCTTCGGAAGTCTCCGTGAATTATTTGTACGTACGATACTGCAATTGTTATATCCAGTTATACCAGATTAAATATCATTCAGCATTGATAAATATATCGACAAGATTGTAGCTCCGATGGTAACGGTTAGGATTTATATCACGTAAATGAACTTATATCTAAAAATGCCCCTGTGATACAAACTATTAAACCGTTTTCATCGATATTTATAACTCTTGGGTTTACAACAAAATATTATCTACTAACGAAACTAAAACGCGAGCCGAATAAACACTATTACATTGTCGAAAAACAAACTCATAAAAGTTGTGTCTTCTTCGGTGTTTTTTTCTATTGGTTTTCTTGCGATATAATTTTTTACAGGATATAAACAAATGATTTATGTAATTGTTAGGCATTTTTTAAACATGCTGCCAGTAGAGGCTATCACTTTAATACATGTAACCACTCTTTCTCATATTGTGAAAATAGAAATTAACAATTTAAAGGTCTGGAATGGAGTACAATGAACAATGTTCTTCAAACTCAATCGACCTGGAACTATATATGCATTGATATACATATTTTGTACATCTTGAGCAATACTAGATATTGAGAAATGTGTTCTAATAGACATACAGTAAAACCTAGCTAATGCGAACACTTAATAAACAGCCAGTGGCGTCATTTAAAGCAGGTGGTTGCTTAATGCAAGACGAAACTTTTGCAGAAAGCTCCTATAGGAGCTTTCTGCAAAACTTTCGTCCTGCATTTAGCTACCACCTGTCTCTGCCACCCAGAATTATGCCCATATTTGGTGGTCGCATTAGAGGGGTTTTACGGTAGTTCCCATACAAGAAACCGACCCGTACTATTCCCCTATGTTTGTCAACACATTTGTTTTCAGATTATCCATTTCTACTCTAATCATCCATATTAAGAAAGGCAATTGATGTCAATTCTAGTGATGTTTCATTGGGATAATTTAGTAAATAGAAAGTCTCGGTACTGACGTCTGTGTCCCACGCAGTTTCAAATATAAGCTGCGTAAGAAATTGATACTCTGATTTGTTTCACAAATCTATCACAGTATTTGTAACGCAGTGAAATCTGTACGAAATTAACTAGAAGATTTTGAATGACAATCTGTGTACATTCTGATCAGAAGGGTCATGTGAGAACACCACTCTGATCTAGGTTTATACTGTTTGCACAAGACATAGTACCCGTTGCCAGCTTTCAAATCATAAACAGAGTTGTATGTGTTCATCGTGCAACTCTGTTTAAGCATAACCATTTAACATTTAGCCTGTTATGAGCGGATGAGTGAATACCTATGCAAACAGTTTGGATTCAGATGAGACGCCGAGTCACTTGAAATTTCAAAAATGAAGTAGGTGAACATTTGTGTAAAAATAATTATCCCAGCATGCTAAAAGTTAAAGAGAAAATTACATCGGTTTGCAATGCCATGCTATAAGGGAAAGTGCATATATATAGCTGTAATAGAATCACCGTGTTTTGTTTCAGAATTTTTAATAAATAGTGTACATTATACGACGAACAACGAAGTACTATTAACATGTCTGTCTAAAGGAATCTTACAACATGTACAATTTAAATAACATGTGTGATTGTATTTCGTGATATTTCGCGAGACAGTCAAACTTGATATTAGACTGTTCGAACAATTAGATCAGTTGACAATTTTGTACGCAGTTATCGTTGTTATAAAGTGCATGTATGCGTGTTTTATATACTATTTATTTCACAATCATTAATTACAAGAAATACATATTTTGAAAAGGTTTCTGTTAAACATTTAGCATAGAACCTTGTTGATCATTGTGAATTTCAGGTGTAATCTGTTGTCTTTCTCGTTCGTCTTTGAGGAAGCATTTCGCATGCGTTCCAATATAATATTCTGTATTACCTTTAACTTATATATATGCCCCTCTACGCTTTTGCAAACAGAGTAGACCAAGATCAGACGGCTCACGTAGGAGCCGTCTGATCAGAGTCTGCTCTGTTTGCTCATGAAATAATACAAATTCTACAGTTTCTACCTTGGTCAAACATTCTTGTGTCCAAAAATGATATAAATAATATTCATGGTGATATTATTTCAATTATGAATATTCAAGGAGTAAAGGGTTAATATATTATTCATAATTTGAAAGCGGTATACAGTAACACCTCTCTATAACGGCCACCAATTTGTATTAATTAGCTGCTTAAAACAAAATACTTAATGTAATTTAGTGGCCGTTATAGAGAGGTTTTACTGTACTTGAAAGTAGAAATGGAAACATAAACAACAGTATCAATGGATACAGATATTTTGAAAAGGATCAGAAAACACGCACACATACACATGAAAGTAACACCAATGTTCATGCATAATAATATAAGAATGAGTTTGTGCTTGGCAACGTAGCAGAGACAAACCATCCTAATATCGACCTCAATTCCTGTTTATGTCCTGCCAACAAGCATAACTAGATTATAATAATGTGATGGTAAAGTGTTTATGATTGAAGTACAGGTATTATCATTACGCTGTGATTGCAGTAGTCAGTTTAATCATTTACTCTATGAACAATCATTTGAGAAAAATGACGGCCTAATTAACAAATAGATTATGTGTCATAATTTGGCACATGAACACAAACCATTTTGGTATATATGAGTCGATAATCAAACAGAGCAGACCCCGATTTGACAGCTTCTACAGCAGTTGTCTGATCTGGGTCTACTCTGTTTGCAATGCGTTAAAAGACGTATTTATCGTGTAAAAAAAAAGTATTGTACAGTAAAATCCATCTAATGCGACCACTTAATGAATAAACATGGCTGTCCTTATAACTTTATAAGCAGGTGGGTGCTTAATGCAGGACGAAAGTTATGCAGAAAGCTCTTATGGGAGCTTTCTGCATAACTTTCGTCCTGCATTAAGCTACCACGCGCCTTTTTCATTGTGAATTATACCCCTTTTTCTGGTCGCATTAGAGGGATTTTACTGTCTACGAATAAACTAAATTAATTCGTAATGTGCCTTTCATAAGCAGTTTCCATGGATATGGAAAACGACAACTTCAACACTACTGACTGTTTTATTCAAACACACGGTCTGTGTAATAAAACTTGTATCACCTAACAATCGGCTTTTAGGATACGTCAATAAATAACATATCGTTTGTTTTGCTAACAGCTGTTACAGCAATAAAACGTTGACTTTAAAAGTCATTCGCATTTAGACAAATCCAATGACAATTGTTCGCTATTTGATTGTACCGGTATCGCCAACTGTTTTATGAATCGACCAAACAATCGACACTTATACCACCGACAAGCGTTAATATATTTTTTATATGTGAAACACTGATCCTGTGAATGTAGGACACGTGTACTGCCATTAGCAAACAATTTAAACCCAGATCAGAGGGTTCCTAGAAGAACTGTCTGATAAGGATCTGTACTGTTGGTTATCCAAGTTTCTCTCGAAGTTTTATCCTTTTATACAGCACAGGCACTACTGATAAACTATCACAGACAATGGCTCAGTTTTATACAACTTCTTATTCTTAGTCTGAGATCATTTTCAAGTATCTGATTGGTCAGAACCTGAGCAATCTCAGCATCTGGCCAATCAGATGCTTGAGATAATCTCAGACTCGAGCAAACCGTTTTATAACTCCGGGGCCATTTCACATTGAAAACGTCGACATAAATGTGTTTGTGTAGCCGGGTAGAGATTGTGGTGAAGTAAGTTGATAGGCTTTACTGTGTGTCTTGGTAGCTCAGTCGGTAGAGTGTTGGCATGGTAAGCCAGAGGCCCTGGGTTTGAGTCCCAGTCGAGTCACAACATTTTCGCCATGTTACATTTGGCGCCCAACGTGGGGCCATTAATATTATATCATTAATATAAATGAATATGTGTATCAGACCGAAGAGCACAATATGTGTATTAAGCTACCATTTGATCTTAAATGAAACTTCGCTTTTTTGAACACCTAAGTATATAGCTATCGGTTGTTAAGATTAGTGAAAGCTTAATGCAAGTTGAAATACATACTGCAAGGTACACCGTGAGCTTTCGGTATAATTTCCACTCATCAACTTTGCAATTAGCAGCCATTTGCCTAACACGTTATTCATTCAACTTTACTGTAAAATCGAATTAATAATGTTGTACCGTATTTTCAAACAAATACGGTACTAATCATCACATTTCAAGACTGAGATTCCAGTATCAGACGTTTATTTTTAGTTTTACTTCTGACCTAAAATGAAAAGTAGTGTATCGGCAGAGTTAACCCTTTCGCTGCCAAACTCTGTCGTCTGCTAACTTTGTCGTCTGCTATACATTTTCATTTTTTTTATTTACTTCATTTTTGTTTCAAAAACATAGTAACAGTAACAAACATTTTGGATTCTGATGAGACGCCGAGTTACTCGGCGTCTCATCTGGATCCAAACTGTTTGCATAGGTAATCACAGTTCCGGCATTGGCAGCGAAAGGGTTAAGCTTGACTTGAAATATTGGCTAACCAATTCCAGATGTACTAAGTACAAACACAGATTCCTGTCCTGACGGGTTCCTATTACTGAAAGACTAATGAAAATTCCTCTTCAAGAAACCCCCGTGTGTGAATTGCTTGATTACCTATACAGGTCTATTGGTGGACGTGTGGGAGACGAAGCATGAACATATCAACTAGTGAATCGCAACTAAAGAATTGCGTAATGTAATGATGGTCATGGTATTTATTCGGTACAAATGACGTCTTACACGTTTTTAACTTACAATATTTCAAAGTTTCCCGTTCTTATGAAGCCAGAATTCCCCCCCCCCCCATTCCAAACAATATACTAACTAGAATGTGTTATAAAAATAATTTACCCTTTTCCCGCTATTCGTGACATGACTAGTATTTGCAAACAGATTGGAGCCAGATGAGACACCGAGTAACTCGGAGCCTAAACAGGATCCCAGTTGTTTAACACTCAGTTAAACCCTTGATCGAATCGGTTGTTGTCACAATCGCACACATTCCAAATTGGAGGAGACATAATATCTTCTCATCGAGTTAAGGGTTAATACTGAAACACCTAAAATATGTCGAGGTGTCTTTAATCCTTTCCCAGTTCAGTACTCGTGTAAGAAATAATGATATTATTAGCTAATATTGTATAATGTTAACTTTTCAATGGATTGTTTGGCTTTGACAAAACTGTAGAATTAGATATATTACACACAAAAAAGCAAACAGACCAAATCCTGATCAGACGGCTCCTATAGACTTCATCTCATCTGGGTCTACTCTGTTTGCAAATGCGTGAAGTGACTTTTATATGAGAAGGAGAATGATTAAACGGACAAAGCATTACGGTAGACAATTATTTAACCCTTCTGAAGGAGAACAAATAATGTCTGCTCAAATTCTGATCTGCTCCTGGTTTCTTCAAGCTTTTAAGAAACTACTTAAACCGGGTGTCAAACAGCTTGGAAACCTGATGAGACGCCGAGTTACTTGGTGTCTCATCAGGATCCAAATTGATTGCACAGGCAAGCCATCCTTAGCATGAGAAGGATAAAACATCTAAAACATATTTAACGAAATGGGAACAGATGGCAATATATTGTTGTGAAGGGGACATGCATAAACACAATTTCACAAGTTCTTCTCGCTCTAAAGTTCATTGATTGAATTATATTCTGAAACCTCATCGTGCAAACTTAACATGTTACCAAACCTGACATTTCTAAGCTGGTATATTGAATTAAATAACTACTGTCTGTTACATTTAGGCATATACGGTTTACCTATAATAGAAGTTTTCTCTGTAAAAGATTCAACCGGCTGACCAGCGTACTTTAGTGACCCATATCCTGTCGATAACATTCATTTGAAAACACATTGGATACACATTAGATGTCGAGAAAGTCGTTTCCATTAGTAACCAAGCCATTGGAAACTCAAACAATGTATTCCGCAAAAGCTTGAACGAATCGAAAGAAACCAAAACAATACAACAACAGGAAACAAAGGGAAATTCAAACATATATCAAGCATATATTAGCTGTATGGCAGGGATAAGAGGTGTAATGTAATATAATCATTATGTTAAACCGTTACTATTCTAACCCATGGTCATTAGGCATTTTATATTACGATATATAACTTACCCACAGTGTGTACATATTGTATGTGTTTCTACCAAATTCAAGATACCTAAGCATAGTCATGTAGATATCGTTAAACAACATAGTTAACAGGGCTGCAATTAACTGCACAAACAAGACAGGAAACAAAAAATGCACAGACACTGCTGTAGCACTTACGGGATTTTCCAGTATACTTGTGTGCCAACGGGAATAAATTATGATCCATTGTCTTAAACATGGATAGCTGAACATAACAATTACCATCAACGCACTGTGTAATGAGGTTGCATCATATTTCCGAATAGTTGGCAACCTATCACATCGTTAAACGAGTGTTTCTGATTTGAAAGCCGTCTTCCGCTTGGGAAATACCTTCATTAAACTGAATCAATTAACAACCGAATTATTATCTTCCGTTATAGCTATTTGTGTATTTTGTACAATATGCGAATATGAGTAACCCTTTCCCTGTTCTATATTTAGTCCAGTTATCAATATCCACCGAATATTCATGGGCAGTTATAATAATATATGGAAGATGGAACATTGAAACCATTTTAAAAACCTAATCACCTGATCAATGAAATTCCATTAGCAAACAGAGCAGACCCTGATCCTATAGGAGTCGTCTGATATGCGTCTACTCTGTTTGCTAATGCGTGAAAAGGCGTTTAGATGTAATAAAAGCTGAATGTGCCATGATTAACATGTAACCCTCCCATACCATCATATTCAAACTAATGCACAATGTTCTAATTGAATTATGTTGTATGTAAATAATGTGTATTCATATGTAAACCATCACTGGTTTTGCTAATGATTTCACTTTAAGCAAAGTTTCGTATATACCAATACCAATCAAATCTTTATTTGCTGTGAACCGGTGCTCGTAGAGTTCCGTTATGTTCAACTTCATTTGACGCTATGTGACCTTTATATCGTCACATTGATTTAAAATCCAAATGATCGTATGTAGTGTAGTAGTACGCTAGACCCAGTCAAACTGATATTTACTTTTCAGTAAGGCATTTTGTGGCGTTATGTCTTATATTCTAACGTACGTTGTGGCGTCACAGCTTGTGGCTTTCGATGAGTTTGCCATTGCTAATATGATACCGGTGTGAAACAGTCAACTTGAACAGTTCTATGAAGGTCGTGTGCGTATCTTTTAGTGCACTTTTCAAATGTGTTTCCGGTGGTGCTGTGCACTTTCGAGTGTGGTTTCTGCCTGACTTTCATTCCATATGTACGCTTTTTATATATAAAATGCTATATTTGTTTTCTGTAATGTGGACTAAGAGTGCACATACCCAGTACCTGCTTGATTGCAGAACATGCCCTGTCAATCAGCTTATTTGAACACTAACTGAACTAACGAGAACGCGTAAGCTTTACCACTTCTTCTGATAACTTATCATGCATGGTTGGATATATCTTTGTATGCAATACCTGTAGATCTAACATGATGGCGGTTAACTTCAGAACAACCTATTGGCGCTAAGTGTCCATTGTCCCTTAAAATGACAAGTACAAACAGCGTGGAGTCAGATCAGACGGTTCTTTCAAGAGCTCTCTGATCCGAATCTGCACTGTTTAATGAACCAACGTTATGGAAAAACTCCTATAGCAGTCTGTGAATGTTATGCGTAAAAGCTTTTTACCCGGGGTTCAACAAATGTCCTATTATAAGTATATCTAATTAATAATGCTATGCGCGGGTAATAAAATGACTATTAAAGCCATGTGGATTCGGCCATCTCCATGCTTCTATCTGCAAATACAATTAGAAATTAACATATTACCGATAATCAACGCTTTCGTTTGAAAGAAGGCTGCTTATCTTTTTCTGCCGTTTTACTAGCATCATAAATACATCAATATATAGGCCGAAAACAGTGCCGTACTTGCAATTATCTTCGAATAGATAACGAGCTCCATTCTTTGACGGAATCCAGACACTATTATAATTAATATTATTCATTTACCTGTCAGCATTAAGTATTACATTGTCATATTACATACAACCCACCACATTTTAGACACTGATTTAACCCTTTTCTCCATGAATATTCGTGGAAGAAAGTGCATCATGTACATCAGTCAGATCAAAATGTTATACTGACAAATAATAGCAGGAAGTTTTGGCCATAGCAGAATCATATCTAAACTATTTTAGAAGCAAGAGCAGACCCTGATCAGACAGCCCCTACAGAAGTCGTCTGATCGGTATCTACAGTTTGCAAAGGACTGGTTTCGTCATCCAGTGCATTTAATATCGTGCTATTTTTAATTTTAGTTTAGGATTTTCTCGAACTATTGTCTTATTTCCTTATATTGAAGTTTGTTTTTGGTACTTAACCCTTCTCTTGCTGAATTTTAAAATACATTTCTCCTTCTTTACCCATGCCTTGTTGTATAATTACATATATCTTTACTGTGTACAAGTATTTCGCTGTGCAATCACTACTGTGGAGTGTACTGGTTGCACAATCAACTTGTAAACAGTGCAGACCCTGATGAGACAGCTCTCATCTGGGTCTTCACTATTTACAGGTAGGTATATTGACGTGACTAGCAAGAGGAGGGTTAAATTGACCGTCCAGAATTTGCTTGTTTGTGGTTAGTAAGCATCAGACTTCACCATTGTGGTTGCAGGCGTTTTGCGTATTATATTTATTTTCATGTGCATTTATCACTCCACAATTAAAAAACAAGGTTTGTCTAAATGACTTGTGCAAATGTGTTGATGATAGACTCACACGAAGATGAACTGATACTGAAACGACCAGACAAAGTGTACATACGTAATTTGAATTTAGAGACCGTTCTGGGAATTGTTTGCCAGTTGGAACAATTTCAAGTATGTTTCCATCGGATGTGCTGAAACGTGTAGTGATAATTATGTTTCAGTTGGGATCCAAAATGTTTTGAATAATGTAAAGTCAGAAAACAGCCAGTATCTATCATCGGAATGTGAATATCGATTATTTCGAGAGAGAACTAACAGGTTTGTCTGTTTCAAACATCACAAACTCGCTGTTCATCGCTGTATAAGAAAGGACGGTATGACAGAATGTCTAGGATTGACTCACTACATTGTTCTATGTCACAGAGACAAAGCATGGACACGATGTTTAGTAAACCATATGTAAACGCATGTTTATATATACCGTGTTAAGTACACTGACAATATTGTTCCATGGTGCAGCGTTTGAATCTTAGTAATATCCTCACATCCGTCTCTGGTATTGTTTTAAAACATGTAAATAACTGATATCTGTTGTTCATTACCTGTGACTGAACGATAGCAGTATTAAAACACACGAAAATAAAACATTGTTCGGCTTATCATGTACAGTAACAAGGATTTTCTTATCACCTTCTAAATAAACGTCCCGTAGCGATCGTGTCAATAGTACGTCAAAAAGTCAAGTGCTGGTTTTGCTCTACACTTTGGTTGCCTAGTGTACCTACCAGCTGTGGGAATTATGCCAACAAAAACCATATACTTCTGAGACTTCGAGTAATGTTATCTGGAGAGAGTTACGATTCTAAACAGG
This sequence comes from Azorinus chamasolen, assembly GCA_963576725.1. Classification (NCBI taxonomy): domain Eukaryota; kingdom Metazoa; phylum Mollusca; class Bivalvia; order Cardiida; family Solecurtidae; genus Azorinus; species Azorinus chamasolen. The sequence goes on from OY755239.1 coordinate 23,415,733, forward strand.
TTGAAGCAATCATAATTATCTCGAACTGCTAGTCTTCACAGTGTGTTTAGCATAGTGTAGTAACAAGTGCTTGTCGGATACATCAATCACAGTACCTGTAGAGCACCAAACATAAAATGAAAACAAATATAGCAGTCATGAGGTCAGATGATGTTTAGCCTAACGTGTTTTGGAAGACATGTCGTATCACTTTAGACCCTGTGCCCAGCTGTTGTGAATTGGTCCAAATTGTTTCGCCATCAGATACTCTTCGAAAGAGAACACACTATATTCTGCATTCACATCTTCATCAGTGCTGAATACGTTTCGTACAATCGTAATAAAGTAAGCACACAGCAGAACCTGTCTAAAGCGCACATTAAAATATCTAATTATGAATATTTAAGGCCGGTGGTAGCCTGCTATAGGTCGAACGAAATGCAACACGCTCATAAAGGAGCTTTCGGCAATGACTTGCATTAGGCCACCACCTGTATTGTAAGACTCCTATGTTAAAACATAACTTATAGTTTAAGACTGGTTCTATTGTGTATATATATATACCATGTGTTGAAAAGTACATTTGAACGATATGGTACGATAAATTACCGAAGAACTACCTGCATAACGACATATTTGTAATGATGGTATAGGGATAATGACAGTACTAACACTATACTGTATATATCAGTTGTTCGATGATCGGAAACCTATGACAATCTACATTATTTATGACCAGATATGTACTTGGTACTGATGTCTATTCATCTGACATATGTTTTCGAAGTTTAGAAGCCAGCAGCTTGTATTAAACCGCCCATGCAAGATTAACAAAGTGTGTCAATATATGCTTTCACCGTTTACAAGCAGAATCCTGAGAAAAAAAGGTCATTGTTTATTTAAGTTTCAGAACAATGAGGATAATAATAGGCAAACTTAACATGTTATTCCATGAAAGTTAATGCATGATGATATCATGTATATCAATTAGATAAATTGTTATAATAGCACATGGACATACGCATTGTTTGTCATGGCAGTAAATATTAAATCATATCTATATTACAGTTTGTACAAACAGAGCAGACCCTGATCAGCAGGCTTCTATAGGAGCCTCTTATCAGGGTTTACTGTATTTGCATAAGCATTAGAAAGCGCACTGATAAAGTAAAGATTCAAATATATAGTAGCATATTTTGATACCACTTAACATATTAAATTTTATGGAACTTTCCTGTTAATACCTCACAAAAATACGTAACTAGTTAGTTTTCGCGTTATTTGTTCGGAACATTATCTGAAAAGTGATACCTGGGTCTATGCTTATAAAACGTTTAGTTGAGTCTGAGATCGTTCTCAAGTTTTTGATTGGTCAGATTTGAGCCTTTGGCTCAAATCTGACCAATCAAAAGCTTGAGAACTCAAATCTGACCAATCAAAAGCTTGAGAACGAAACTCAGACTCAACTAAAAGCTTTATAAGCATGGACCCAGGAAAGTTTCCAAGATCACCAGATGGATATCTTAACATGACTTGTGTCATGTTACTTTTTTAAACTGACATTACTTAATGAGAATTTACCTTATCTACTTATCTGTCACGAGTTATATGAATAATTATTCATTAACTAAGTTTCCTGTTACAAATTATCTAAAACAGAAATTGCATTCGGATGACTGTGGCAGTGGCCCATAATATGCAAGTTTTCGAGAAAAGGTTTCGCATTATTTATATTATGTGATGGCAGTATGTTGGATATTAACTACCTTTTCACGAAAGCTAAGTGGTAGTGGTGTCAGAAATATGCCACCATAAAAACAACCCTCCAACTAACAGGAATGCATGTTATTTTTTCTTTATGCTGAATTTGTGTTGCTTCTTTGGCTTGGCATTTAAGTTTCCCGGATAGCATTGCGATAATGTCAATCCATATAACAATAAAATCAGCCATACATACATGCTCGAAACGCAGTCAATATTTCCCAATTTGAAATAGTGTTTTCAGTTACAATTTTCCCTCCAGTCGCTACCTGATTTGCCTTTGCTTCAGACATTAATTCAGCACTAACTAAAGTGTTTACCATCTGACCGATACGTACATCAAAGTCTTCGAATCTAATTGGAATGAAGGCTCCTGACAAAATGCCTAACCATTTCATGCAAACCATGTGTTGTGGTCTGTTGTATCTATTGTTTGCGTTCTGATGTTTTCTTCTTCTTCTTCAGTACTGGGATTCCGTGACCATCAAGATCAGCTTCACCGACCAAGACTCCTAAAAACACCGACCAACTTAACGTATTACCAAAGTGACACAGCAACGCGATTTCGTGACCATCTCGATCATCTTCATCGACCACGATTCCTAAATACAGCGACCAACTTCACATATTACAAAGGTGACACAGCAACCCTTCTCTGCAGTGTAGACGACCTGGGCACGAAAACAGTAAGTTCATCTCCTTGTAACTTATGAAGTTCTATACGGTGCTTCTAAGCATATTTCGTGTGAGTTCATGTATTGTGAACCAGTTCAGTATATAGAAATCAGAAAGTACGAGTCAAAAGATCAGTCGTTCAAAAGTGTTTGCAGGGTAAGTAATCACTATATGATATTCATGAGGATCAGGTGACACACGCATAATTAAACAGAAGATTGTTTTTATGACTACATAGTTACCTTTAGGTATAGGTATGTTAGTATTGTTGATGGTATTAACGATACGTTTGCAAATGTAATTGAAATCTTACTAAATCATCATATCATGCCACATATGATACATAATTTCGTAAGAACGTTTGATAGCTATGTTTCTGCATTCGTAACAAGTTTATCTTTGTTTTATAATTGTGATTGGCCTATGCGCCTCAAAACCCCAATAAACACAATCCGTATATGTAACTTATGTTTGTCATTGTCTTTGCGTTTAGTATCACACTGCTGGCATGGTTTATATTTTGTCATATAACTATTAAGGTGTAACTATTGTCCTAAACTACTCACATTACGATTCCTCAATAAAAACTAACAAACATGCACCCACATCATATAATATCATGACAATGCTGCGCAAATTCCTCCAAGCTAACCAGTAATTATTATTTGAATGTTTCTTGCTAGTTGCTAGTTATTTCTATGGAATACCACAAATAACGATAGACAGGCCGTCGAGTATAATGATTCCATTCTAAGTCTCTAGGGATATCACGATCTACAAGACAAAAGGCAAACGAGTACAGTCCCTTCATTAACCGAAACTTATGCATGAAAACTGACATAAGAATGACATCCTTACGGTTTCGCAGTATATTTGCTGTGAATATAGGTTATGATTGCTGCTCTTTTCGAATGTGCAAAACATTGAAGTTCACATGAATGACAACTGTTCAAAATACAACCCAATTATCATTTCTGCTCGATTCATTTGCCTTATCGTGGGTGCATAGTTACACTATTGGTATAATGTCGGTATTGTAATCTAAAAGAACTAATTATTTTATGAAAGACTCAAAATATATTAGGGAAATGTGTATTGTTAACTTCCAGTTTACACCGTTTTAGTTTGCTCGCAGACAGGTATATGTATATACGACATAAAAGCTGCTAAACGATATTGATTACCATTGTTCAGATAGTTGGGAGTAGATAACCACCGACATATTGCATGTTGCAGATGTAATTGTTTGAAAACGTATCCTTTCGTATTAATTGTAAATATGTGTCTCATCTCTTACATTTCATGTCAGTCGGAAGGTTCACCTTATGTTGTAAGTCGTTATCTTAACTCTGATTGTTAAGTAACATTGTTTCATGTGAGTTCAATGTGTTCTATGTATAATGTTTCTTCGCACTTTTGTCAGCACATATCTTGTGTAGGTAAATGACGTGTATATGTTTGTCTTTAATTCACATTTATTTAATAGATAGATAGGACGTTGGTTTACGTTTTTAATCCCGCAAATGTCTTATAAGACTTAACAAATTTTCCGTTTTCTTTTGAAAGGGATTGTGTTATTGCGTGTTTTTGATTTCAGATATTGAATTAATTGTTTTTAAAGTCATGCATGTAGGTATGTCTATATCAACCACGCCCTCCATTGACTCGGTTGGCTCGAATGTTTTACACTTTTCCATGTTCTTGATTTCTACCTCTCCTTACCTTTCATCCACAATCCTGTTTATTTTCATGAGGCATTGGCCTTCGGACTTTCTGGTTTAAAAGCCAGTAGAATTGCTAAACGTTTAAACACAGTTGGCTTATTCACTATAGTTACAGAAGTTATTATTTATCTGCACACACCTTAAGAGAACATCTCCTTTAATATCTCGTCAGGAAATAAATCATACTCAATTAAGGTAGTAGTGTTTTCGATTAGGGAATGTAAAATCATTTAGTACAGTTGTTGTGGAATTTGATGTACACGTACGGATATATTTCGACACACCTTCAATCCAAAAAGCATTTTATGCAACATTGTAAAAGCATTTATGCAACATTGTACAATGGTTATTAAATTAAACTACCCACAAAACGTGTTATAGAAAATAATACGTATTTGAAAGCACGCACACTTTGTTCCGGTGCCGTATTAATTTTCATTGTTTCGCGTTCAGGCAACACAATTTAATTTGATAATACTGACAGAACCTTGATTATATCAGTGGAAATACTGTGTACCATAAAACAAATTTAGTGCATGATTCGGTGTAACAGTATTTGTTATATTATACTTTATTTACTAACGCACATAGTTCACGTGTGTAGTTTGTTTTTGTTTTTATAATATACATTAGAATGTTGGCTCTCGGTGTATATTAGAAGCATCGGCTAAGCAAAGTGCATGTCATGTGATAACACTTGTGATATTTACAGGTCACTTGGAGACGATCATCGCATGTTTTGACTGTCGGGAAAATGACATTTACCCCAGACAAGGAATACGAAGTTATGCACACTCACGCTGACTCAACATCATGGAACCTCTTGATAAAGAACGTGCAATTACACCATGCAGACAAATACGAGTGCCAAGTCAGTACTTCAGACAAAATGACAAGATTTGTCTATCTCTCCGTGATAGGTACGCACAACAGCATTTTCAGTATTCCATATTCTGTCCATGTTTCTAATTATTAATGACCATGTTTGCACTCTTTCTAATCACACTTTTGTTTGTGTTATGTTTGACTTAGAAATGATCTTTGTAACTTTGGCCTGCTGGGGAAGTTTCATCTGCGTTTGGATTGTTAGACAAGTTTGTCACTTTAACTTTGCCCTTTTCTTAAATAATTTTCACGCATTTGCAAACAGAGTAGACCCAAATGAGACGGCTCCTATAGGAAACGTTTGATCAGGGTCTGCTCAGTTTGCTGTTGACATGACACAGATCTGATTCCCTGGAACATTACATTATAAAACTCCAGCTTATAAATATTGATTATGTCATTGTTTATAACATGAATATTGGACGGGGAAAATATTTAAATTGCTGTATTTTATTTATCGTGGGTTTCCTTTCCACAGGCAGATTGTCACATTGTTTGGTCCCTACTAAGAAACCGTGTTACATTTTGAAACATATGGACCATAATAATTTGTAAATGTACTCATGGGTTCTTTTGCAGCAGACAAAATAATCAAAATAAATTATTTTCTAATTAACAGTGATCAGCGATGCCGTGTTAAAAATTCCGCATACTTTTCAAACAAGTACTGAACTGTGTAAACATATATGAGAGTACACTTTTGACAGACAAAATATCAGTTTAGTATAATTTTATATCCTGAAATGAATTGAAAAGAGATTACTTCATAAATGGCCTTTAATATTTATTATGTGTGTGCTTAATTGTTGACTAGATTCCTGATGAAATACCTGAGTTAGGAGTTTAAACATATTTTATTGCCAATATGTGTTTACATAGTCATTATACATAACATGACGAAACCACAAATAACATGTACAAGGGTTAGGTCACACGTTCTAGCAGCATTAATTACGACCCGTCCCCGGAATAGGGTACACTGTTAAAACTTTATGAAGAAACATTACCTTATACGCACAAGCGCCCGTCAATCCACTTTCCGATTCGACTATTCGAATCTTCTGTTTAGAAGAATTTAAACCCTTTTAGGCAGATGACTGCTTAATGCATGGTGAAAGTCATACAGAAAGCTCCTAGATGAGATTTCTGTATGGCATTTGCTATGCATTTAGCTGCCACCTGTCTTAAATATCGATAATAATACGTATTTTAGTGTTCGAGTAATCGAGACTTTACTGTACTGTGATGTAAGGTCGACCAACGATAATTCGGTGTTAATACATTTTGGAGAGCAATAAATGTGTCTAAAAATAACATAAATTCAAATGTATTCATTAAATACCCTCATGTGTTGATACATTGAAGTTAACCCTTCGCTTGCTGAATTTTAAAATACATTTCTCCTTCTTTACCCATGCCCTGTTGTATAATTACATATATCTTCACTGTGTACAAGTATTTCGCTGTGCAATCACTGCTGTGGAGTGCACTGGTTGCACAATCAAATTGTAAATAGTGCAGACCAAGATGAGACAGCTCCTGCAGGAGCTGTCTCATCTGGGTCTTCACTATTTACAGGTAGGTATATTGACGTGAATAGCAAGCGAAGGGTTAAAACCATATTCTGTATTTCAATAATGCTGAGGTCCAGATATGATGCGTAAAATAAAACATATTCGAAGCTAACTCCTTTATTTCTCCACAAAACCCTTCTTTTGTGCAGCACATAAGTTATTCGTTTTGAAGACCTTATAGACAATGTAATTAAATGTTACCCGTTTTATTCTTCCAGAGGACAAACAGGAAAAAGACCCAGGTAAGCTGTAATTATTACCCGCTTGATGTAGTGTGTACATTCCGTTTCATTTTGTATACGTTTAATTTCTTTCAGCGTTTCTTTCGTTTTCAGTTGTATTCAGAGATACTCGTCTAATTGCTTATTGAAATCATATTATGTATATACCAACACGCTCACGTTAAATATGGAATTTCGGTAATGTGCACGCTGAGGTGCTGTTGATCTTCAATATCGTAATCCTTCGCTTGCTATTCACCTCAATATACCTAACTGTAAATAGTGAAGACCAAGATGAGACAGCTCCTGCTGGAGCTGTCTCATCTGTGTCTGCACTATTTACAAGTTAATTGTGCAACCAGTGCACTCCACAGCAGTGATTTAATAGCGAAATACTTGTACACAGTGCAGATATATGTAATTATACAACAGGGCATGGGTAAAGAAGGAGAGATGTATTTTAAAATTCAGCAAACGAAGGGTTAAGCTTCAATGGCTCACAGCAATTATTCTGAAACAACCGAATTTATAATCTGCACAAGTTCACAGCTTAATGCAGATCGACGGTAATGCTGAAAGCTACTGTATCAAATGTCAGATATACTTCAGTATCGATTAGATAACAATATATTGATTTGCATTTTTTGTCATCATGATGCTTTTCTTCCCAATGGTTTATCTATCATATCAGACTGGTATGTTTCCTTATCCGTTATTCCACTATCCGCGAGTTTACTCAAGGTTGCAACCAGCTAAGATCTGGATGAGACGACGAGTTTTAAATAATTTTTAAATAATTTCCCAAACGTTTCATTGAATCGGAAGTAGTAAAAATTGACCACATTGAGACTTTATGTTTGCTCAGAGGGATACGATAAAATGTTGGATATAAAATAACTCTAATTCGATTCATTAGTGGTTATAGACAGCAACAAAATTATTTTCTTTGATTGTAGAGCCTCTGGTTATTTAATGCAATTACTTTGCCTAAAAATAGTACCATTTATACGTCGTCAACAATTATCTTGGATGTATATATGGGAATATAAATATGACAATGTCATGTTTCATTAAAACATTAAATGTCAGGTTTGATTTGTTTCTTTTAACAAATGGCAAAACAAGTGTGTTGCTTTATCAGTGTGTTTTTATTTACCCGCTTGGCTGTATTCTCTTTTTTTGGTGTTAGTGTGTGTTGTGTGTTGTTTCTATATTGACTTATAAGATGTTGTGTGAAATATGTTCCATTAGAATTGATTGATGAATCGATTGCCGTCGTAAATGGAATGGGATTACATGCTACGTATAATATTTACTTTGCTGAGCAAATCGTTGGCAAGAAATGCCCTCTATATTAGTTATCCCCTTCCTTCATATATGCCTCATATTACCCATTTGCAAACAAAGTAGACCCATATTATACGGCTCCTATATAGGAGCCGTCTGGTCAGGGTCTGCTCAGTTTGCTTTAGATATAATACAGGTCTGATTCTACAATGTTTGCCTGTAGATATGCAATTGTAAACCCTACGCTAACACATATTCATGATGTCATTATTTCTTACATGACTATTTTACAAGGAAGGGGTTAATGGTATTCTCCAATTAATTATTTCAAAAAGGACTGTTAACAGTTTGAATAACATATGAATCCACACTGTTGGCTAACATACAACATGGGCATTAAAATTACGTATTTGCAATGTTTAATCTATTTGACATGATTACTTCCTGACTGGCAATCGATCGACTCTTCCCATACATCAACTGTATGCAATATGTCAGTCATATTTCGCATCAATTTCTTTAACATCAAGCAAAAATTAAATTCGTTATTTGATAATACTTCGTTTATTTACGGATTCCTTTTGAACAGTACTTCAGTCAGAACTCCTCCTGCTGCATTAACGTCGCTTGTCATGACTCTGTGTCCTGCCTTTCTATGATCAGATCAGCATTCCGTACGTGAATAAGGTGACTATTTTCTCCTTCAGATATCCAGATAAGTGGGCCATTCCATATTGACAAAGGACTCACTATTAGGTTAGAGTGCAATGCTACAGGCACGGCGACACCGCCAGACGCCATTGACTGGTTTAAAAATGGCAACAAAGTTGAATCTAATGCCGATGAAAATGTTCAAATCACAAAAGCATACTTATACAGTGCCAAGAGAATAACTAGTGTGTTAGAAATTCGGAATTCTAAGATGGGAGACACTGGAACGTACACTTGTCGTACATCCGACCAGGTCACCAGTGTCAATGTCCATATTTTAAATGGTAAGTACCAAGTGGGTATGTGTAAAACAAAGTTCGCGAAGCATGAACGGTGCACGTCTGTAATATAAACCTTATGTTAATGCTTGTACGATATGTAAACAGTTATATTGCTATCATCATTGATAATATGGACAGTAAATGCGACACATTTATTTTATTTTCTCACTGTACAGACTGTTTCACAAAGCATCTTAGGACCTTTCAGGACATGATCCATAGATGATAACCCCATTCTAAAGGCATTGTATGATTTATTTACATCTTAGTTCCCTTTGCCCAGGTCCTTGGATGTTTTGACTGAAACACTGTGAACAAGGATTCTGGTTTTGCGTAATATTATAATTGGCATGCTAGTTTGCAACCAGGTACACTATTTGATACTAACCGCATATGCGCTGCAAGAGCTTAGTAGGCAAAATTAATTACATATAGAGAATTAACCTATTCTTTAAGACCACCTATCCTAATCGTGTGTTCGTTGTGCTTTGTACCCGTCCTCGTCTTTATCCCTAGTATATAGCCTGTGTATTTTAGAAAATGTACTATGACTTATCAGCATTTACTTAAAATGAAGCAAGGAAATATACATTCACAAATATATACTTTACAGTAACTTAAAGGTATGAGCATTGCAGAGTATGGCCGATAGATGTCACTTGTATTAAACATCGGTCTATAAGAGCGAAACCAAAGTCAAGTTCTGTAAAGTAATAAACTGTATCTGTTATAAAATATAAATCACTCAAGTAATCATATTATTCGATTATTGCTTATACACATTATTTCATTTAGTATATTTTGTATTGACAATATTTATAAATACAACTACTTATTTTTTCAGCAGAGAAAACAAGGAAAATAAGAGGTAAGCTGAACTTCTCTCTTTGTCGTTTTGCAAAATCGAACTGTGATTACTATTGTTGGCAATTGCAATTAATTTGTCCGACAGACAATTACGCTTTCTGAATAGTATTATACAAAACAACATTGCCAGCTTATCAATCAGGTCCTCACTTATCACAATCAAATATATGCAGTAATATGTGTTAACATCCAATATACCTGTTTCCATGTCGTTATTAAATTGTTTGCTGTAGTTTAGTCCTGATGGTTATTGTTTTGTTATGTTCCATTCATAAGTTTTTTCGTACACATATTGTTGTAAAACTTTTTAGTTAACCCTTTCAACGCTGCATTTACCAATGTATTTTTCGAAATCCGAACATGAATATACATATTCAAGGATTTGTTAAAACAAAATATGTGTTGCATGACAAACAGTGATGACACTGTTGAGAAGGCTCGTCAGGGAGACCTCTCCCCAGTGTCTTCTTTATTTTGAAAAAAACATTAGTGACTCGTTCCCGGCACTGAATGGGTTAAAACTGTTTCAAGTAGTGTTAATACGTTAACACCATAATTTCTATATGTATTCATATTATTACAGCATCATTTCGCAAAACATCTATCTCTTATAGGACGGCATTAATATATCTTCAACTTAATTAATAATGTTTTAAAAGGTAGTTTGGTCATTCCCCACAGACGCCCCTCTACAAATACCACACTACATAATTAAATGCTCAAATATGAATGATTATTATCAATAACATAGTTTCAATATTTTAATATAGTCTCATGGTTTGGTAAATGCAGCATTTGTGTCTTCGCAAGCGAACACGTTATGGCTTTCGTTATATTACCATGTCCATTACGACAGGAATTGCTAGGATTTCCTCAACCTTTCAAACAAAACTGTGAATTGATGTCGACTACACAACTATGTTTTATTATAGCAACTCTGTAGTAGAATGTGTATACTATCTTATGTTATTGTTGGTTTATCTTCTGTATTATACTTATCAGTATTTGGCCTTGTTACATGTCACTACCTTTTCTCACAATAAACACAATTAAAGTGGTGTTGGTATTAGGCCATTTCTAAAATACAAAGCATTAGCAATTAACATGTCATTTGAATTCCTTGCAAAATTGCAAGTGCCTGTCTAATTAATCGCAGTAACTCCAACTGCATCAAAACGGTAACTATTTAGAATCGTACCTCATGTTGGTGTAATACTTTTGCAAATACGTTTAAAGAAACTATTTCATAGTGTCATCCCCGTTATATACTGTTGATCACTATTCAATGTAAGTTCTATGTAATTGTGCTACAAAGATACATACAAAATGCACAGAATAATGCATAGGTCATACTTTGTTCTTCTTTATACATATTGTAGATAGAGATAGGGACGATCATCTGCCACAATCTCAGCAAAGTGGGACACAGTCGAATAAAGTATATGACCGGAACAAATATATATTGACGCTACTGCTGACAGCCTTTTTTGTTAAACTAAACCATTTTAGATGATAGACCGTATGTATAAGTATGTTAAGCGAGTGATCATCGACATTGTCTGGATATTAAACTTGGACAAGCCCAATGTTAAAATGGCATACTCAGTTACAGTTCACTGCGTTAGGATGCTCCGTATTTCTCTGAAAGAAGAAACCAAAGGAAGTGCATTACTTTCCGCCAAGTCAGTACTACATCGTCTTAGACTAAGTGCATTTCGCATATGTTTACCTCTGAAATGAATATATAAAGGGTTTCATTAGCGTGTCAGACATGTCAACACAGACGAAAAAGGTCGCATAACTATCGATTCTGGCTGGCGCTACTTGTCAACTTTGGTAGAGGAAAAAACAACGTCATGGCAATAGTCGTTTCAGGACACTATGCTATTCAACAAATGGAAGATACAACTCATGCTATTGAACTTAGATAGTGATGTGTTATTCAAAGATATAAACGGTGTGATACCGGGCTTATTATCCGTGGTAGAACGTGTATGACTTATCAATTGGATGATATTAAGTCATGGGTATCTTCCATGCGTATCTATGTGTTAAAATAAACATTAGTAAGATGCAACGTCACCTTAACCATTCGTAATTGGTCATATATCCACACATACTGCTGGAGTATAATACCACAGAATACGTGTGTGCTCCAGAAACGTTTGCGGCAGTACGGGTGACTTCGTCCATAATTTTTCGTTAATGCGTATCACGGATCCAGTTATATCATACAGTGTCAATTCATTGAGGCGCAGACAATTCGTCCTCTACCAGGGTGTGTTTACAACACTCTTATGTGGTTTGTGATTTAGCAACACTATAACACGTGTAACAGTAATGTTACACTGCATATATACTGGAAACCTGTGTAAGTATGTTGACCAGTAACCTGTTGATGCCTCTTCTGAAAGCAGTGATATGCACTGACAAATTCCAGAGATATATATTGCTATCGAATTGCTTAATGCATCTTTTGATAATTCCATTTCCATTGTTTTATGTCTTCTTTTGTTAGATAGCTTATTATATATTATGTGATATACGTGGATCATTTCTGGAAGTGTAAATGTGTACATAGTTATGCAATACAATGTGTTCATGTGATATATATGTGTGCAATCCATTACAAACAAGAGACCCACTGGTTCGTTCATCTTAAGTCTTTACACGTAAATAATATTAAGACTACATCCTAGTACTATTTTGATAGTGCACAAACAATGGTAGTAACGGTAAAAAGAAATTAGATGCTTTACCTAGGAATACTAGGTTGAACTGTTATCTGCATTATTTCTGACTTATCGTTGATAAAAGTCTCAGAGGGACATATTATTTGGTCCTAGTTAGAAGCAATTGTACTGGGCGTTGTCTCCGTACCCAAAGGATTGTAATGTGATTAAAACAGCCGATCGTTTGAGGTAGCCCAACGAGACTTAGATATACACCGTTACCCGTGTACTCCATTGACAAACGCCTTTGCAAATACATGTATAGCAGACACAGAACAGACGTCACCTGAAGGGAGCTGTCTGATCAAGGTCTGCTGTGATTGTGTATATATTTATAGAGATCTGATTATATAATTTCTGCCATTGCCAACTACTTGTGTGCATGTGTATCACTGTAAAACTTCATTTAACTCTTTCCCTCGTGTAAACGCATTTTCTCACGCATTTGCAAACAGATAAAACCCAGACCAGATGGCTCTTCTTGGAGCCGTCTGATCAGGGATTTCCTGTTTGCTAATGGAATTTGATAGATCTGTTAATTTAGTTTCTATAATGGCTACACTGTTGCACCTTCTATATTTAATTATAAACATTTTGTCGAATGACTATTCAGTAGGTATTGATATTTGGACTGCATGTAGAACAGGGAAATGGTTAATTGATGTTCATACATGCATTACGTCAGACATCAATATGCATGGACTGGTATGCTAGAGATGTAGACAGAAGGAGTAATATTCTATCTAGATCTTATTTATCGACCAAACCTTTTCTGTTCTTTTGATATCCATTGGAATCATTCGAATGGGTACCAGGCAGATAGGATTGACGGACAAATATTTTATCTAGCGTCCATTAACCCTTCGCTTGCTGAATTTTAAAATACATTTCTCCTTCTTTACCCATGCCCTGTTGTATAATTACATATATCTTCACTGTGTACAAGTATTTCGCTGTGCAATCACTGCTGTGGAGTGCACTGGTTGCACAATCCACATGTAAATAGTGCAGACCCTGATGAGACAGCTCCTGCAGGAGCTGTCTCATCTGGGTCTTCACTATTTACAGGTAGGTATATTGACGTGAATAGCAAGCGAAGGGTTAATACTCCTTTTATCTACTCTGAATATGCATTTTAAAAAGTATTCATTTCGAACAATTTCTACAGGCTGTCCTACTTGCTTGTATATAGTAAAAGCTTTAAACGTCTATCATTTTTTGTTTCTATATTTTCTTCTTATTCACATTGTCTTCGTTCGATTGGTTGTTGAATTAGTATACTATATCAGCAAATAAACGTTTACCTCTTTCGCTACCAATAATCGAATAGTGATGGGTACTTGTGAGATGCCGCGTATCGCAGTACCTTGTCAGTATCTAATCTGTTTCATTATGTCAAAATGCTGTTCGAATAAAAAATGGCAAATACTTAAAACAAGCAAATGTCTGCCGACGATATATTTAGCAGACGACAGTACTTGGCAGCGAATGAGTTAATGACTTCATATACTAACAATAAGACGTTTAAGGTTTTATGTATAAAAACCCACTTAACCCTTTACTCCATGTTCGCTGTTATATGCCTTAGCAAATAGAGTAGACCTAGACCAGATGTTTCCTGTAGGAACCATCTGGCAAGGGTCTGCTCTGTTTGCTCATGGAATAATATTGATATGTATCTACAGTGTGTGCCACTGTGTTCATATGCCATTATAAAAATAAATATAATCATTATTCATGACGCCATTATTTCTTACACGAATATTCAATGAGTAAAGGGTTAAATTGTGTGTGCAGGTTGTATGTAGCCTGCCTCTACGTAAAGCCTAGTTGGCCCATTGTATGCCTGTACATTGCCGTCTGAGGAAAGGTGTTGACTATTACAGTTGCTTAAGTGTGTTTTTCTCAATTTAATTTTTCGAAAAAAACCCACAATAGAACGTGTATTAAGTAGCCATCAAATTATGGATATGTAATACAGAATGTAGCTTAATGCAGGCCAAGATAAATGTATTACTTTTGCCCTGCATTAAGCAACCAACAGCTTTTAACAATCTTATGTTCAATAAATAAATGGCTAGTTAAGACAGGTTCTACTGTTCACGACTTTAGAGTCAAACAGATTGAATCCGGATGAGAAGTCTTCCTATATGCTATGACTTATACACCGCCATCATTTGACACCTGTCATGAATTATTTTTTTCGCTACCTATGTCGCATCTGTGCTTATATATGCCAACAGTTTGGATTCAGATGAGACGCCGAGTAATTCAGTGTCGCATCAGGATCCAAATTGTTTGTTACTATGACAACGTTTTTTGAAATCGATAATGCAGAAAAATAAAAAATATATAAAATTGTAGCAAACGAGGAAGTTAGCAGACGACAGAATCTGGCAGCGAAAGATTTAACCACTCGATATTTTTCCTGTTACAGTGCTCCCTCCCTACAACGGTCCTCTCAATAACGATTCCCTCCTTACAACAACGCATGTCTCTGTTTCCCAAACAACAAGTCTCCAGAAACAACTTTTTCCATCGTATTTTCCTTATGCCTCCATCAAACCCTATGTTGTGACCACTCTTTAGAATCGTCACTTTGTGACGATTCTAAAGAGTGGTCACAACATAGGGTTTGATAGAGGTATAACGGTTTTAGTTCTCGAAATACACCTTATCTCGAGATCTGCAAACAAGCTAATTATGTTTGAATTTCCCTCCCAGTAACAACTCCCTCTGAACAACACATACAATTTTCGTATCCCAAATGGTGTCGTTGTAGAGAGGGAACACTGTATATTGCTATCAATAATGAAAGCGACTAAGCCAATACTAATTCTGTTGGAAATCATTTTCCTACTAAGACATTATAAAAATAAATATGTTTTACATTTGGCAGTATCCAGCATTACTATAAACTGGTGTTTGCTCTCTATGGATGATTTAGCGTTAAGTCTACCTCAGTCTTGTTATTGTTTTTTGCATTATTTCATCACTTGGAATCTAACTGTTCCACGACATTATATACGCCTTTTAATTCTAAACTGATACCAGTAATTCATTGTCTGAGCTTGACCAGATTAGACCCATTTGTTTTACTCAGCTCGTTGGTAATTAAAGACAGCAATACAAGTGCCACATTACCTTCAGCCATGCTTCTTATTTCATCTAAGTACCACGAAACAGATACAGTAGAACCCCTCTAAACCGGAATTTTATGACAGAACATTTCAGTATT
This sequence comes from Azorinus chamasolen, assembly GCA_963576725.1. Taxonomy (NCBI): domain Eukaryota; kingdom Metazoa; phylum Mollusca; class Bivalvia; order Cardiida; family Solecurtidae; genus Azorinus; species Azorinus chamasolen. The sequence continues at coordinate 23,431,668 of OY755239.1, forward strand.
TTTAGGCAGGCGGCTGCATAATGATGGGTAAAAGTCATGCAGAAAACCTCCTTTAGAGCTTTCGGAATGACTTTCAACCTGCAGTAAGAAACGTGTAGTTTTGACACTACGTTTGACGTCCTGTTTACATGGGTGTTACTATACATAGATAAGGTGCACAACTTAACCCATTCCCTCATAGGCCATTTTTAGATCCAACCTTTTTGAAAAAATCCACCGAAAAGTAGCATTAACTAGAGAAAAGGAAACTTTTGGAATTTTGTAGCTCTGAAACCATTGTGATAAATGGAGCATTTGCTCCTTAGGTTTAAAAAATTGACTTTTACAGATGCGTAGAGAGGCATATTTATGGAGGAAGGGGTCAAATGTTACTAACACTGTTTCCCGCTATCTCCGACTTAATTTGCACTGCCAAACAGCTTGGATCCAGATGAGACGCCAACTCGCTCGGCGTCTCATCAGGATCCAAGCTGATTTGCAGGTTTAATGGTATCGGAAAAAATTCTTAACTGCATCAGATTAAATTTGAAGAGAATCTGCTTTTTTCACAGTGTGATAAGAATTACTAATAGTTCCTTTATTTCTCCATCAACACGGTTACTCACCAGAGACAGCCACATCCAGTACATAAGGTTTGGTAGAGATACTACAGTAAAACCTCTCTATAACGGCCACTAAATTGCGTTCATTAGTTGGTATTTTTGGCAGGTGGTTGCTTAAAGCAAGGTGAAAGTAAAACAGAACACTCCTAGAGGAGCGTTCTGTTTTACTTTCACCTTGCTTTAAGCAGCCGCCTGCCTTTAACACAAAATACTTGATGTAATTTAGTGGCCGTTATAGAGAGGTTTTACTGTATAATGTTATTAGTTGAAGTATTCCCGTCAACTTTGACTTCTGTAAAAAACATATACATTAGAATCCCTCTGTGACGACCACCAAAACATTACTGTAGGTCTTAACTCTTTCCTAGATGCATATTTATGTTAGAAATAATGGAACCATGGATATTTATTAGCTGCATTTGTATCTTGTAAACGTTTCGAGGGCTATTTTTTGCTTTTCCAAAACTAGAATCCGATCCATATCATGTTACAAGCACACCAAGCAGACCAGGATCAGACGACTCCTTCGTGGGTTGTCTTATCTGGGTCTACTATGTTCGCAGTTGCGTGAAATGGCGTTTTATATGAGGGAAAGGCATTTGTTAGCTTAATTCTGGACGAAAGGTATGTCCTGCATTCCAAAACGGCGTTCTTTTAAAGGGAACTTTGTTTAAGCATACAGTTGTTAATTCAGAGGGGTTTTACTGTGACGTCTTCATCGGGTTCATATTTGAGCTTGTCTGAAGGATACACACATGCTAAACATAGCTCGTTATAAGCGGGCTGATACAATGTGATGTTATTCCTTTCTTATTTAACAATCCTTACATAAGGTACAACTGGTTGTCTTCAATAAGTCGGTCAATTGAATAATTTTTTTATGATGTTTCCCTTGAAATGACCCTTATATGTTGAAAATGAAATGTATATGTTGTTTAATGTAGTTTCCACATAAAGGTTGTTTACATGAAGCTAGTAAGCTTCACATTTATAAGCCATATGTCTGCTGGGATATAGCTCGCAACATTTATAAGCCATATGTCTGCTGGGATATAGCTCGGAACATACTGAACATGTCGCAGCAGTTCATAGTAACTAATTATTTAACCCATTCCCTCATATTGACGACTTTTGACGACTCTGTAAAGTCACTTTGTGAAACCATTGTGATAAATAAAGCATTTGCTCCTATAGGAGCAAATGCTCTATTCATCACAATGGTTTCAAACTACAAAATTCTAAAAAAATCCTTTTCTCTAGTTAATGCTGCTTTTCGGTAGATTTATTCAAATCAAAGTGGTTGGGTCTAAAAATAGCATATGAGGTAATGGGTTAAACAAGCGGTCTGTAATGTAGATCGAAGGTGAAACTTGCAGCAATACTGACTTTTATTTGGAATAACATATTGGAGGAGGTTAGGTTATTTCCTTTGGTATTTTTGCATACAGTACACTCTGCCTTAAGTGGCCATTCATTTATTGGACAAAGGAGTCTTTAAACGCAGGCGGTTGCTTAATGCATGGCAAAAGTAATGCAGAAAGTTCCTATAGGAACGTTCGGCATTGCTTTGACCTGCACTAAGGTACAGCCTGTCTTATATACATATAATTATACCATTTTTATGACCGCTTAAGGCAGGTTCTTCTGTATGTAAAGCATACAATTGAAGTTTGAAAATGATATAGATTAATACACTCACACAAGTGCTAGTTTACACGTATCCGTTTTTGAAATACTTTCTGTTGCAACAAAACAAATATGACACAGATGCAAACATTTTACTGACCTTAATTACAAGGTAGGGTTGTTATTTAAATTCTTTAAAGCATAATTTGGCGTCTAAATTAAACTTTCGGCATTGTATGTGAGATATCTCCGTGCAGACGTACTTGAGCTACCCACGTGTAGATGGACTGTATATGAGATATCTCCACGCGGACGTACTTGGGCTACCTTCGTGTAGATGAACTTGAGAATCATCCGTGTAAATACTTTTACCTTCTCCATGCAGCTGTATTTGAGGTTTATCCGTGCAGTTGAACTTGAGATGCCAATGTGCAGCTGAATTTGAAATATATCAATGCAGCTGCATTTGAGATATATCCATGCAACTGTATTTGAGATACTTCCGAGCAGTTGTACTTTAACTATCTCTGTGCAGCTTTATTTGATATATCCCCGTTCAGCTGTTCATGAGATAGCCCAGTGCATATTCACCTGAAACACCTCCGTGTAGCTGTATTTAATATATATCTTTGCAGCTGTACTTAAGATATCTGCGTGCTGCTTTTCTTGAAGCATATCCGTGCTGCTGCAATTGAGACCCATCTGTGAAGCTGTTCTTGATATGCTTACGTGCAGCCGTATTAGAGATATCCATACTAATTAACTTAAGATACCCCATGCCACTGTACCTGCGATATTCCCCTGCATCTGTACTTGAGACACCCCCGAGTAGATGTACTTGAGATATCTCCGTACATATTTCCGCGCAGATGTACCTCCGTGCATCCGCTGTGCAGCTATGTGTGAGATACCTACGCGCAGCAGCTTGTGGCTTATTAAAATGGAGGCTACTATCTTATATTTCATATGGACATGTTTTAGTTAATTTTGTTAATATGTTTGTTTACTTGTCATTAAAATGTAAATAAATATCATGTATGATACATTTTGATTGTTTGTTTTTATTTATAAAAATAATAGCCCCAAAAGCTAACCAGCAAATGTAGTACATAGATAATCATTTGTTTAAGGTACAGTTACATTTCAAATATTCATTATCGCCCATTAAATAAAATGTTTAACACATTATACATCAGTATCAACGAATGAGTCTTGCGCCTATAGTCAAACAACTAGGTCTGACGTGTCAAAGGTCAGCCGAGTCCATTTTTTAGGGAGATCAGCATTCCGCCTGTTCTCGTACCATTTTTTAAACAGACGAGTTTAGTATATAAGTTAAAATTGAAGGCGGAATTGTTGTCAGCAGTTTAGCGCAGTGGGTAAAGTCTGTAGGTACGCAGACGACATTGCGAGAGTAGTTTTTTATTGAGCGTGGGTTCGAATCCCGTGTCGACCTTAAACTTTTTTAATTTTGAATGAATAGTAGAGTATTATTTTATGTCATATTGTAATTTCTATTTATGCACATGTTTGTCTATGTTAGGGAAGGGTACCTTTGTTTGAGTTCGAGTCCTATATTAGCCATATTTTCAATAATAACTCGATGCTAAAATATGAATATCAATATAAGTTTTAGCAAATGTCTTGTACAAGTGGATTCTTATTGCACAACAAAACTAATGCTCTTAAGGGGACTTTCCTTAATAATTTTAGCAAAAACAATATTTTAGGTTTATTCGAGACTCGAACCTGCGCCTAATAAAATGTTCGCCGATCATATACTTCTTTATGGTCCTACGACTTATCCACTACGCTATATTTCCGATAACTAATGCGCTTATTCTTTATACCTATAACTGAACATTTTCTTTTATAAATGGCACGTGGATATCCGAAATGCTGATCTCCCTTAAAAATGGACTCGGCGAACCCGTGACCCGTCAGACCTAGTTGTTTGACTATACCTACTTGTTGATTATTTAGAGATGTCTAGATTAATAGAATCAAGCATGGGTTTTGTTAAAGACGGGGGTTTCTATACCCGAGGTTGGTCTGTCCCAGTCGGAAACGAGCTTTAGCGAGTTTCCGACAGGAACAGACCAACCGAGGGTATAGATACCCCCGGCTTTAAACAAAACCCATGCTTGATTATTTTTCTCGCTGAAATACGCCCTAAATCCAAGTAAATTAACGGATTTCGTGAAGTACTACTTTGCATTGCGTAATACGATTTCCATATCTAATAGCAACAAACTGCAGCATAACAGCGAGGCACCAAATGACGTCATTTGTTATGACAACCACAAACGTTAAGTTTTGGTGTAAGATATAAATGACCGAGTGACTACAAAACAACGTCTTAAATAGGCTTTTAAAATGTTTTTATGATAAATAGAATTTCATATTCGTGCTAATTACTTATAGGTTGTTGGCTATAGAAATGTTGGTATAATTCTGTAAGAGTTCCTTCCCTTGTATTGATTTTACCCAATCGCGCGTATGAATACACCAGACAAGGGTGTTCCAGATAAGGATTTCTAGTACGGCTATTTTTAGTAACTCAGCTTATCTAGCACGTCTGAGAAGCGAAAATAGAAGCGATAATTGAAACACTTTCAAAAATAACCCTTTTGAGCCTTCACTAAACCCTATGCTGTGACCACTCTTGCGAATGATCTCGAGGAGTCGATGCCAAAGAGTAGTCATAATAATTTTTTTGGTGGAGAAAGGACGATTTTAGTATTGAGTAGGCACCTTTAACAGTTGCTCTGATTGATATGATTAGTTTATGAATAATTCCTCAAATGCATGACAATAAACAGGACCCTAGTATGCATACATTTCAGAAGTGCCTAGCACTTTACAGCATTTAATCCAATTCAATAAATCGGTTTCATCTGATTTAACCTCTTTCCCGTACAATGTAAGAACTAATGACACCGTAAAAGTTTAATATCAAACACAGTTGAACTTCGATATCTCAAACATCAAGGGATCATACAAAATTAATTACTTCTGGATAACTGAAGTATGCATGGTTCCAGTCACCTGAATTCTAATCTGAACCCTTTCTCAAGTTCAGGTCTAATGTACTGCTGAAAGCTCCTATAAGTTTTGCAGTATTACTTTTGACCTGTATTAAGCTGTAACATTTGTTTCTAGATATGCATAGTGATACATGTTAGAACAATTCTGTATTGTAAATGTTGGAGAGACCGAGCTTTTACTCCAGGTTATCCCAAAAATCCGTGTTATTCGAATTCGAGGTATCGACGTTTAACTGCAGATTATTATTATAATGGCATATGACCACAGAGCAATGTGCGCAGACAAATAACACTAGATTCAGATATTTATTATACCGTAAGCAAACAGAACATACACTTATTAGACAGGTCCTACACAAGCCGTAAGTTATGGGTCAACTCTGTTTACGGAGGCATGAAACGTTGTTTGTATGAGGGAAAGGGTTAGTTTGAGAATAATGCATTTTCTTTGCAATTACGTTACCGTTCGGATTTACCAATACACACGTTGTTTGATATACAGTAGAACCCCTCTAATGCGACAACTTAATGAAACAAACATGGCTGTCTTTATAAGCAGGTGGTTGCTTAATGCAGGACGAAAGTTATGCAGAAAGCTCCTATTGGAGCTTTCTGCACAACTTTCGTCCTGCATTAAGCTACCACCTGCATCTAGCACCCGGAATTATACCTCTTTTAGGTGGTCGCATTAGCGGGGTTTTATTGTATAATATATAAGGTGACACTTGATTTCAAATGGTATAATAAGTATAATAAAACGTCGTGTAGTTCTCTTGAGATAACACTTCACATTATGAATATCCATATCAGATAGCTCATGTAGAGACATCTGATAAAGGACAGTTCTATGTGCAGTGGTACAAACTTGCACTATCCACACTGTCATTATATAAATATAGCTAATTTATATTGATACACTTTCTGTTCGTTTGAACATGAACATAATTATTCACCAGGTTAATGCTTGTCAGTATTTGACAAATCAACATTGCACTTATTGTAAATTAACATATATTCATGTCTAGATGCGCTACACTATACAAACATGAATATTGGTCCGCTACACAGACATGTTTATCCGTTGGTGACATCATTATGTCATGTCATACTTTGACTATCATTCGTAAAGCAGACGGTCTCTGTGGATATCAACTGTAATAAAACCTCTCAAGACAGGACGATTAGGAACACATATTTTAAATCTGTTTAGACAGATGGTTGCTAACCCTTTACATCATAGACTATTTTAGATCCCGCCTCTTTGAATAGATCTACAGGAAATGAGCATTTACTATGGGAAAGGATTTTTTTAGAATTGTGTAGTTTTTAAACCATTGTGATAAATAGAGCATTTGCAAATTCTCTATTAATCACAATGGTCTAAAAAAGTGACTTTTACAGAGGCGTCAAAAAGCGACAATACGGGGGAATGGGTTAACCCTTCGCTTGCTATTCACGTCAATATACCTACCAGTAAATAGTGAAGACCAAGATGAGACAGCTCCTGTAGGAGCTGTCTCATCAGGGTCAGCACTATTTACAAGTTGATTGTGCAACCAGTGCACTCCACAGCAGTTATTTCACAGCGAAATACTTGTACACAGTGACGATATATGTAATTATACAACAGTTACCTCAAATCGGGGTAGAGTTGTTTTCGTGTTACCGGAAATCATTTCGATATCACACGCGCTGTTTTGATTCTGACGTCATAAACTTCAGAGTAAGTGGACAACACCCACTCCGCCAAGTTGCCACCAAAAATTCTAAGAATCAAACTTGGAGGGGTAAATCACCGCTAATTTTGTGTCTATGGTTGCAAAATGTTGTATTTTATTTAATTCTGTTTGATGCACTATAGCTTTCATACAATTTTCTGATTGAAAATGCCATTCAACATCCCGAGTTACTATCATCTGTTTGTAAACACAATACTACGCAACGTCAGGGTCAGGTGTACCGATTCAATAATTCTGTTTACCATTGCAAGGGAGTTAACTGTGGTGGTTTTCTTATGAGGCCCTAATACAAATTTTGTTGGAAATAAATCACGAATGCTGATGATGATTATGAATAACATTAGATAGTTTTAATAGATCTATAGATCTATGTAGATCTATAGGTCTATTTTGAACAGTTTTAAATGGTTTTTTAGTAGATTTATTTCTTATTTAGACATATACTTTTAGGTTTACAACATCCCAACTTCTGCAAAGAAGTACCGCCTTTACTCCCCTTCCTCGATGACATCTGCGTCATCAGTACGCCTTGAGGGCAATATGTCCAAAATTGTTACAAAATATTGTTGTGAAGATAAAAACATTTTACAGTGAATGAATAAATAGAAATGACATTTTTTTCTCTCTATGTGGTGATTGTTTACTTGTTACCCCATCAGGGCCTCGATTTTATTGATTTTTCTGCTGTCCACGAAAATAGGTATACCCGCCTGTGATGACGTCATTTGCTGTACTGATCGAAATGACAGCGCTTATGCCAAAATTATTGCCACAAATTGTACATTTCTTTAGGGGCTAAATCATGCAATATTTGCTTTGTTTGTTGGCGTGTTTCATTTTTAAATTGTTGTTATCTCGTCATGTTAATCCGTGATTGAATGGTTATCCACACGAAAACTGGTAACGCGAGGGTATACAACAGGGCACGAGTAAAGAAGGAGAAATGTATTTTAAAATTCAGCAAGCGGAGGATTAATGCAGGATAAAAATCTTCGGAAGGCGTACGTAGGACTTTCACTCTGTACTATACTGTGATTTGTTGTAATGACCGACATTAAAATCAATTTGAAATTCTAAACTGAAGAGGTTTACTGGGTTGTTGTATTTGAGATTTCTTTACATGTACAAAATAACCTCTCAAAACAGAACACTTTAGGTATTTTTGGATAGGTAGTTGCTTAATTCAGCTTGAAGGGCATGTAAAAACGCTCAAAAGAGCTTTCAGCTTGATTAAACTGCATTAAGCTGTCACCTGTCTGAGAACGGTTTAGAGAGTAATTATAACGCCCGGTTTAGAGGGGATGCATATAGAATAGTAAATCCCCATTAAATTTGAATTCTAGTAGAGAAGCATTTTGATACTTTTAAGTAGATGGTTAATTAATGCATTGTAAAAGTCATGCAGCAAGTTCCTCGAGGAGCTTTCTGCATGACTTTTACCCTGCAATAACCTTTCACCTTTCTCCAAGACCGACTTGTATACTAACTGTAACGTCCGGCTTAGAGAGGTTTTACTGTGCATGTGACAGGAGAAAAACAGTTAATCTCTTTGAACTGTATGCTACACCTTATCCTGCTAAGCACGATTTGAATTGTATCTTATTTCCTATGTAGAGAAGTTGATAAACACAACACAGCTTTCCTTATATATCCATTTACTTGTTCAATATTCGTGCAAATATAATTACATCCTGAATATTTATTAGCTGATTTTTTATAACATTATCATTTCAAGATTTGTTTTACTTTGACAACACCTGTAGAATCAGATCTACAACATGTCAGAAGCAAACAGAGCTGACCCTGATTAGACGACTCTTGTAGGAGTCGTCTGTTTCTGTGTACTCTATTTGCAATTGTGTGACAATGTGTTTGTATGAGGGAAAGGGGTATACATGTTTTATACGTCCATTTTCACGAAAGTGAACGCCAGCGTAGACTATTGAATTGTAGAAGTTGCAGTGTATGCAAATGAGCAATATCAATGATCATGTATTTCATTCATGCTACTTTAATAGATGCGTTTCGATTTATATAATGACACAATGTATCATAAATATATATATAGGCGATACAGCTGTACAAATAATTATGAGAAATTGAAAGATATATCGACGATTTAATTATGTTTATAACAATGTGAAGGGTACATAATACAATAGAGGATATCAATGTGTAGACCACAAAACAAGTTGGCTTAAAAAACCCACTAAGGTATGATTTTGTCGCGTGGTATTATCAAAGTTGGCACATAGTGTCGGCTTCCCGATGTCTATATCCGATCAAATATAAATAATTTATACACAATCTACCAAAACATGGTCCACTGTAAAGAAATTCTGAAAAAATACAAAAATGTTGATCTTCACAACTTTTTTTAACCCTTTACATGTTTTATATTTATTCCAATACCTACTGAATATTCAGAATAACAGTATTCAGTATAACAACATAGTTATAATGAAATGTGGAAAATTGGGCATTGCAGCCAATTTAGAAACTGAATAAACATATCAATCAAATTCAGTTAGCAACTAAATCAGACCGCGGTCAGAATGCTCTTCTAGGAGCCATCTTATCTGGGTCCTCTCTGTTTGCAAATGCTTAAAAAGGAGTCTGTATTGAGGACATGATTAAGAGATAAGAGTATGTGACGCCAGTACGACATGTGCGACAACCAACAAGAACAACTTGCCACCTGTGATATATTTATTAGGTTAAAAGATAGTCCCACGGTTAGTTTGGATAACACATAATAGAGTATGAGTACACGCAGTGCTATTTGAACCCTTATCCTGTCAGATAACAAATCAGCTCAACATCTTATAAGCTTCAATTTTCACATTCGTCAGAATAATTTACATTTTTTTTCGGAAAGGTTATCTGAGAAACACAGTTTTGATCCTCAGCGTCTCCTGTGAATCCAAGTAGCCAGGCTGCCGATGTGATCCAGGAGAATAAATTTTGCCACTGCATTTTTCACGACCTCGGTAACACGCGGTCGGATCTCGAACCCGCGAGTAAGCAGAGTGTCTAAAGCATAATACGCATGTGCATTGCATGTGTTGTATACCATCAGTAGTTGTTGCTAATTGTTATGCCTATGACAAACTGCTTTTGTCGTTGCTGTGAAATAATAACATTTGACACTACAGTAAAAACTCTCTATATCGGTCACTAAATTACATCAAGTATTTTGTGCTAAAGGCCGGTGAGTGCTTAGAACAAGGTGAAAGTAAAACAAAACGCTTCTATAGGAGCGTTCCGTTTAAATTTACCTTGGTGTAAGCTGTCACCTGCCCTAAATATCTACTTAACACAATTTAGTGGTCGTTATAGAAATGTGTTACTGTAATACAGTATGGGTTACACTTCGGTATGGGTCTGCAAGATAGTGATTGCATCCAAAAGCTATTCGTCCAAACCTGCAATGAATTTGGTCAATATAGTGTAGTGTTATGCAGGCATCAAAAAGACAATACGCGTGCTTGACATTCAAGCAATCTATAAGTAATAACTGACCTTTTCAAGCCTTGCCCGTTTGCAGTTCGAGTTTGCTGTAGGGTTATTGCTATATGCTATAAGAAATTAAAAATGAGAGCCTCCGTCAAAAGCTTGACGGGTTAAAATTTCCTTTTGACACTCTACAAGTCAGCAGGGTGACACTAACTTCTAGGAAACAATTTTCATAACTCACAGGACTGCTGATGTCACAAGAAGTGTACAGATAACACATTAAGATAAATATCTCCCCTGAGATGTATCATGAAGCCAGGAGACAGCACAAGATGTAACACCTAAACGGAAAACATAGGATTACGCTCTTACTAAGAGTGCTCACAATAGCAAGAACTACTGTCAAAACATGTGTCATTATGTTAAGCCTCGTATCCGGTGAAAATAGATATACTGAATGACAAGAAGACAAACATGAAAATGCAATTCCAAAACCAATCGTTAAGAGCAGTTACCTCATTGATTTCACATAAACCTAGAGTCTACATGGAAGCTGGTAAATAGTACTTCAGTTTAGAATGGTGGTGTAACATCACACCTTCATTTATAGCTATCGCTGTCTTACAATACTGAATACTAGCTACCTAATAGTATTGTATTACCTTTGCCACCCGAATGAAAGCAGCGTTGTTAGGTGAATAGCAAACTTGTTGACTCGCATTTTTACTGATTGCTACATTAACCCATAATCTTTTCAAAGCGTTATAACCAAATAAAGGACCCTGTCATTCATGTATTTAACATAGGCGGTTGTTTAATGCAGGGCAAAAGTAATACATAAATCTCCTACAGGAGCTTTCTGCATTACGTTTGACATGTATTAAACTACCAGCTGCATGATCTCTTGTTTGATTCCCGCTTAAGACAGGTTCTGCTGTATGTATAAAACATCCGCGTTTCACCGTACCATCCGTGTTAGGTTATTTCCAGAGCTCCAGATTAGAAACGTAAATTAAACCATGTTCAATAATAACTCCTTTATTTCTTCATAAAATCATATACTGTTACAACTCTTTAGACTCGTCTCATCGACATGGTGGAAAAATAACGATTTTAGTATTTGGTTATAGTAGCTCAGGATGCTTGAATTTACATTGTTTTTGAAAGCATTGGAAAATGCCCTACTGTATACAGGGAAACATGACGTCTTCCCCGGCATTTTTAATATTATCCGAATATAGGTCAAGCAACGCATTAGACATACCATTACTCAGTGGATCTTCGCTGCTCTCTTGGGCTCTCTTGGGCTCATTCAGTATCGGCACAGAATAGATACAAAATCAGTGTCTCATCAGGATCCAAGTTCTGTACTAGGATATACATGTAAAACAATAAAATAAATATCTAACAACGATCAGTGAGTAGTAAGGTAAGTATACATATTGATAGATGGCGATAGACGTTTAATACAGTTGAGCAACGTATGGGTGGCTTGTTACAAACTTACACTTTTTCAACAACACTGTTGGTCATGCCCCGGTGGAAATTCGTTGCTCGGTAAACGAACTAAGCTGATAAACAAGTGCGGATACACATGATTATAGCACTCAAGTGCGTTTTTCTGCTGGAAATGAAATTTCGAGTAAAGAAGATGCAACATGTAAGGTCGAATCAAAGGTCAGATGTAGGATTGCAATTCTGTTCCGTTTATCGTGTGCGGTAGGTTTCCTACAATGGTTATCCTACAATTCCTGTTTTTTGATATCCAATCTATATGGTGTATAGATCCATTTTTTATAATTCTGTCGATGCGGTATATATTCTGTTAAATTAAAACTCAATAGAAGTCGACGTTTATATTTCCCTTGACAATCAAGAAATAATTAACAAGAGAGTACGCAGTGAATGGGAATAGAAATTCAATTGTCACTTCTCCGATATAACGGAGAGAGATCAGTCACTTGCTGTAAACGTTAATAAATGAATGTGTTCTGGTGGCTATTGTGCGATTATAGTTCATCAATTGTAATCGATGATTCTATAGATCAGCGTTTCGATTGATCGTGATTCTATGTGAGACATTGTTGATTAAGATTGCAGTACTGCAGCATGGTTATTCTCTCATTTAAAGCAGGTAATGAGTCATGTATAGTGTTTGCCTTTACAATGAATAAATCTGCCAAATGTCCGAGTCTACACTGGATGAATCGTACAGTTTTTTATCCTTGCTTTATATTGAAATAGTAGAACACGTTTGTACAAGACCAGGAAACACGATTTGGTATCAATAAAGCAGAATTAAGAATGCAAATATAAAATGTAAACTCCTAAATCAGACTATAGAGACATCATTGGCATGTGCGTATGTCTAGCATCCATACGACAGAAGGTTTATTTCGCCAATTAATCTGAAACTGAATTGACGATCTGGACTTATTATGCATGCACATGAAAGACAGTGCAGATCCTGCATCGGTCAGGCGTGGCTAACACTAAACGTCGGAATATACAACTGCATATTAAACCTGCGACGAATTGAGCATATGTGAGTCATGTCAATGAACACGGTATATTGTACACCAGCAGTAAAAACAAACTATTGCATGGAAGAAATACCCATCTTACAAAATTTTAGTATTAAATGGTGTCGAAGAGAACATGTTGAGCCTAACGCTCTTTCTAATTGAAAAAAACACACACCTAATTGTTGATATAATTGACAAACGCATTTCTTTTTACAGCTCTAATAAACACCTTCTTCCACCTAAACATATAATTTCTTTTCGACATCTTAAAAAGGGTTTACAGGATTTGCATTCGAAATACGTTTTTGTTCCTGCTGATAAGGCATTGAATAATGTGATTATTATTTGACGATTACATTATATCGATGTCTTGAAGCAGGAAATTATTATTACCAAGTCATACATTTCAGTTACTACTGACGAAAAGACCATCGTTTCAGACCATGCCAAAAAGTGTGAACAACTTGGAACCGATATTAAAATGATCCTGTATTACTACAACATACTGCATGTTTGGTTGTGAACCCTTTTACAGTTGGCAATCACGCTGGCCTCTTTGCATGTACGCCGACAAGAAAGGTTTAGTACTCTATGAAGGCGACCTCTTAAATCCAGAAATGGAAGGAGAACGTCGGATATCTGTACTATTTCATTTTTGTCGTACCCTTTATTATTTTTCTACAGTTACTCTGTTTGCAGCTCAATCATTGAGTACACTAGCGATAGGTGGATACAGTATGTTCAATTAAATGTTTTTTGTTATACATGCACTTTACCACTGTATTTGCTGTCGCGGTTGTTGTAGATTAGTCGGAGAGGGGATACGTTTATTTACACTGTTTGTCTTTTAGGATGGGGATGGAATAAGGGTGAGGTTGGGCGCCCATAAACCGGTTTAAACCCCCGGTGACTTTTGTCACTGACCGTTCCAAGGCGGTACTTCCATCTTCCTCCTATTGTATGTTTGTTTGTCTTTGTGCGTCTCTTGTTGTTTTTTCTACCTATGTACATTTGCTGTTTCCTTGTGTTGCTGTTCGGGCGAGTGTTTGTTCTGTATGTGGTGTTTCCTGCATGACTCATTTTTGTACTTCCTACAATGTATTGATTACCAAAACTACATAAACCACCATATACAGCTCGTTTCATTGCAAATTCTAGCTCATGTACAACTACTAAATTGTCTATACTTTTGACTTCTTGTTTAACAAAGTTAAAAGAACATGTTAACTTCTACTATGATAAGACTTATGAAAAATCTGGAATAAACCTCTTCTGGTCTATTAAGAACTCTTCAGAAGTCTTAAACAAACGTAAGAACAAAATATAGCTTGCATCTACTGTAAGACCATACGATATTTCTACTTTGTACACAACTCTTCCTCATATTTTAATTAAAGATAAACTTACTAACTAAATCCAGAACGTATATGCATGTAAAGCTTTCTTATTACACCAATTGGACTTGCTCAGAAGTTTGCGAATCACGATCTTTCTTTTAGATAACATGTGTACGTTATGGGAATGCTATATACCGTCAGGTAATTGGTATTCCTATGGGTACGAATTGTGCACCACTTGTCACAGATTTGTTTTTTGTACTTTTATGAGAGATATTTCATGTTACGTTTGAATCCACAATCACAAGAAGGTGTTATAAAAATCTTCAATGTAACTTCTCGATATTTGGACGATATTTTAAATTAGATAACCCTTTATATGATGCTCTGAATCCTACAATTTATCATAAATTACTCAAATTGAATAAAGCTAACCCGTCCGACAATTATGCAGCGTTTCTTGATCTGAATCTTAAAATTGATAATGGAATGAATTCTTCTAAAATTTATGATAAAAGAGATGATTTTAATTTTAATATTGTAAATTTCCCACATCTTGACGGAGATGTTCCCAGTGTCCCATTTTACGGGGTTTATATATCTCAACTTATTCGTTTTGCTAGAGTTTATTCATCTCATGACGAGTTTAACGGTCAAAATCTCTTTTTAACTGAAAAGCTGTTTAAGCAAGGATATAAATACCATAAACTAAGAAAAACTTTCTCTAAAGTTTACTATCGAAATTTCTCACTTATTAGCAAGTACCAATGTAATCTCAAAGCGCTTCTGTGACACGATATTTCACATTCTGAATTTTATGGTGACGTGATTAACAAACTTCGTAAAATTATTGGACATACCCATTTTCTCACTTTGTCTATCAAATATGTTATATTAAAAAGGGATATGATCATATAGTACTACTACATACTGCATGTTTGGTTGTCAACCCTTTTACAGTTGCCAATCGCGCTGGTCTGTTTACATGTACGCCGACAAGAAAGGTGTAGTACTCTATGATGGCGACCTCTTAAATCCAGAAACGGAAGGAGAACGTCGGATATCTGTACTATTTCGTTTTTGTCGTACCCTTTATTACTTTTATACAGTTACTCTGTTTGCAGCTCAATCATTGAGTACACTAGCGATAGGTGGATACAGTTTGTTTTCGTTATACATGCACTTTACAATTGTATTTGCTATCGCGGTTGTTGTAGATTAGTCGGAGAGGTGATACGTTTATTTACACTGTTTGTCCACCCTTCTGCAAACACATTTGGGTACAACGAACAAAACATGTCTAAACATTATGAAACCCTAATCTTTATTTCGGGATTGCTTTTATATATGTGGTACTTAAAAGGTAATATTGACACCACTGTTATACCTTTTTGGTGAAGACGTGGATGTTTGCAACCCAACACGATCGTTTTAGTAACTATCGACTTTTCAGAATCCTAGATGAATATAACATGTTGGTTACGCGATACTACTACGCTAAATGTATCATATAACGCCGATGAATGATAAGGATGAAGATGAAAGAGCAGTGCATTAGGTACGACAACTATTGCTTATCTCAAACCTGTTTAGTTATTTCTATAGGAACACTATCACACTAAAGAACAATGAAGCGTACAATCGTGACCTTTTATTTTATCTTACAGTTTCTTTCTCCTCCAGGTTTATTCATCCGTATAAGTGAATTGCATTGTAGGTATGCCATGATCACCTGTATTTGCATACAATAAAACAATGTACTAGAAAACAGTCCATCTGAGAAAGGATATGCCCGACCATTACGTGAAAATATCAAAGAAACTGCAGCTTCAAAGAAGCAATTATAAGTTGAAAGCTATATCATATATTATGCATTCATGAATATGAACAATGAATGTATAACAAAGGTATGTAGATGTATTCTGTAAAAGATAAACAAATATCAAACAAAATTAGTAAGCAGTCCATTTGTAAAACCACGATATTGTCTGCCATAACACCATTTGATCTTACCTTTCAAAGGCAGTTCTCAGGGTCATTGATAATTAGTAACGCTGCAAATTTTATGCCCGCCGTAAACTGCCGGCTTACCTATTTCAGGTATATTTCCTGCAAGGCCAGGTTCAAGTCAGAGCGGCTTCCTATTCCTGAAGTGTGTATTAGAATTCCTCGTGTGAATTAATTGATTACGTATGCAAAGTTATTGGAGCAAGTGAAACAAGACAATTGGTACAATACAAGCGCCATATGCATTTACCATGTACTTAATATATAGTCCGTAACAGTACCTATTATGCTAAAATTGCGTAAACACACATATTGACGTATATTGGACCCTAAACATACGTCTATTATTACGAATGTTTGAAGGGACGAGATATAATATGGTTGAGAGCAGGGTATACTCGATGATATAAAGTCTTCCATTTATCGAACATTGGTAAAGCAATTACGTCACTAGCTAAAATAAAACAAGAAAACACACATACATACCAATTACTAAGGGTTGCCTATAGAGCCGAAGCAAACTAGAGTCCAAATATATTGGTTTGATTTCTGTTTCTGTCTGATAAATTCATGTATATTACACATCTCTCAATTGACTATTTATATCCAATATATCAAATCAAATCCAGTAAATGTCCCGACAACAGATTGATGCCGAATGACAGATGGACAGACTGGCAGACGACGAACGGACGGACAGGCGGATCGATGGACATACGGAACCTAAAACAATAATCCCATTCGGCTTTCGCCAATAGGGGACTAAAACATTTACCTTCCTATACATAATTTACGTAATTCCTGACTTCAAACATGTCTAAATTTTAAACTGAAAATTAATGTATTGTGTTCTTTTGTTACCTAAAACCATTCTATTATTCAAATGTCTTGACAATGACGGTACAGCCCAATGTATTATCTCCTTCGAACACTTTATTATTTATACCTTCTCATAAAGAATAAATGTTTTTAAATGGTCTTAAAATGAAAAGAAATATGATTTTTTCTAGGATCTATATATGTTTGTCATATAGGCAAAATATATATGTCACTCAGCCGGATGACTATTTTCCTACTTCTCCAACATCATTGTCCGGTGTTTTACAATTTCTGAAGCTGAAGTGTTCATTCTCAAGTATCTGATTGGTCGGAGTGTGAGTAAGTTCGCAATCTGATGAATCAGTATCTTGATAAAGATCCATTGTGTATAACATTAGAACCATGATTGGGTAGCTAATGAACGGCTGTATCACGATTATTTACGATTGTTTATGCATTGTATTATATTTAAATTTTAGATACTTATATAATTAATATTCATGGTCTGTGTTCCTTACACTGACTATGCATTTCGTAAAACAATGACATGTTGGTTCGTGGTCGCCAAAATGACTATTGCAAGAAGTGCAACATAGCTATCGCCCTGGGCCCATGCTTATAAAACTTTTAGTTGAGTCTGAGTTCGTTCTCAAGTTTTTGATTGGTCAGATTTGAGCCTTTGGCTCAAATCTGACCAATCAAAAGCTTGATAACTCAAATCTGACCAATCAAAAGCTTGAGAAAGAACTCAGTCTCAACTTAAAAGCTTTATAAGAATGGACCCAGATCATCCCATATGTATCATACTCGACGTTAACATTCAAATAAAACAAATACATTTTGAAAATGGGTGATCCTTCGAAAGCAAAAGCAGAAATACAAAAAGAGATAATTGCTGACTCGGATTTATTGAGTCTGTTCGTGAGTAGTAATTAAAAGTGCAACACCACTCACGACCCTAGCACCGGCTTCAGCAGTATTCAATTTTCAAAACGAATACCATAAAAACTAATGATCCCGAAGGACCAGAAAATATAACAACACTAAGAATGAAGTACGGGGCGACTTTTTACGGCCGCCACAGAAGCACTTAGCACCTGCTGTTGTGAAGTACATATATTCTGAAAATGGATGATCCTTCAAAGTCGAAGGTTTATAGCATGTCATCGCCTTATTTAAAATGTATTAACCTTCATCTGGACCTTTGGGGTCAACAGACTCAAGTCTATATTTAGTCCGGCTAAACATAGTTTCAACAAATATTTAAGGAACTATAATTTACAACTAGCTAATTTGTGTGACAGTTTGCTTGCTTCCTAGCACAATCGACTGGGGTCTACGTGGACCCAAAACTATTTTGTCCATGTGGTTACTTGAACTAAATTATAAAACAATACGTAACATGTTCACCTGAGGAACATTCCATCTAAATCATGTCAACGATTCCGTTATCTCCATATATACGCACTATTTTAGACATCACAGATACGTGTACGGCAAATGGTCACCTATGGAACAATTCTATTATTTACATCCAGTCAATGTTTTCAGAAGATACTGTTCATTTCAGCCATGTAGTAGAAAACTTTTAACGATTTTGTGTATCTAATAAAAAATAAAATTGAAGTATTGTTTTTACTCATGACTATACAAGGGCAATAGAACACACATGGTAGTGTGTTGGGTACATTTTACAGTTCGCTGGGAATAGCGTATGTTAACCCATTCCCTCATATTGACGACTTTTGGCGACTCTGTAAAACTCTTTTCGTGTAACCATTGTTATAAATAGGGCATTTGCTCATATAGGAGCAAATGCTCTATTTATCACAATGGTTTCAAAACTACACACTTCTTACCTTTTCCTTGTCTCTAGTTAATGCTCATTTTCAGTAGATTCGTTCAAAGATGTTGGATCTAAAATAGCATATGAAGTAATGGGTTAAGGAGGCAGTGCCATTAGATTAGAGGAACATATTACCTGGTTAATCATATTTGCGCATGAATGATATTGCCTTTCAGTTTGATTTATAATACACGAGTCACGCAACCAAGGATTTATAGTGCCATTCTGCAGCAACCGATACAATAGTGTCAGTTATCATTGCACTGTTTTACTTACGGTCTTTTGATGTTGTTGTATCTATTGGGAACCAAACAACGGACATTTATTATTGATTCATAAGATAACCATTTCAATGCAGGAAACGATGAACGTTCAACTGCAAACAGTGTTTACCAAGATCAGACGGCTTCCAGAGGACCAGGATATGTACTCCTTGTCAATATGAATTCTCCAACACATTTATACCAGTGCATAATGAATGAACTATACGTTGATACAGCGATGGACTATGCACCGTTGGAAATGTTAAACGATAGTGATAATGACGGCGGAGCAAGCTAATTAATAATGGTTGTATCAGGTTTACTGAATTAGTTTTAGAAGCACTGTCACTGCTCTATCGTATCAATGACACACAACTCTTTGTGTTAAATTGACATTTAGTCGTTGCGGGTCTGTCGCCTGATTAACACATGCAATAAAACCATTTAAATGAATGAGACAGGAACTGTTGCCGATTTTATCTATGGAAAATACTCCTGAAACAATGTTTGTAAACAATATTTACCATACACTATTTGCAATGGAGCAAATGTTGTTTGACTTATTCCATCACGATAGTTGCTACATCATCGCATCTTATGCGAGCGATGTCATCCATAGGCCTACAGTAATAAATTTATCTACGTGAATTCGACCAATCAAACGCGGGATTTGCCTATAGCACCGTTGTGTATTTACCATGTTTTGTTTGTTTGTTTCTGTTGATGAACGTCCGTGTCTGCTCACTATGGGCTAATTGGACGCCCCAGAGAGAGGGAAGAGGATACAGAGAAACCCAGGCGCGATGCCCTACTCTTATTCTCGACTGAGTTTCTCTGGTTCTTTTTGATGCCCAGTGTAAAGCACTGATACATCAGACCTCGGTTTATAGTCTCGTCCGAAGGACTTACCAACCATGTACTTCGCTGATTTAATACGTGAAATAACACAACAGTTACCCTTTCTCAAAAGTTTGATCGAATCAAATCGTAATTGAGTGAAAAGGCCAACAAATCAGTGACTGGGCATATGTATTTCCAGAATGAGAAGGATTAAACTTAAACAAAGCGTGTACCTCGTATCGAGGATGCCATCGTATGTATATCTCTTTCGGAATTCTAACAATATGAAGATGCAATCTGTGTTGATCAAGACCAGCTTCACAAATACCAATGTTAAATCGGGTTAGGGTTGGCATTGTATTAACGAATACGAACTACGAATGTCGGCGAACGAATGGACGGTGTAGACCCTGACGAGATGACCATGCTAGGAAATCCCACATCGTTACTCCAATGATATCTGCAGTGCACTTTACAATAAAAACAATGCATTAGGCATACGAATACACAAATATTCTCTACTGATGCTATGGTGATTTATTTAATTGTAATGAACGAATGAATGATCATAATATATTGCATTTAAGCACACCGTTGCTGCAATGTACAAATCAGTGTTGACCAACGATTACATACTATATAGAGAAATGAACAACAAGAACGATACAAACTGATCCTCCGTCGGGCCAGGTACTTCGCATGATACTTTATAAACCGAGGTTCGATGTATAAGCATTTTATACTGGACACCGAAACGAGACAGATAAACTCTATCGATAATAACAGTAGGGCATTGTGCCCGGGTTTCTCTGTCTCCGCCCCCCCTGTGTCAGTGGTGCCCAGTTAGTCTACAGTTGGCAGAAACGGGTGTTAATCAACATCAACCAAACCAAACCTTAATTCAAATATCATATCAATGATACATTATACACCTCGATAGACATTCGAGACAACGTAAAATCGTTCAAGAGTGTATGTCCTGATTAAACCATATGCACACCAGGATGCAAAGATACACACTACGAATATCACAGAAATTTACCTCATGATTGCTTAATACAATAAAAACGAAGCGGACATTACAATTGAAAATCCACGAGTAACTCGGCGTCTTATCAGGATCCAAACTGTTCGTCACTTTGTCAACAGTTTCACAATAGCTTGAACGAACCGGAGTTAAACAAAATCCGTAACAGGTCGGAGTTTAAGCAAACTTTATGTTCATAGCAGGCTAAATGTTAACATTTTCATTCCAGTTATCAATTTGAAATAAACCGTTATTCAATGATTTATTGTTGGACATACTATAAACATGACCGCGCATAGTTCAAACCTTTCACTACCTATGTGGCACAACTGCACCACGACAAATAGTGCAGTTCCATATCAGACGCCTCCTTTTTCAGGGCTTTGAAATTTGCATTTATTTATTTTATTTCCTTATTTTACCGAAAGATTTAACAAAATTGGATTACACAGAGCTTTGTACATGTGCACACACATTGTTTACTTCGCATTTGCGTAATATATGAAATAACTTCTGTCTCATTGGATAATGTTTCCTTCTAAATCTAAGCTCTTGTACTATTATTAAAGTACGTCCGACATTGCGAATGTGATGAAGGTATTTTTCGCAAACTAATATTACTGCAAACAACCAGTTGGTAATTGTGACATTTAAATAATTATAACTTCTTAACGTGCACATTAGAGTTGTTGGTTAATTTTAACTCAATGTTTCCCATAGATGGCTCATTTGTATGGGTATCAATTGATTCCTAATGCGTTGCATATTCCACACGCATTTATTCAATTTTACAAATACGCATGTTGTTAATTCTCAGTGGATTATATTTGTTGAGGAACGAACACGAACTGTCATTCATAGGTGATTAATCGTAATGTTCAGATATCTAAAATGCAACTTGCAAGTACAATTTCAACAAACCACCGACAGTGTCATTCTAAGAACTCCCAACGGCACTCAATGGATAATTCACATTTATTTTTCAGACAGTCTGTGACAATTATATGTTTTGTAATAATCCCGTCAACTTGCTATACCTTACATTTTTAGTAATAGTTCATGCAAGTTAGATTCACTGCAGGGTGCTATGGGATTTCACCAAATTTTCGGAATGATATTGAATAGAGTTGTGTCGTTGACTGGAAAGAGAGATTAATATATAACGATTGAAAGCATGATAGATTGTGCACTATGTACTATTAAATACGATATACATGCACACAATCATTGCGTATATTCTCAGCGACATCGTTATTGTAAAAGGAATATAACAAAATACACGGATGCAAAAACAGATATCTAGGTTTGAGCGTGTTCTCCAAGTCCTAATGTGATGTATGATAAGGCTGGATGTATTTTCAAGATACATACAGTAGAATTACACTTGTTCCTTATACGGATAATATATTGAAATGGATTCCGTTACGTCTCTTTTAACACAATATTGCTTCGTCTCTCATAAACGGTGATACATTGAAAAACAAGGAAACAAAACATGGACATGCAATTCTGCACAAAAACATACATACCAACAGTAATACATAATATAAAGCGAATAAATTCGGAATATAAAACGGTAAATGAATGTTGTCACAAGATCGTTATAATCTGAATGACGTCGTTCTGCGTTCTGTTAAACAATCAAAACCTGGATAACGAACGACAATTACATGTACGTTTTTTGTGTAAAAGTACTGTATGAGACATGCAGGAAGCACCACATACACAAATACACAGCTGCCCGAGCAGCACCATGACAAAAATTAAATGTACATGCATATCTAAAGGCACACAGAGACACGCAGAGACATAACATACAAACAATAGGGGGAGATGTAAGTAGCGCCTTGGAACGACCAGTGACAGTAGTCACTGGGGGTTTAAACCGGTTTAGTGGCACACAACCTCACACTTATTAAACATCTGACATCTGAGTTATTTACAGTTATGACATACTGTTGAATGTTAAACGTTAGATATATTACGCCATTAGTGAAATGTATAGGTTAAACAGTGAATAAGGAAAATATAATTCGTCTATAGATGTGCGGTATCGCGAACATAATTTGAGGAAACTACATACAGGCTATAAAACATACTCGTATACTGTACTCATTGTGTAGATGTGGTTTCTCCGCCGTTGAATTGATATATTTCATAACACCTACTTCAGATATATGTAGTACATTCGGTGCATTGAACTACATGTATTGCATAAATATAATGCCATACAATCCATGTGCTCAAAGAACCTTACAAACGTTCTTCTATATTACCAGATAAGCGAACAGTTTCATAGCAATACATAACTAACAGGACATAACCATCACAATATTGTGTGTGCAATTTTCAAAACTAAAATCATTTAACAAAATAAAGAAGGAAATGCTGGTCGATGAATGGAATATAGTATTCATCCCCCTAGACAGAACCCAATGTTGATACAATACTCTGCTTAGTAGCTGATAATATTACATGGAATTATTTTACCATAACTCCCCTCGCCCATAATTACCTCATTATTCATTGCACACGTTAACTCTGCATGAATCGTTGTAAATAGCATCTTATATTTCCCTCATACATCAAACTGTTTAACATGACTACGGCAGAACCCCTCTAAACCGGAATTCTAGAAGAGAATAATTTATATTATTTTATGCAGGTGACTGCTTAATGCAGGGTACAAGTCATGCAGAAAGTTCCCAGAGGACTTTGAATGAAACACATTGGTTACCCTTAGAAGAAGGTTCATCTAGGACAAATGATAATGCACCCGTTTCGATCAGCATTAACGGAGTTAATAGTATCTCCACTCAACTGTATCTCAAGAATGTACACACATTATTGGTGGGTTTTTGTCTGAATTTAAATTTGCATTCCGTGTATATCTAGCAGAGCGATGCATACGTGTTTTGACGAATTGTGTGTTTTACCTCAGTTATGTAAATAAACTTCGATAAGCATAAGAACAATGATGTTTATCTTACGAATAAATATTTATTGAATTTTTAAAACATATTGATCTATGTGTGTTAATTCTAACGCAATATAGATGCTAGGCGAAACAACGTTATCCAACCATCATCATTAATACGACTGCCTCGTTAAAATGCTTACGACAAATCATCTATTAACCCTTTCCCTCATGCAAACGTGTTTTCACGCATTTGCAAACAGAGTAGACCCAGATCTGACGTCTCCTAGAGGAGCCGTCTGGTCGGGTCTGCTCTGTTTGCTAATATAATTTGATAGATCTCGTTCTTTAGTTTCAAAAATGGCTACGATATCCAACCTTCCTTATTTCATCATAACTAATTTGTCCATGAAGAATCAATAGGTATTGCAATTTGGAATAACCATAGAACAGGGAAAGGGTTAAAAAGTCCTTCTTAGATATATATGTATGCTAGTATAGCAACTCCCATGTATATCTGACATTAGAAGAAATCACTGGACATACAATTATCATGTGTATCGATGTGCTACAGTTTGCACCAGTACAGGATTATGTCGGTACTAAGAAATCATTTTACAATTAGCATATTAGACACTAATGGAAACTATATATGAGGTTTTGTTTCAACTTTAAGGACTGATGATTTGTAAGCCCGAGCAATTACGTTAATATCACTACAATCTAGAGGGGTTTATTGCTACACCGTGCTGAACATTTATTCAAAGAGGTTGAATCTAAAAATAGCCTAGGCAGAAATGAGTTAAAGTAGTTACACCAGGGCACATACGTCATGGATGTACAATATGGCTTCTAGAATAATTATTAATAGAATCACGAAATGTAAGTTTCGACTAATATAAAATGAACCATATGACTTTCAAGTATGTCTAATCGCAACGATGACATTATTCATACAACTATAGTTATATAAATATTCTGAAAATGGGTGATCCTTCGCAAACAAAAGTAGAAATGCGAAAAGAGAAAATTGCAAACTCGGTTTTATTGAGTCTGTTCATGAGTAGTAATTTAAAGTGCATCACTACTCACGCTCCCTAGCACCGGCATCAGCTGTATTCAATTTTCAAAACAAATAACAACTAATGATCCCGAATGACCAGAAAATACAACACCACTGAGAATGAAGTACGGGGCGACTATATATACCTATATGTTATAGGTATATATCCTAACAGTGTCTAAGAACAGTCAATAGGGAAACGATTTGCAGACAATAAACGTTTAAATGATATATGCGCGGATAGACATCTAAATGGAAAAGTACTAAAGTCAAGCAGGCAAAGCCACATACAAGACTCAACCACAAATAAAACACCGATAGATAGCATGACACACACGCACACGCACGCACGCACGCACACACGCACACACACACACACACACACACACACGCACATACATACATACACACACACACGAGATGAACAAAGAAAACACCAACAAACACACAGGAATTAGAGACAAACATTCCACACATGAACACATTCACAAGCACAAAGACACAAGACAAACAAAAGCATGGGTGACAAAGAGAGTTCCGCCTTGGCATAGTCAGTAGCAAAATACCACTGGGGGTTTAAACCGGTTTACGGGCGCCCTAACCTCACACTTCTCTCAAAGTCACCCTAGCTTTACAAATAGTGTAAATAAGGGTATCCCCGCCGGACTTACCCACAACATAGAAGACGGTATACACATGACAATATGTAAAACATAGCATAATAACTGTGAAAATCCGTCAAATATGTACTCAATGACTTTGCTGAAGTCAGAGCATCTGCAGTGAAGCCGTTAAGGGCACGACAGGGAAAAAGTAATACATGAGTCTGGTAAGCTCATCCCGTATCTGAGTTTAAGTGTATACCATCATAGAGTACTACCCTCGGCCTGTCATCACGCAAGCAAAGAGGGAAGCGTAGCTACCGACTGTAAACGGGTCGACAACCAAACATGCAGTGCGTTGCAATGTAATGGGATCATAACCTTTCTTCTTAAATGTTTTAATGCGTTTTATAAACAAATCATGAAAATGGATATGACCCCGAATTTTCCTATGTTTGTAGATAACACCCCCATAAAATTCTGTTTGAGAAATGAATTGTTGCAGTAACTTCCGTAGATTGCAATTATATTTACTAATGAGAGGTAAATGTATTTGATAAATTCACAGGCATTATTACACTTATGCAATGATGAGTGAGGTTTAATTAACCGATCAAAAAAATAAAATCTCTATTGATACTGCAGTAAGTATTAAAAGCATGCTGAATGATACCATTTTGAATTTATGTTATAAAAATTGATACTGGTATGTTGACACATTTACATATTTAATTGCAGTTTGCTCAATATACGCATACAAGACATCAGTGTCTGACACAGTCGTCTGAATTGTAATATTGAATATTTTATGCAGGTTTATATACACGAACTTGCTACATATGTGATATATCTTGACACACTCTTGTGCATATCTTGACGTACTCGTACATATA
This sequence comes from Azorinus chamasolen, assembly GCA_963576725.1. Classification (NCBI taxonomy): domain Eukaryota; kingdom Metazoa; phylum Mollusca; class Bivalvia; order Cardiida; family Solecurtidae; genus Azorinus; species Azorinus chamasolen. Next base: position 23,458,277 of record OY755239.1, read on the forward strand.
TTGCTTATCGTACAATATGCATATTTAAGATGTTAATTGTCCATTACCGAAACATAGAACTATAATGAATTTGCAACAAAGGTTCAGGAATACTGTATAGAAGCACTACATAAGTATGTGCGTGTGCCAACGGAACTGGCGTTTGATCTGTTATAGTGGGTGTGTTCGTCTGAACATAACAATTAACATCAATGAACTGTTAATGAAGTTACATAAAAAAAGTTACCTGTCAGTACGTTAAAGGAGGGTTTAGAATCTGAAAACAGTTTCTCACCGGTCAGATGCATTCTTTAACGGGTTCAATGTTGAATTTCCAAATTAATTCACTATTTTGTATGAAAGGCCTAACCTTGCAAGAGGTCCGTGCATGAGAAACAGTACAGACCCTAGTCCCACGGACCCCACACCCAAATGGTTAATCTACATCTAGCATAGTCCATTGTAATAACGGTTTAATGTTTTGCATTCGGTACCTTGTTTCGGCCACACACAGTTTGTAATAAAACAGTTATAAACATAAAACATAAATACAAATTTGTGTTTATGATAAATTGATTATGGTGTATAAATAGTATTGTGTTCTTTTCTGGTTCATGTTTATGTTTAAAGCTTTATTGTATATTGTGTATAAAATGATAATTAGGTATCCAACTCAGTATTTGACGTTTCAACGATTTAATACGAACGCCAGTGATTCTACCCAAATGTGACTCTAATGGCATCAACTACATACATTTCATACTGAAATGCAACAGAAACTACACACGTTTTCTAGAGGGCTGTTTCTGTGGTTTAGGGCGGCATTAATGGGCGGTAAAAAGAACGGTCTTATTGTAGTTTAAGGAAATATGAAAGCCGTGGTTACAGTAACATTTTACCTATAATGATAGCATATGAAATATTATTATTGTTTGATTTTCAGAAACGTGTTGCATACCCATTTGCTTATTAGAAGTCTGAATTACAAGTTTGATTTGTAAACGGTGAGCCAATGTCCAAAACACATTCAGGTTTTAATAACGTAAACTAAATTATTTAAAAAGCAAAATAAATGTGTAGTTTATTTTGGCATTAAGTCTGGCGGGATACTTTTATTTACACTGTTTGTTAAGCCAGGGTGACTTTGAGATAGGTGTGAGATTATGACATCCGTTAACCGGTTTAAACCCCCGGTGGTGCTTTTGCCACTTACTGTTCCAAGGCGGTACTCTCTTGGTCACCCTTGCTTTTGTGTTTGTTGGTATCTGTGTCTTTTGCGCTTGTGTCTTTTTGCTTGTGTTTGTATGTTTCGTCTCGTGTGTTTGTATGTGCGCGCCTGTGTGTGAGTGTGTGGTTGTGTGTATATTGCTTGCTTTCTGTCGGCGTATTTGCGGTGGTTGCGTTTTATGTGCGTCTTTTCCTGCTTGACTTTACTACTTTTTTTCATGTAGTAAATTATATGGATTTTTGCTGAAATGTTTAGTCGTGGATACAAGTCAGGTATATATATAGGTCAATGGGAATTTAGGTTAGTTTGCTATACGTGCAAAACTCGTCAAATAGACAGAAATACGGTGCGTATACATTTTTAATGTTCGAACGTCTTTATTGGTTTTCATAAATAGGCATTAAAACTTGTTACCAATTTGGTTTTTGTTCCTTGCTAACACATGTACTGATATGGCTTTAGTGAGAACCCTTATATCACTGTACAAAATGTGTCTGTTGTACCTCTCATTTATGTCATTGTAACTTTCGTTCAAGCTTTAGATAAACAAGCAAATTCATAGAATTGATATCCCCTGCCACAGGTTCTACCTAGTAAAACGGCAAACAACGGGGGATCGCTCAACCAGGTTTTACTTGCCTTTGATGCATACCAATACCGTAAATAGATATTTTGACCAACGTTAAACATATTGGGCCAAATTACTGATTTCTATGGCAATCTTTAATTCTAGTGTACACGGTTTAATACTGAATGAGCCACAGCGAGGAGAAATGTGCCTTAGTGTATTACAAAAAGTGTAGATCTAGACTGGCTGCTGCGGCTCGGCTGTGGCATCTGATTCAGTCTACTACGGTTTGTATTAGTTGTAGTTTGTATATACTATACAGTTTATTCTGATATAGTTAATCATTACATATCAGATTGGGTGTTGCATTGGTGACGTGGTTACTGATCTGCTTCTGGTCTGGACTGTTTGAATCAAAATGCCTATTTTATCTTGACACTGCTTGAATATGAAAGCTGTATAAAGCATATTCAAGTTCTTAATGCAAACAGTATTCAATGCAATACAGTATCCCTCTGCCTTCAGCAGGGGATAAGGGCAATGCATATATGTTTTTTTGTGTATCAAAGGGGTATATTTCCTAAAAGCCACATGCCGTCTGAAAAGTTATTGCATGGGAACGATGTCTTGGCGATAACAAATATTTTTGTTGAGTTTCATTGGATTTTGTCGATCCGTTACAGAGGTATAACATTGGACGGAAAAATTATGCGATTTTTGCATATCAAAGGGCAATAACTCCTAAATTCTACAAGTGATCTTGAAAAGTAATACATGGGAACGATGCCCCAGTTATAATAAATATTCATGTTGAGTTTTTCATTGAATTCTGTCAATCCGTTACAGAGATATATAGCATTGGACGGGAAAAATGTCATTTGTTGCATATAAAAGGGCAATATCTCATAAATGCCACAAACGATCTGGAAAAGAACTACATGGGAACGATGCCACAGTGATAACGAATATTCATGTTAAGTTTCACTGAATTCTGTCAATCCTTTACAGAGATATGGCATAAGACGGAAAAATATGTGATTTTTGCATACCAAAGGGCAATAACTCCTAAATGCCAAAAGCGACCTGAAAATGTTATACATGGGAATGATGCCCTAGTGATAACAAATATTCATGTCTATTCTCGTTGAATTCTGTCAGTCTGTTACAGAGATATGGCATCGGACGGAAACAAATGTGTCATTTTTGCATATAAAATGGCCACAAGCGATCTGGAAAAGGAATACATGGGAGCAATGCTCTTGTGATAACAAATATTCATGTTACATTGAATTATGTCAATCCGTTACAGAGATATGACATCGGACGTAAACCGGACCGACGGAAGGACGAAAAGACGGATGAACGAACGGAAGGACGGACGGACGGACAAACCCAAAACAATATCACTCTGCCTTTGGCAGGGGATAATTAAATGTCGAAAGTCAAAGATGTTAGATCTTGAGTTAATTTACCACGACCAATCGAAAAATCCAAGGTGACTTTCATATTTCAAATGGTCATAGGCTTTTCTACATATATTCCAACCAAATGCATGACCAAACCAATACCACTGAACTTTGGAGTGCTCACCCTAGGCAGCATGCACGGACGCTACCGAGGGTAATAATTTATGTTCTCTGCAACATGTGTTTAAATACATATGTTATATTTACAGTCTAGATCTGACATTTGCCTCTATACATAAGGTCTGGATTCCGAGAAGTGCGAAACTTTAATTACAAAGCCCATGAGCATTTGCATATCGCTGTAGACATTATTGATTTAATGACAGTCATAATAGCAAAGTGAAATGCTAACGACGGGAAAATAGCCACAATAACGGGGTTGTGCCAGCGCTTGATAGAAATATTAACCACCACCACAGACCTGTGTCGAGACATTACACACCCATTCAGTCATGACATTTAATGTGATCAAGTAAATCTTTATTGAACCAATTAGTATCAATAATACACAGAAGTCAATCAACATAAGGACTTTCGTCAATCAAAACTCCAAATATATGTATTTTACAGTCGTGGAATAAGGGCAATATCAAAAACATTCACACTAGATCAGGGACTGCAGCAGTGAACGAGCTAGTTTTAATGATATTACTTAAACGGAACCTGATTAGCATATGATAAACGGGCACCGTAATTAACGGCAATTGTGCACATGCATTGGGATGTTATTTCTAATACATTACGTATCGATGATTGTATTTCTAACGAAAGTGTTATTAAACGTGATATATTAATTTCGATTTACGAAGTCTAAGGTGTATGCAACAGGACTAGAGCGAATCCCGCATGTGATACCTTACATGCATAAAATATGGTCTGATAAGTATTAAAGGACTTGGATATTTTATTCACATAGACGACAAACGTTACAATACTAATAGATAACGCAACTGCCTTTAGAATAGCATCCTATTCCATCTGATACACTATTCTGAGGCTACTCAGTTTGGCCGTGCTGTACTGAAATATAACAGTATCAGAGATTCTAAGTTCGTATGATTGCATTACATATATGTCCTACAATTTAAAGTTTGATTGCTGTTGGTAATTGCTAACCTGCTTTTGAGATCTATTTCCTTTTCATTTATTGCATTAAAATGTATTTGTTGTTGCAATCTATGCTATTAGTAAAATGCCTTTTTACCTATCGTAGGGTTGGCACCTCAATTTATTCGATGTCCAGCGTGAAATTACAGGCTAATGTATATTGGTTATGTCCATGTAAAATTGTTTAAAAAAAGCCCCTCTGCGATGAGAAATGAGACATTACTTCAGCTAGATGTTAACTTGCAAGGCAGCCATTTGTGTTTCTGTAAGTACAGTTACAGTTTAGCAGATTACCTACAGAACCCAGAATATTTGATGTGTGTCGGTTATTTGTGTCAATATAAAACGGAAACAAATATATTCAACGCTTTAAGGATATATTTATGCGTACAAATAATAATTCATCAAATGTAAAGAGAGGGGGCAATCGCTGAAACACCTGATTGTCTGAGGAAATACGCATAAGAGGGAATAACATATATCACGGGGAAATGCAATATCTAATAATCACAGCTGCAGCAAAAGGTGCGCACCTATATACTAAAATATCGTAATTTCTCCACCTAACCCTATAATGTGACCACTGTTTAGAATCGTCTCGAAGAGACGATTCTAAAGCGTGGTCACAGAATAGGGTTTGCTGAAGAAATAAAGAAATTATTATTGAAACTGTTTAAATTTACGAATCTTATCTAGACCTCTGTAATAATGTGTCAACAACAAATCCTCTACTAGTTTTATCTGCATTGGTTAAAACACATTCTGGATATGCGACTGCATAACGAACAGCATTGGAAGCAATTTATCATTACACATCGTATGTTGAATATGTCAATTTCGAACAGCTATTAGTTATTTAGAATGTATGCAACGGTGTGTGTATATGAGTAATACGTTCTGGTTCTTATCATCAATATTATGAAAAACATTCACAATATGTTGAGCACAATAGTTCCCTGATAAACAGACTTATAGGCTTAGGTTTTCACACAACATCAGTCATCTCATCTGATATATAGTATTTATCAAATATACCCTTATCAATAAATGCTCAGATCTACAACAGAATCACCTATTCCTTTGAGGTATTGGAAACACTTTATTATCTTATCCAGGAGATATGGTTAAATCCCAGAGCGTCGTAAATTTCAGCCAGGTCTTTAGTACGGCAAACGTGAAGGATTATTAATAAGTATACACCTTTCACAGCATGGGTACATTTGCCCAAGATTTATAGAAAAACATCATGTGTTTACTGCTTCTCTTGATGATCATTGATAATTCAACGAATACCGCTGCCGTTTGTTGATAGTTTTACTGCAGTAATACCTCACCAAAGCAACGCCATTATTCATTAACATACAAGTCTGTTAAGGCAGAAAATTGCTAAATGCCCGGTAACGACGATAGGGGTGGTTTCTATAGGAGCTTTCTGTATCGCGTGTGTTCTGCATTAAGGAACAACCTGTTTTAAAAAACCCAGAACTAGACTTCGTTTGAGTGATCGTATAAGCAAACCGGTAATGTATAATAAATAACATTATCTTATTGCTAATACTCGTTATGATTGAAAATGATTAAAACTTAAAATTTTAAAACTAATCTTTATTTCTGTAGGAGAGCTTAGGACTATTCAAAATGCATGCATAGTACAAAGGTTCAGTTGCACATATGCTCGTATATCAGTAACACTACAACATGTGATGAAAACAAACACAAAGAGGATTGTGACAATAACTACATTATGAACGGCGGTGGTGGTGACGATGATGGTCGATGCGATAATTTTTCATGATTATAAATATAGCACAAAATGTCCACCCACATTTATGTAATCACTACAATAAATCTGTCCAAAGACTACAGAGAAACAACTGACATGCTAAAGATCACGGTATGTTCGAGATCTCTGCCGACTGGTGTATAACATTATTTTATGATTACTATTAAGTGAAACAAGCTAGACGTTTAAACCAATATTTACAATGAATGACCTTCCGTCAGTAGGATATACTGTTCAGGCTGATTCATTAAATTGCTAGCAAGTCTTGATTTAAATATTTAGTTTTTATTCAACAATATATTTAACTGATTGAATGCCAATCCTAGCTGACTATTTGGATACTAATGTCATCATAATTATAACTACACAGTGTAATACGATATATTATCCGCATTCTTTCTGAAACTAGTTCACTATTTCCTTGCAAATGAAGGGCAAATATAATGAACCAACTATGTGTTAACCGACTTGTCTAAATAGGAATACACACTCCCCGTAAAAAGTGAAATGCGTTTGTAACAGAAAACGTAGGGCGCAATAAGACGTATATATATATGTATCTCACATCTGCCCGTGACAATTCCATAAATTTACGATCTGAAATTAAACGTGCAACACACGCGAACAGTATTCATTAAATGCTCTCCTGCTGAATGTATGCAATTTACGTCACACGGTTGATCTGTCCACTACATGCATAATGCAATTTACACAAGGTGTTTCATAATGACAGCACTTAAGTCAGGCATAATCCATTAGTGCAGACCATTATGATAACTGTCACATTCCATCTCCAATGTTTTAAAGAAGCATATGCTTTACTATGTTGCTACTGTCGCTGATATCGTGTCCAATATGAAACTGCGATATATATTGTCGAGAAAATACAACTCAGTGCTATTATCGTTCATAAAGCAAAATTGAAACGAACGCTAAAACAAGAGACATTCTTTAATTATAATTTTACATGCGTTAAATGTAACCAAACGTATGTTTGTTTGTATCGGGTCTTACATCGCTTTACCAGTAGTTCAGCCATATTGCGATGTCCAGCTAATTACATATGGCTAAAGACCTGAGAGTTCGTTCCGTGCACGAAACAAGGCAAGTCGGCCCTGGACGAATATTCGACCAGCTTGAAGGCTTCCTCACATAAATCTAAATGCCCAGGCCGGTCATTGAGCCAAATCGGCAAGGGGCTAAGATGTTATGCGTCCAACATAGTAACAACCCGGGAGCGTAAGCGACATTGTTTATTGTTTCGGGGTCATATTCATTTTCACAATTTGTTTATTAAACGCATTAAAACATTTAGGAAGAAAGGTTATGACCCTATTATATTGCAACACACTGCAAGTTTGGTTACTTATGTGTTTGTTCGGGTTTGCGGTTATCGTCTCGTGCGTGTACGTGTGTTTTCGCACTTGCGTTAGTGTTGGTCTGGTGTCTTTGTACTTGTGTGTGTTCGTGTTTAATATTTCCATCTCCTGTGTGTGTGTTAGCGTGTGTGTAAGTGTATAAATTGCTTTCTATCGATGTTTTGGTGATGGTGGCGTTTTGTGTGTGGCTTTTCCTGCTTGACCTTACTACTTTTTCATCAGTACATTACATACCACATTGCATTAAGCCTACCAACTCATTACACCATGATATGAGATATGTGATATCTGACTAGTATTACAATTACAATACCGTGGCTGACTACATGACCTATAAACATGGATACGCATCGCAAAATTATCTCTGTTTAACACATTTTGCTTGAGTCTGAGATCATTCTCAAGCATCTGATTGGTACGATTTGTAGCTCTCTCAACATCTGACCAATCAGATACTTGAGCATGATCTCCGACATATGCTCAGAAATGTTTTTGGATTTAGGATATTTTGGCAATCTTTGAAGAGGTAAATTTGTAGAGACACTAAGTGACACTATCACTGACTGATTACATCGGCTAACATTTTCTACGCGCAGGTTATATATATCGTTCTGTACTTTTCGTTTGATTTAGGCAAATATCGATACCTTTAGAAATTTCAACACCAGATTCATAACGATGTATGAGTCGTGTTTGCAATGTGCTCACTGTTCAATGTCAATGTCGAAAAATATTTTTATAGTGATAGTTAAATCATTGTAGTGATGCGAACATAATGCTCGATGTTATCAATCAAATGAGCATACTGCTTAAATACATGTTATTAAACGTGAACAACAGCACCGTTAATCTATAAAGAACATAAACTGCTCAACATATTGAGGATAATGTGTCGCGCTATTGTTACCTCGAAATTATCATGCTTTAGTTAACCGATCTCTTCAGGTCTCGTAATTAATAAAGTATCCTCATGATGTTGCTTTATTAAACAGGGAGTATATTATGCCATTTTTTTTATCATAGCACGTGGTTCACGTCGAGCGAGTCTAATTTGCCAATATTCAAAATAATAACTAGGCGGAATATTACGTTATACCGCTAGGTAATATGCCAATACAGGTGTATCTTATCCACTACAATATTGCAATATACGTCGCGAAATAGTACATGCTCTTGTTTCTTATTTCACATCCATACATGTTGATATAAAGATTCATCGTACGAGATTTACAGTTTGACATGCGTACATAAACCTCGGAATATGAACACTCGGAATATGAACATGTATTTAATCTGCAATACTTTGAAGTATCGCATGGTATGCACTTGAGATAATTGTGGCGTTTATAATTTTGGAAACACAAAGGTAATGCTAAGAGTCGCGGCGATACATCCCCAGATTCAGGTTGATGAGCTATATATAGCGTTTGTGGTGAAACAAACAACATGAGATACACAGCAGTACATTCTATAAGGATGTGCCTTGGAGAATCGAAGGCTACAGCACGGTCTGCTTTCAATATCTTTACTGGACGTGACTAGTCCGTTCATGGGAGTCTGTATATACTATACTATAAACAATGGTTCTAACTAACACCGGACACCCCTGTACCTCAAGTACAAACAAGTCTGTAACTCTCAAAATTTATATGATAAATATGTTTCGGCTACTGAAAGGCATGATATTTCACTACCACGTAAGTATAACCTTCTGACGGTATATATTATAAATTCGACAATAATTTTCCCAACAGTTTACGTGTTTTCGGGGTCATTGACAAACGTTCGTTTAACCCAGTCTCACCCTATCACAGCGATAACCTGATCATATGCAGTTCAAAAGATGGCGTGATTCAATAAAACGACTCGATTCTATCACCAATCTCAATCAGTTTAGATTTACAACTAGCGAATTGTGTCAGTTAGCTTCAAAGCGTCTAGCAATTGTACGTGAAGTCAGGGATTTTCAAAGTTTTCCATCGCTAATCCAAAGAAATGGTTCGATTCACATTTCTTCCAAAATGGCACCATCCGAAATATAACTTTTTGCTCTCGGGGATCACCCCCTTTCAGAAGTTTTAACCACAGACGGAAAGGCCGCTGTTGCTACTTGCTTACTTATTTAGATTACAAAACAAATAGAGATTGGTGACAGAATTGAGTTTTTTTATTGAAACACTCCATCTTTTTAACTGCAAATCGCTAGGTAATATATGTGATATAGTGAGACCGAGGTGAACGAACGTTTATTCATGACCAAGAAAACACGTGAAAATTGCGAAAATCATTGTTGAATTGATAAGTGTGCATAGGATACAGTTCAGAAGGTTATATCTATATAATAGTAAAATATATTGGCTTTCAATAGCCGAAGGAATTACGAAATTATCATTTAAGTTGTAAGAGTTGCGTTCATTTGTGTACTTGTGGTACACGGATGTCCGTTCTGCCAGTTGGAACCCTTGTTATTATATAGTACATATAAATTCCCTTGAAGCAGTATAGACCCCCAAGGACTGGACACCAGCTAAACGTAGTTTCATTGAATGTATATCTCCAATGTCTGAAGCAGGAGCATATGCAATATGAAGCTTACCATACAGAACACATATGGAACAAACATAATTCCGTCGACAGGTATACCAAGTCCAGCCGAGGCGGGTGGTCAAAGTCCCCTCTGACAAATGGGAATCATTCTGGTAATCAAGTTTACACATATCAGTGTCGTGCTAAGAGCGTTTAAAGTACGGTTTCAATATTACAAGGGTGGTGTAAATGCCGGAGGACTGACATGGTTTGTTCTGCTCTCTGCAGGTGTGGAAGATATTGCGATACAGGCTGATTATCTCATAGTCAGCATTTATGCTCTTGAATATATCTCTTCGCTATGTTTACTAATCAGTACACTTGCTATAAGTCAGGAAGTTAAAAACGTACATGTAAACGTGTAGCAGATGATATATGAAATGCAGATATGTCCAGGTGTCTGCAAGGAAACCAATTAGAGATAACGAAAACGTATGTTTTGTATGGTATAGGGTATTTTGTGCAAGGTGTAATACATGACAATAATAAGTGAAGAAAACCAACCTATGATATCCCAATAGCGTACACATATGCTATCTAAAAGAACAGTTGAAGATCTACGAACACCAAGGCAAGTCTACAGTGTGTAATATTCAACTTCTGAATTCGAAAAGAATGGACGTTGAACAGTACAAGCAAGGAACATTTTATTGTCGGGTCTTCAGAAGACGACTTGTCTCTTATACGGATTTGAAAAACGCAACCGTGTTTCTGCATTTCTGCCTGCCTTTTTTGTAACATGTAAATGTTTTAAATTGTAAATATTTTACATGCTTCAATGAATATTGTATATGATACGAATGCTGCAAGTTATCATCATCCTGAGGGATATGCCCATTTTCTCATAAGAATAAATAAAAAAAATACAACTATCTGCGGTATGACAGTGTTGTCATCGTTCAATTAGACACTCCCAGCTTTAATCAATCAGCCCAGCAGAAGCAATGGTCCCCGGTCTTTCCGGACCCAATCCCTTTCGGCAGATGTTATTTCGGCATTGGTTGTCTCACTCAACATTGGGACTAAATCAACACTACGAGAGTAGATAAAAGGCGTTTTTATGGAAATTCAATGAAGTTCAGACCTTGGCAAAGTAGATCCTGATTCGACACTCCCGTAGGTTCAGTCTGTTGAAGACCTGCTTTGTTTGCTTATGAAGTAAAATCTTTTATCAGATATGCGTTTTAATATGTCGCTATATAGGTCAATTATTGTTATTTGCTCATTTTCTATTTACCCAGTATATTTATTGCTTGATAAGTGTGTTTTTCCATGTGTTTCTTATCGCAGAAAAAATACAATGTCATTATTTGTAGTATCATGTTTTATGCAAGTGCAATATGTGCACTGACACTAGTCTTATTTGTAATAACTAGCCATGCATGTTAAGGAATGTTGCAACTGTAAAAAGCTTTAAATGTCTTTTTACTTGATAAGACCACACTACAGATATCCAAACATATATACTTGACCAGTGTCAGTTCTTTGTTCATTTGCTATACATCCTACAGATATAGTTTTTCTCATTTTGAATTAAAACTATCCATCTTGATGTTTATTTCTTGGAAACATTTTAATTACCCGTGAACTTTTTTGTTTAACACTTTCCCTCATGCTGATATATTCCCTGTATTGGCAAACAGAGAAGACCAATATTACTGAACCTGTCTGATAATATGGGTGTGTTCTGTTTGCTTTTGGAATCTTAATTTGTGTGTCACCTACCGAGAGGTAGGGTGTCAGATATGGATCACCTTTCTGTCGTCTGTCTATCTGCCCGTCTCTCCACCTGTCTGTGCGTCACACTTTTTTGGGGATCATCATTTTTAAGGTAATAATTATAGAGCTTTCGAATTTAATAAAACTTTCTCTAAATTTTACTATCGAAATCTCTCGCTTATTGGCAAGTACAAATGTAATCTCAAGGTACTTTTGCGACACGGTATTTCACATCCTGAATTTTATGGTGATGTGATTTATAAACTTCGTAGAATTATTGGACATACCCATTTTCTCACTTTGTTCATCAAATATATAAAACAATTCATTAAAAAGGGATATGATCCTGTATTATTACAACATACTGCATGTTTGGTTGTGAACCCTTTTACAGTTGGCAATCACGCTGGCCTCTTTGCATGTACGCCGACAAGAAAGGTTTAGTACTCTATGAAGGCGACCTCTTAAATCCAGAAATGGAAGGAGAACGTCGGATATCTGTACTATTTCATTTTTGTCGTACCCTTTATTACTTTTCTACAGTTACTCTGTTTGCAGCTCAATCATTGAGTACACTAGCGATAGGTGGATACAGTATGTTCAATTAAATGTTTTTTTGTTATACATGCACTTTACCACTGTATTTGCTGTCGCGGTTGTTGTAGATTAGTCGGAGAGGGGATACGTTTATTTACACTGTTTGTCTTTTAGGATGGGGATGGAATAAGGGTGAGGTTGGGCGCCCATAAACCGGTTTAAACCCCCGGTGACTTTTGTCACTGACCGTTCCAAGGCGGTACTTCCATCTTCCTCCTATTGTATGTTTGTTTTGTCTTTGTGCGTCTCTTGTTTTTTTTTCTACCCATGTACATTTGCTGTTTCCTTGTGTTGCTGTTCGGGCGAGTGTTTGTTCTGTATGTGGTATTTCCTGCATGACTCATTTTTGTACTTTTAATATGTTTCTTGAACATTGAAGTAACTAATGTCCGTAACTCTATATGCAATATTTTTTGAGTTATTCTCCTTTGTTTTAATTTCCGTTTTTTGGCTGTCATTTCTGAAGTAATCATTATAAAACTGTCAAATTTTACATGTGTCTTTCTACCAAACGGTCTCATCGATGTAAGTAAGGTTACTCACATGAAATACGTTTTGAGTCATTGACCTTTTTTTATTTTTCCCACACAAGTTATTCCACGTTCTTGACTGTTCAACTGTTTGGTCGTCATTTTCAACTACATTCAATACTTTGTAGTTTTTCATCTTTGTTTACTCCACCACGTTCCATATCCCCATTTGGTAACTTTTTTCACTTTTCAGTCGTCATTTCTAAAGTAATCATTATAGAACTTCCAAATTTTACACGCGTCTTCCTCTCAATAAGGAGCATTGATGTGGCACATGTTACTCACACGAAATACTTTTGAGCCATTGTCCTTTGTGTCATTTTTCCCACAGCCGTTATTCCCCTTTTTTAACTGTTCAGCTTTTTGACTGCATTTCCAAAGTAATAATTATACAGCTTTCAAATTTCACATGTATCTTTCTCTTAACTAGTAGCATGTTCGTTATTCTACATGCAATACATTTTGAGTTATTCCACTTTGTTTATTTTTTCCCCACGTCCGTAACACTTTATTTTGTTTTTGGTCTGTAATATATCAAGTGATTATGATAGGGTTTTCATCTTTCAATTGTTTCTTTATCTCAGTGATGGGCGTGACTTTACAAAGTTTTACAACTCTGTGTCCTCCATTATGTTTTGAGTTTTCCCCCTTCGTTGAATTGTACTTTTTGCCCTATAGTTTCTAAGCTGTACATTGCCTTTCAGGGCTAAATGTTTCATGGGCAGGTGATACATGTGTTCTGTGAACACCTCTTGTTTTGTTTCTAAAATGGCTAACATAACCAACCTTTAATGATCTATTATAACGATTACTCTGTGTTTTTGTTAACTAGTGCAAATCTACATACAACTTTCATGGTGTATTATAAAAATCTTAAATCTACGATTGTCAGCACCTATATAAAGATAAATGAAATGATAATTGTAAAAGAATTTAGAACAATGTTTATTGATTCTTTTTCCTCGCCAGAAAGTCATCACCAATTTTTTAATCATTGTCTGCACTAAATGCTACTTACTGCATTTGTAAACAGAGAAGACCCAGATCAGACAGCTCCGTCAGGACCTTTCTGATTAGGAATGACTGTATTTGCATATGAAAATCGATAGCTCAGTATCTACGGTTCCTCAGGTTATGTCATGTTTTGTTGTACAGATTCAGATAACACATGTTTTACATACTCAACTAAAAAAACAATTCTTGCATGTTTTTTACATTGAACATTAAACTTTCCTCTACTTGCATATCAAGATTACTCTTCACCATTTTTCACGAATTTCCCTTTTTAAATCTAAATATTATATCTATGAATTATTTCTCTCACATGCATTTTCACACATTGGCAAACAGAATAGACCCAGAACCGTGTGTTACTGTAGGAGCAACCTGATCAGGGTCTGCTTTGTTTTCGTAATGCATTTATTAGACATGGTTAAGTAGTGTCTAATAAGGTGAACCTTTGAATAGACAATGGTTTAGTTGGAATTTTCTGTCTACGAATATTCACGAGGTCAATGGTATTATAATGGAAAAATATGCTGAAAGGGGAAAGGGGCTAAAATACATCCAGTTGTTATACTATTATTGTGTATATTGTAACTCGTGTAAAAAGGTAATTTAACAGATCTGAATCACTCGTCTTCTTAAAGTTTAACATTTATAGATAAAAAGATAAAATATTGTTTTATGCTTCTGCGTTTTCACCAGTCTAACGTTATACCGTTTTACCAATTCCAAATTGCATATGCTACATGTCTTATCAACATTCTATGAATTTACATTTTTCAAGTGTTGCTATACTTACAATTTTATCTTTAACTATAGCGTTTATATTTTGCTGAGTTTATAAAATGTTCAATTTCCATGTATTTGGTACTTTTTTAAATAAATATTCAGTTTACAATATTTCTATTTTCTTTGGAACTCCCCATTACGCTCGATAACTTTGACGCTTGCTTCAATACTTTTCTTGTTTTTCTCTGACAAAGTTTTGTTTATTAATTTAATCAGTTTATCCTGTATCAGATGAAGAGTTCAGAGAAGAACAGAGTGTAGAAAAGGGATCAATAAAGAAATATGGTACTGTTAATTTTCAAGTTTAGATAAAATACCATTTGAATTGTTTACGGACCAAAACATTAATATCAGAATGTTCATATATTTTATAACAGTAACTTTTTACATGTTCTTTGATAGTAGTAAGATAGTACGTCAAAAGTTTAGATAGTTTAGTAGTAGAATAACAAATAGAGAATTAAACAGAGATAAAACGCACCTTATAATGGTATACATGTAGCTTCGGAATCAAATACATAGTAGAACATTTATGTTATTCTATTTTAGGGACCAGATTTAAAGGTGTTGCACTTTTTAACATGTTTAGAAACAATATCTTATTTGGGGGGTTTAACCGTTAATGTATGTTTGTGAACTAGTTAACCCCGTCCTTGAAACGTAATACAAACTTCACCTCCCTACAAACTACAAACGTAATCACCTCCCTTCAGAATTCAAATAACGTTTACATTATCTGATGTCTTGTCAGCAGGAGAAAGTACATTATATGAATGAAAATTCGAAATATCGAAATTCAACTGTAGATCGATGTGATAATAGCTGGTAATTTGATCTGTAAAACGCAATAAGCGTAACAATAATGTCAAGAATACGTTTCTTCCCATCCGAAATTGCATTAGCATGTTCTCGTCCACACCGTTTGATTCAGACTTTTTGAACAGCTTTTGCAATATGAGAACGAGAAGGGACAACATCAATAACGGAAGGTAATCTATATTTAGGTTGTACAAACTTATTAAAATACTTTTCTCATTGTTTTTCAGTATGTTGACAGCATTTGTCACGAACCCATCGTACAGCTTCTAGATACACCTGGAATCCGACAGGAGTTGGACGATATAATGCGATTTCGTGAACAGTCTGAAACATATTAAGATCATTTTAGTACCTTGTCGCGGTAGTAAAGGTTCATACATATTGTCGATTGTCATGTTCAAATGACAATGCTGGCAAGAATTAGAGGTCATTTTATAGCACTGCTGTTTATGACTGAGACCGACCAATTATTGCTGTAATATATAAGAATTGAATTTGTTATCTATGTATGACATATTCAGTGTTTTAGTTATGCGCTTATGTTTGTAAACACCAGCACATCTACATTTAAAATAATCTATGGACTCATGGTAAATATATACAATATTTGAAACTAAGACTTGCCGTTTGTTTGGAATGTTTGGACGACATGAACATACTGAACCATAAACAGATTATTAATCATATCCCGAAAGTGTAAGATCCTTCGAAAGCAAAAGAAGCAATGTCTTAAGAAGTGACTAGCACTGACTTAAGAAGTATTCAATTTTCAAAACTAATAACATTAACACTAATGGATAATTTTTTTAACAAAACTGAGAATAAAGTACGGGTGACTTTTTACGGCCGCCACACATGCACTTAACACCTGCTGTTGTGAAGTGAATATATCCTTAATATCCATGTTGGTTGAACCAGTCTCTTGCACAAATACATATATGTGTCTCTCTAACCAAGCATGCAATATGTTGGTCTGAACTTATGCAATAACCGTAATGAACTCTATGCTGAAATGTTTTATACACCATTCAACTCTCACCACCTCTAACCGTAAACGGCAGTAATGAATAGTTCGAAAATAAAGATTAATCCTGAGTTTTAAGGTATTTCAACAAATTTAATACTCACTTGAATTGATGTTTAAATTCCCTCTTTCTTTTATCTTTGTTGTCTCATCTATATCCAAGAGTTAAGTCAAGAGAAGTCCTCAGTAACATTACAAACAACGTAAAGTCCTTTAGCAGACATCGAATCAGGATCTACGCTGTTTTGGAAAGCACATGTGTGACTCGTTTCAAGCACTGAAATGGTTAATCCGTAAGTTACAATTTAATCACTTAAAAAGCGTCAAAGGATGTGTTCAAAGCGGGTTTAAATCGTGCCAGGCACAATTAATACGCGACATATTTCCCGTTATTTGTAATGACATTGGAACGATGTTTCCGATCATACAGGACCAACATATAGATTGCCACCGTCTAATTAGCCCAAGGTTATTTACGGTGTCCTTTTTATTTACCGTCTTTGATTGGTATTATTATGTTTAATTTTGTATACGAATTTCGAATTTTGCACGTCTTACAATTTCGCAAAGACTTGCACTATCCTGCTTAGGGTTGTTGACAATTACATCGATATATATGGCCAATTACAGTAAAAGCCATCTAAACCGGACGTTAGATTTAGTATAAATATCGGTCATGGAGACAGGTGACAGCTTTATACACGGTGATATCATGCAGAAAGGTCCTCTAGGAGCAGCCACCTGCCTAAAAGTATCTAAATATTCGGTATAGACAGGTTTTACTATACATGTATCTGGAAATACAAGTTAAGCTGATAATAAAAAACACAACAACATAACATGAAAGCGACACACTTCTAAGCACACACTAACCAGCACTCAAAGTGCTAATTAAATTTATCGTGTGCCATCACAATAACTAATGATTTATTTGCTTTGGCATGCGTACTGGTACATATCTATTGACACCAATGTACTGTAGAATGATTAGCTGTCTTCAGAGCTGCCAAACAATCATAACATAACTTTAAACGTATGTTTTTAATTTGAAACCACTTCCTTGACTGGAAGGTGACTTTTGTAAGCCGTGTCTAGCATTGTACTTTTCTTAGAGCGTCAGGCAAGACCATCCACAATCAAAATCGTGCATCTCGACATTGGTCATACCGTAACGGCTGGAATAGCCGTCACGAATTGTCAAATATCAATTATGATGCACTTTGATGGGATGTCGGGTATGTTGAATCAGATGTTAACCAGACGCCAACATAACACTCGTACACATTTCCCCATAATATTATGCTGACCGGTTTATCTTGTAAAAGTATGACATGTTGTCAGCCCATTTGTTATGTCAAATAATTATGCAAAACGCAAATTTCCTCCATGGAAAACAAAACAGTTATTTCCATTATAATCGGAAAGGAACCAATCAAGCTAAAACGTTTCAAAAATTCAAATCAATAACTTACTAAAATAATTTAGGCCATTTATGCTAATCGTATGCTAAACTCATTTGTCAAATAAACAGAATGGACAACTGACACTCCACGAACAAAGTGATAGATTAGTATATCCATTTTCAAATTTCTGATAATGTGTGTATAACACAAGGTAGAATGTATCGATTTTTATGAAATATACATTTACCAAAAGCTCAGACGTTGCTGGTCACGCACATGCTCAATTCGCACGTGCTAAGCGAGGGGTTATTAGAATTTATTGCTTCAAAATAGGTAGGGTTTTAGGCATTGCGTCACGAAGCCTACGTCAGTGCAAGGATGGCTTAAAAGGAGCAACGTGCCTATGACAAAATATGACATCTGCTTAAGAGCTCCGCACAAGATATCAAAGCCGATTTAGACAAAGTTTACGTAAATGATGCTTTTCCATACCCTACAGTTGCCAGATTGTGCGCTCGAATTAAAGATGAACTGAAATGTGGGTGTGAATCTTTGATCCTGATGGCAAAGAAAATAACAAAGTTTGGGTTGGGTAAAATGGAAAAAAGCCGCAGATTGCACGAGCGAAATTTTTGCAGTCTATATTGTATGCACTACATTTTGATGCACGTGGAATGGTACTTCGGGTTCCTATCCCAGACCACACCTCAGTTACCGGAAAGATGTATGCCGAGAATGCTTTAGCTGCCGTTGTTAACCATTACAGTGAAGCTCACTTATAACGGGACCCTCTAATTTCTTTCGTTATATCCAAGTTTCTTTACATCAGGTCCATTTTACTACATGTAATCAGAGAGGGGGAATAAATTTTATTTTGTTATATGCAGTATTTCGTTATATCCAAGTTCGTTATCAGTGAGCTTCACTGTATTATGGAAGCCCGCTCATAAACAGGAGGGCGAGGACTTAAAGGGGACGTCCCTACATTCGACGCGGTTAAAAAAAACCCTGAAATATACAAAACTCGTTTGTTTATATGCTGAAAAGTAGAATACTACACGAAAACCCATCAAACTAAATGTTGAAAATGACAAAACATCCAAGTGATTGATATCAATGATCCCGATTTTATTCCCCGATGTTTCAGTTTTATTCGGGTTGGGTTTTAGTTTCGTATAATTATGTTCACGCTAGTCGCGTCTCTCCGTCCGACCACTTCAAAGGAAATCTGTTACGTAAGAAAAAGAAGTGATCGGATGATCATCGGCAAAAAGCGGATATATTAAACGGAAAAAGCCGATAATACTTTGTTATTAATTAATTAATTATACGTATTGATGAAAAAATTATTTTGTATCACAGGGGCATTTTTCGATATAAGTTCAAATTGACAATCTTCATAATAATGATTGAGCATAACAAATACCCAGTTTTATCACATTATTGTAGGGACTTCCTCTTTAACCTTCTCCATGATAACGCCCCAGCCCACAATTCAGCAGTCACAGTGAACACATTAAAAGCACAGGGGTAACGTTTGAGTCAGTATATGTATATATAGAAAGAAGGGATCCGACTTCAAAAGATCCAAATTACACACTCCTCTACTTTAAACCCTTCGTTCTGCAAGAAATGCACCGATTTCGATCAGATAAAAAGCTATCCCGTTCGAATATGCAAATATTTCCCCGGTCAAATTTGGAATAAACTTAACACGGCGGCATCAGAAATATGAGCAAAATGGCTAAAATAAGTTAGTCGGACACGACCGCGTCTCCGAGTGCGAACCGCTGACAGCCTTGAAACGATTACTTATACGTCAAACACAATAGAATGTGGCATTCATATCAGCATTATAATCAATAAAAGAACTTTCTTACTGCGATCTTACACGAAAACTAGGTTTTACTGTCCTTTCTGTGTGTTTCCACGTTCCTCTCATGTGAGCAACTTTTACTTTCATTTTCAAGTAGACGCAGTCATGTCACGTGACTTCTTGTTATTGGCCGTTGACGAAAGCGAACTATTCAAACTTGTTCGTGATCCATCGGAAAACCATCGCCATTTTCCGCCGTCCAATGAAATAACGCAGCTGTTGTATAGTCACGTGACCAAAGTCTGACTTCTTGAAAACGATGTCAGCTGCAAACGTTGAACATCCGACCGATAGCGAGGCAGGTAAAATGACGGTAAAACCACGTTTTCGTGTAAGATCGCTGTAGGAAAGTTATTTTCATTGTATATATTGCTGATATGAACGCCAAATTTTACTTTGTTTGACGTATAAGTAATCGTTTCAAGGCTGTCGACGGTTCGCACTAGTGGACGAGGTCGTGTCCGAATAACTTATTTTGGCCAGTTTACTCATATTTCTGGTGCCATGTTAAGTTTATCCTTTATTTGACTGGGGACATATTTGCATATTCGAATAAAATATTGTCTTTGCTTACGGAATAGCTTTTTATCTGATCGAAATCGGTGCATTTCTTGCAGAACGAAGGGTTTAAAGTAGAGGAGTGGGTAACTTTTGAAGTCAGATCCCTTCTTTCTATATATACATATACTGACTCAAACGTGTCTTACCCCTGTGATAAAAAGCAGTGGACTCCATACGTTCTCACAACCACCTCCGTGTCAGTTCTGGTTGAATAGCTGTATGAATCAGTGCCTCAGAGGACGCACGTTTGAGACCCGCACACCTCTAGTTCATGTAATATTTTATTTCACTTATAGTATCCCTAAATCAGATTATACGCATTTTCCGACTGGATCAAACGCCTGAAAATGTGTGCAGGTCCAAGAAGAATACTTTGAGGGACTGAATGGACATTTTCGACTATGTAAGAGTTGTATTAGTGGCCCGCATCAATTATTTTCAAGGAATGCTAAAATAACAAAGGTAAGGTCGGTTCTAGTCCTCCGAATGACCCGAGCTACAGCAATTCTGCAAACAGTCAACGACAGAAACAAGCGAATAAAGTCTGAACATGTGTTCCCAACACGACCATCTAATATATATAATGTATATAAAAATCCAAGAAAACATTGTTTTAATTTCCTCATTGTCAAAAAACAATTATTTTCGAGAAATGCTAAAACAACAAAGGTTAGGTCAATATGCATAAATATTGTTGACAAATATTGATCACAGCTTCATCTGCAGTAGTACATATTTGATGCAAATGGTAGACCCCTGGGAACAGCTGCCTACAATCAGTTTAGCCTAAATATTGTTTAGTTTTTACATTCTCTTATTGGTTTAAGTGAATGTGTGGAATCTGCTGAGAACGCTAAACCACACCTTACGATCCGAACTGATCGCCCGAACGTTCGATGCTGAAGTTTTGCCCTAGTAAGGAGCGCCCCAGTAAGGGACCACTGCCATACCATGGAGGTAGCGGTCTATATGGGGAAGGGAAAGATGATCGACACATCTTTTTCACTCACAATTAACTTCTCAATCTTTAAACTTGATTTCGTTTTTGTCGTACCCTTTATTACTTTTCTACAGTTACTCTGTTTGCAGCCCAATCATTGAGTACACTAGCGATAGGTGAATACTGTTTGTTCACTTAAATGTTTTCGTTATACATGTACTTTACCACTGTATTTGCCATCGCGGTTGTTGTAGATTAGTCGGAGAGGGGATACGTTTATTTACACTGTTTGTCTTTTAGGGTGGGGATGGAATAAGTGTGAGGTTGGGCGCCCATTAACCTGTTTAACACCCAGTGACTTTTGTCACTGACCGTTCCAAGGCGGTATTTCCATCTTCCCCCTATTGTATGTTTGTTTTGTCTTTGTGCGTATCTTGATGTTTGTATAGTAAGTACATTTGCTGTTTCCTTGTGTTGCTGTTCGGGCGACTGTTTGTTCTGTATGTGGTGTTTCCTGCATGACTCATTTTTGTACTTTTCTCTATTTGTGTACTACATTCAAACTATAATCAACGTTTATTCCCAAGCGACGTAACGTCACTTCCGTGTTAGGTACACGTGACGTAAGGAGCGTTATCTCCAACATACCGGGGGCTGCAAAAGGTAAGAATGTTAAATGCACTACAAAATGTATATAAATACACTTAAATAACGAGATCTACATGAATGCACTAGAAACGATATACATTCCGTGATTTCCACGAAGTAAACACATTATCTGTTTTATATCACTGCACAGCTAACAGTAAAAAATTTAAAAACAGGATGATTTCAACATAAAATATGCCTGGACAGAAATCTTTGGTTAAACCTAGCGTACTTCATGTTGACGTATAACAAGCAATTCATATACAAAAGAGCTCTCCACATGAAATGCACTTGAACTAAAACGAAACGAGGAACAAAAGGTACTTCAATGTGAAAAATACTATTTAGCTTATATTAAAACCGCACACCAACTTTACTGAATATTTGAAATGAGTGCTTCTTAGATATTTCTATGATTTTCATACAAAGAGTTGTGACATAATTTGTAGCGTCTAATTAGAGATTCAGCGGCCTCTTTGGCTAACGGTTTACCTTGAACATCGGCGTAGTCGAGGAACGCTTAGAAGCTTCACAGGATGTCGGGGTATATAATGTACTTTTGCTCTATCGTTTTCGCGACTTTCAACATGTTCGGTGGAACCCTTTCTCTCTTTACGGGATAAAATGTCAACGTACACAGTTAGCACTTCTGGATTATTTCGTAGTCGGTTGATCACACTCACTGTCCGTTCCCTAGCAACTGTTTCATTTGCAGGCATTATACTGTGTTCGTCTTTCCACGGAAACTTTGCGTGATACTTGCCATCCCTGTGTGGACAACTTGACTTTTGATACTTTAGCATGTAATTTTCATTATTGATTTCATTTTTATACATACCAAGTGTCTCGATTTCACCAGAATATTTCCAAATTTATCTCTTCGCCCCCGGTGACGTCAAAATGTGCATCATCGACGTTGGCGTATATTTCGGCATCTGCGTCGGCATCGACGAGGTTGACGCGAATCTACGTGTTGGTTCAGATGAAAAGGTATCCTAGTTTTGACAGCATCGCTATCGGTCCGTTACCTCTCACCACGTGGTCTCGAATTATATTTCAATAAGAGTCTGTGCCAACCAAAACTTAAATTGCAAAGTGTCCTTCCTCCTCCATGAACGGATGTGCTAAATTTAATCCGATTAAGTGTGTTGAATTTCGTGGTGTTAATTTGTACGTCTGAATCGGTGCAGCTATTTCCGGGACTATGAGAGCATTAAGAGGCATTTCTTCAGTTTCCGTTTGAATATAAACGACTGCTGTCTCACTCTATGTGCGTATTTTCCCCAAAGCCTGAAATATGTAGCATTTCACGACCCGTTCTATTTAGTTCAAGAACGTCCACCATTTTTTCTGTCATAAATGAGCGCTGAGCTCCCTCGTCGAAAATAATGTTTCCATCAACACGTGTGGTTTGTGATCTGACTAGTGCTATTGCCGTCTTCAGAAAAAACCTGTCCCTTGGACAGATTGAAAGATGAATGCAATACGCTGGTTCCCAAGTCATTTGCATTGTGATTTTGTGCACCAGGGTACCATACAAATCGTATGTTTTTGCGCAACTTTCGTCGTAAGTTACGCCTACGTTCAGATTCACGATTTTCGTAAACCCGTTTAACTAAACTTTCGTATCTTGCGATATTGGCACACGTAAGAATAGTTTCTGTAAAAATAGTACCTCTTTAGAGAGGTGTTATTGTATGTCAAAGGAGTTGACAAATTGTATGGGCAGTTAATTACTTCCAGTCAGAACTCATCAAGTCACATGAAAATAGTTTTGATGTAATACAGTAAAACCTCTCTATAACGGCCACTAAATTACATCAAGTATTTTGTGTTAAATGCAGGTGGCTGCATAAAGCAAGGTGGAAATAAATCAGAACGCTCCTATAGGAGCGTTCTGTTTTACTTTCACCTTGCTTTAAGCTGTCACCTGCTCTAAAAACAACTAATGAACACAATTTTGTGGTCGTTATAGAGAGGTTTTACTGTACTTACTTTCAGTTTTGTTTCATCAAAACAACAATACATGAGTGTATACCCATATCAGAGAGCTCTTAGGATACATACCATGCGACACTTCTGTATTAGGAAATTATTACCAGTCGGAGCTTTTCAAGTCACATTGAAAGAGTTTTGGTGAACGCTAAAGAAATACATACTTTCTGTTTCATTAACATGTTTATACTTTCTGTTTCATCAACATGTATATAACAGTAACTTCCATGCAATTTGTCAATTAATTTTCAGTGACGTCATAACTTAATTGTCCTTGGTATCTGGAACATCAAATATTGCAAAATTTAGCTTACAGTTTAACACCTTAACCCTTTTTGCGCCAAATATAAAACATGTAGTCTGCAATAATAATTTCATATTAAATATAATTCTAAACTATGTAATAAATGTATATTAGTAAAACATTTGTTTTTAAAAACCTGTATGCTTTGGCTAAAATAATATTGAAAACAGTGAAGTTCCAGGTCAGATGCCGCCTTAAAAAGGCGGCATCTGACCTGGGACTGCACTGTTTTAAATAGTGCCAACAGGCGACATTGGCGCCGAAAGAGTTAATTAAACACAAGATACACATGTAATATCATTTTCAATCAGTGTAGACCCAGATGTATGCAGTTTGGGAATTGGTCAACAGTATAGATTTGATCTATTAGAATTTCATAATCAAATATAGGAGATCCTCTGTATGAGCAATACTATCTGGTTCTATTCTGTTTGCAAATGCATGAATATTCAATAGGCATTTGAATGATAGAAAGGGTTGGTACATGGATTTCGCAGTATAAACAGTGTTGTTTTGGTGTTCATTCATGTTACATTTGGTGTCAAAAATAAAACAAGTATGGGCTACTGTATCTCAAAAGTATGTTCTTCTGCCTATAACCAGTGTTATTCTACCTTACAGCAGTGCCATTCTATTTCCCAGATGGCACATATAGGGGTATACAATGTCTCAAAAGTATGTCATTTCAGCTGTAATCGGTGTCATTCCACTTTAAATGTGTGATTCTATGTCCTAAAGTATGTTATTCCACCTATAATCAGTGTCATTCCACCTTACATCAGTGTCATTCCATTTCATAAAGGACATATAGTGTATAAAATGTCTCAAACGTATGGCATTCAACCTATTATCGGTGTTATTCCACCTTGCTGTTAGTTTTGTATGCGGTGTTTCTTGAATGACTCATACTTTCACAATGTCATTCCATTTCCCAAAGGTCATAATTATAGGGACTACAATGTCTCAAAGTGTGTCATTCCACCTATATATAATCTGTGTCACTCCACCTTAGGTAAGAGTCATTCCATTTCCCAAAGGGGATATAGGGGCTACAATGTATGTCAATCTACATGTAAGCTATGTCATTGCACCTAACAACAGTGTCATTCCATTTCCCAAATGGGATATAGGGGCTACAGGATCTCAAACGTATGTCATTCCACAAATAATCAGCAGTGCCAACCCACCTTAAAAAGTGTCATTCTATGTTCTAAATTTGTGTTTTTATATGATGAGTCTGTGTCTTTTTTACCTTTTCATTCCATCCACAGTTGTTCTGTGATCGTGATACGTACACCCTACCCCATCTACAACCCCAAACATGAATAAAAGATATCATTACACACATACCGGTACATATGGTCAGATCATCATAACTTATCATAACCATTAGTTTCTAACAAGCTCGTACGTTGGTGTCAAAGTATATCATATATTTTTAGACTTTCTATGTATGTGTGTTTTAGTGTCTTTTATTCATTTTTTGGGGTTGTATAAGGGGTTGGAGGGGGTAATGGGTAGGTAGTACGTGCCTAACGCCTGTTATTCAACCTTGTAACAAACCGAATGACAAGGGACCATTTATTGTAGAAAAATATTAACTGTCATTCGTTATTCAATTTTCATTAGTCATTCACCATGCGTAAGTCCTCCTTCACTATAGAATTCTGAGGAATTGCAATGTGATCAGCAGCTACAAATAAGCAAAATAAATGATGGCAGAAAAACTAATTATTTGTACCGTGGATCCTATTTCATATCTACAAAGCTGTAAATATACTTCTAGCTGCATTCGCCACTTTTACATAATTTGTAAGTGATACGTAATTATAAATAACAAAGAGCCATAAACAAATAAATATACCAGTGGGTTTTTGATGGATAGGATAGTTGATTCAGATAAGCATGATACGTTTCCAAATCCTTTAACCATATTTCCTAAATCCCCCATATATATCGAGGAGATTTAAATCCAATTATCTTGATGTAGTTGGTACTCCTGAACATCGAAATTCATTGGTTACAGTACAGTTAAATTATTTTGTTCGGCTTATAAACACGTTTGATTAATAAACAAATGATGGCAACCCTTTTACTTATGGAAATCATGTTGGCCTCCTTGCCACATGACGTAAGGAGCGTTATATCCAACATTAACGTTGTCAGTTAGTTGGCCAGGGTTATTTGCAACTGTTAGGCCTCATTATCATAATAGCTACATATTATCAATACCCAAAAGTATCCGCCATTACTTCATTAAACATTATCATTATCCACATTAACAGCCATTATTTCATTGCACAATATCAATCACTATTTCATTACACAATATCAGTCATTATCCATTACACATCATCAGTGATTATTCGGTACACATTATCAGTCATTATTTCATTACACAATATGATTCATTACCATTATCGCTCATTACCCATTTGCACTCAGTGTAACATGACATAATACTAGATTTATTAACACTTTAAATATTCACTCTATACAAGTTCATCTAGAAGGAAATGCCACACACTATGATGTTAGAAAGCATTGCCGTACTAATAGAATTCTAGGTAAAATAAAGTATTGCCCATATCTGGCAAATGCACCGAGTCGACCAAAAATCATATTCCTCTGTAATTGCTGGTTATTTTGTGTACCGTTCATCTTTACCAATAACCTTTATGCAAAAGGACTGATGCCCAAGGTTTGTGGTTTGTTAATTATAGTGGAAGTCAGCATTTACATATTGCTATAGACAGTGCCGATTTAATGACGGTTATAATAGCTGAGCCTCAATGCTAAATCCGGGAACATGTTAAGTCTGATCCCATTTTAAAACACAAAAATCGAGAATAATAGCCAACAGCAAAAACATATGGCGACCCATCTACTGACTACTTCAATAAAAAACATCTATATGACTTACTAGCTAACAAAACCGGTCGGACGCTGATCATAGAACATTCATTTTCCCGAAATATTACTCAGAGGTTAAACCTTTCACTGAAGAATGTCGGAGAGAAATAGCCGATCAGTGTTTAGCTATAAACTCCACTCAGTATGCAAGGCTTACACTTGCCTCTGATTTGGGTAGCACATGGCAGTGCATGCGTGACCTGCATTCATTACGTATCATGTGCAGCGTACAAACGAATTGAGGTGCATTGGCAAACCTTAGTACTCGACAAAGCAACTCATATTTTCTTAACTTGCAGACTGAAAAAATATAATCTGCAGCGTAAACATCAATGAACGTATCGGCAGCTTTAATTGTATGCTCCCTGAGGATATTGTTTCTGCTGTGTCTGTCTATCGGTTGGTTGATTGGATTGTCCCCATTATTAACGTTGACAATTAATTTGTCACCATTGCACATACATGCTTCAAAGTCGGCATGCATGTACATTTTGTACCACTTATGGAGGCGAATATTTGTAGGGGTAACTTATTCAGGTCAATGTCATACATCAAGGTCAAAGGTCAGACAGGACATAGTGTTTCACAAATACATATTTTCTTTTCAATTTTAGTGACCACCCGATTGTACGTGTATTGCTTTTAATTTTCTGTGAGGCTGTTTAATTTTCTGTAACCTACGTTCGATTGACTGTTATTCTCGTTAAAGAGCGACCGGGATATTATCAAATCTTCTAGATAAGATATTCCTCAGAAGGATAGATCGTTTTATTTTTTATCTGATCTTTTGTTTATAAGTGTACCCATGATGGATAGTAAATATGAGATGACTGATTGTGTGTCAAAACGTAACCGAATCACATTGTTTGATAAGGGAAATACATATATTTCAGCAGAAAAAAGAACGGTTACATTAGAATCAGTGCTCGTCTGTCAAACAGTTGTCAGCTTAATTCAGGTTCTAAGTCATACAGAAGGGTCCTTTGGAAGCTTTCCGCTTGACTTTCATCCTGCATTTAGCAGTTACCTGCTAAAAAGACCTATTTGAAATGTTCGATTCACTTTTGCCCTCCACTAAGCAATTACCAGCGTTTACAGTCTCCTGTGGTAATAAATCAACCACGTATTCGCTTTAGCGAGACCCTACAGTAACTGCAATATGTCCGACTTTCAGAAACACAAGACTATTCAGCCAATAAAATCGATCAAAAAACACTAGGCAGTGGCATGACCTTTTCTGGACGACAATTAGTGTTTGCCACTTTTTATTTCAACATTGCGTTCAAGTTTGCTATTTACTGTCAATGGGTAATCAGATAAGACAGACAAAGTCATGAAAATACCATTACATCCGTGAGGGGTAATAATTTGGTACTCAACATGCAGTAAAACTAGATTCCGAGGTCAAATCCAGTATCAATTTGTAATGTTTTAATTGCTATACGAAACTTCTATCACATGCTTTCAATCAACGGGGACGCTTTCTTTTAAGGTCAACACATGCTGATTCAATAAATTAAACACATACCGGGATATTTCGTGAATGCTTTGGTGAATGAATATACTGCCTGATGTTCCGTTGAGTTATGCGTTACTACCATATTATTAAAACAATTTCTTTCTTGTGTCTCGGCTCATGCACGCTGACGTCAAATGTAGTTTGTTGTGTATTGCAAAACTGACATTTTGCAGACTCTGTTGTGAATGTAAAAATGATATTGAATTTCATCTTTATTCTTTTGCAATATCAGTTTCCTGGGTTGTATGCATAAGAGCATGGATAATAGCAAATGCATATGAATATTACAAGTATATATCGTAAACGTTGAACTAACATATTTGAATAAATTACTGATCTCCTTAATACCGTGTGACAACACCAGTGCAGTTATATGCATTTAAAGTGAATTGTCAATGTCAAACTGTTCAATATGTGCATAGATACATAGTTATGGACAAGTATGCATGTTATTGTGTCTGATGATTTGGTCGGGCTGTTTAGAACACTCTTGTTTAAGCTAACACGCCAATACTCACAGATTATTATAAACTGTTTAAAGGCTAAATGTCCAACCTTACATACATCCAAATACTCTGATTAGCCTATGGTTTGGACTTGGTGGTATTAAGTTAAACGTTATGCCCTGATGTTATATTAAGAAAGCTTGTTGATATCGCAAATAAAGTAGAAACGGTATTGAAGGACCATTCATGTATTGATTATAGGAGTGTTAAAAAGCAGGTGATTGTTTAATGCATGGCGAAAATAATACAAAAAAACACCGATGGGAACGTTCTACATTACTTTCCATCTGCATTAAACTACCACTTTTCCTTACATAATTATACCTCTGTTTGATGACTGCTTAAGACAGGTTATACCGTATCAGTTTAATTTTAACACCTGTCAATTAAAGCGATTAGCTCATGTATATTTGGTATGATATTTTTCAAAGACAGTGGTCGACAGGAATATATTCCCTTAAACGTTGTTACATAATTTACTAGTGTTTATTAATGTGGCATCATACTTGTTTCTTATGTTAATGCGTTGTACCTATTTTAGATAGTTACGTTTAAGTTAAACATCAACATTTATAAATAATCATCGGAGACATTCTATTTTGTCATTTTTGCTGAAACTTTTAATTTAATGGAGCCAGCTATCAGCAAATGGCAGCAGGTGTAACTAAAATGAAGCAAACACAGGGTAATTACAGCATGACACCCCTGCGCTACTTCGTCCCGCATTTAAAATGCGTAATTGTAAATAACTGCATGCTCATAAATCGTGACTTATATATTTTACCCTCTCGGAATGTGGATCAAAGTCACGATTTCCAAATTCCAGTCAGTATCAGAAAGGTTCTAGTTATTAAATCAACTGTATCGACGTGTTCCGTGTTTACAATAATGTATATGTATCCAATGTTATGTGGGCAAACAATGCAATTGCTTTTATAAGTATCTTAACATTTCATCCGAATGTAAACATATAGATTAGATCTAGATGATTCGATACGGCAGAGGTTTTGTGAAATTGAAAGCAAATAACAGTAGACATTTATATTTCCCATGGTGATTGAACAGCTATACTTAATAAAAGATGCAGTGAATCGAACTTGGAATGCAATTGTCAATTCATTCGATATAATAGGGAAACCGCTCTAGTGTTAATTACTGTACATTTACTGTAATGAACTGATGACTCCTGATAGTTGATGTGTGACGGATCTTACAGGTGACATCAATGACATTAATATATGTGGTATATGCGGCCATTTTAATAAAACTACGCTTACGCGAGCTTAAATAGAACATGCATAGATGAAACATTAACGGGTCAGCCCGGTGTCCATATTATTATCATATATGGCTTATGCGTGGTTCATTGATTCGTTCGGTTTATGCCCCACCACGGTCAGCTTTGCTCTCGGTTTGTCTGTTGGATGGTTGGTTGGAGTGGCTCAAACTTTATCGTTGGCAATAATTTGCCGCCATTGCACATACATAATTATTTAATACTTGGCATGCATGTGCAACGTATGGAGGTCATATCGGGGCATAATGTTTAACAAACACATCTTGTTTCTGGATGTTTTAACATCATATTGTGCAGATTTTAAAATTTGCGTTACAGGAAAACATCATATGGATGCGCCTCTTTTGATAACATGTTCTAAACAATATAAGTTTAGTTATACTATTTAGACATATTTCTGACAATTTCAAACTAGATTCTGCTTCATTATAAGTCGTTCAAGATAAATTGTACTTGAGTATGTATCTACTCGATTGGTTAGATGTAAGTTTACTGGCAAAAACGGCAACACAATACATATAGTCATTACTTAAGTGTGAGGTGAGAATAGGTTAAACCGGTTTAAACCCCCACTGGTGATTTTGCTACTGACCGTGCCAAGGCGGTACTCTCTTTGTCATACGTACTTATGTTTGTCTTGTGTCTTTGTACTTGTGTTTTTTTCATGTATGGAATGTTTGTCTCTACTACTTGTGAGGTGTTAATGTTTTTTGTGTTCATCTAGTGTATATATGTGCGTGTGTGTGTGCGTGCGTGCGCGTGTGTGTGATGATATCTATCGATGTTTGGTGGTGGATGCGTCTTGTATGTGGCTTTGCCTGCTTGACTTTACTACTTTTTCATTAATACAGAATCAGATGGGGCAATGTCAAAAGTATTGTTCTAATCGTCAAACATACCAAGACATATTACAGTATACAACTATTTACTTTTATAAGTAAATGCTTATTATATTATATGCCCTTCTCCTAACATTCTCTGTTCGTGAAAGGTGCTCGTTTTTTCCGAACCCTCGCGTGCACCCCTCTCAACAATACAAATCAATTGAGCGCATTGAGAAAGGTATACAGTATTGCTAAATAACCTAGTATAGTAACCCATAATAAACATTAAAATAATGTAAATGTAGTGGTATCCATCAAAACGAGTTATATGTAGTAACAGTATTCAATTTCCAGACAGTATGCGATACGTAATACGCAAAGAGGGGCAGGTGTCACAAATATGGCGAGCATTTGTTTATCGGTGTGTTTATAGTGACAAGGTTAATACAGCTTCCACTTACTGCAATTGATCTGGTTATTGCACAAGTGTCAAACAAAATGATCGTTTATCCATTGACAAGCAAACTGGCGATTGAATGTCATATCTTTAAAATTTCCATTCCATTTGAAATATTATTTCAACCAGGCCTTAAACATATCAACAATGCAGTTATATACGATGCACATAATGTGTGTACATACTACTAGATTTAGCAATACAAATCAGCAATAAATTGATTACAATAACAAGCTACAATCACTAGATATGGAACAGCCGTGAAACAGTGTACAGAGACAACAAACAAGCACGTCTTAAACGTAGGAGGATGACTGAACCTATATAATGCTTTTGGATCCCTACTGGAATAGATTTCAAACAGCAGCATATGTAGATATATGATATAACGTGATGTAGATTGAAACAAGTGGATGTAAATGCAAGAGTAAATCTGGCCTCATCGTCTCTGAAAAAACGTTTTCGGAAACTGCCTTTAAAGACATTCCCTTGGCCGGCTTGGGTCTTTACAGCTAACCTGTGAAAAAGCATGCGGCACATGGTAACAGCTATAGCAGTCTGCCTGTCAAGAACCACTGGAGCGTTCCATGTGAGGCCCGTCTCTTACATTTGATGATTTGGAAATGATTAGATTGTCACTAATGCAGTATATGTTTTTATTTTTTATTATGTCAGGGCCTCTCTAGACAGAATGAGACGGCTTGCCATATTTTGCACACTTGTATCATGCTTTTACTGTTACTTTCACGCCTATTGAGAACAATGGGGGGGGGGGGAATCATTGAATGGACCTGGGTAATGTCTTTAACATCTCACACGGCAGCTCCGAATTGTATCTCTTGGTTGTTTACATTTACGAATTACATTTCTAACAGATTACAATTGTACCATATAATATTACGGTTCAAACGGATAACATTGCCAACCATTCTACAATACAATACCCGTATTAGATCCGTGTTCGCCAATAATAGTAGCACGGTCTCACCGTCTTTCGAACCTCTTAATCTTTGACCAGGAACAGAAAACGTTTACCGTGAATATTGAAGAAAATAATAAACCAGCAGTTCAAAATGATCTTTTATACATAACTTGAAACATTTAAGTATCTTTATCCTCAGTATTAATCTCCAAACAATCCAGTGTCCCCCATCACTCGCATAACAAAAACATGGATGCCAGAAAAAGATCACCTGCCCTTCGAACCTTTATTTTAGAAACTGTTTACTGTAACATAATATTCATAGTCACGTGATTTCATCATAGGCACGTGACTTTTGCATAAGCCGAAGGGGTCAGAGCTGTCAAACATTTTCAATGTGGTACACTTTTCAATTTATGTCGATATTCTATAAAGTATAAGAGTTTTCTCATGTTTAGCATATAGTTGAAGGAAAACAAATCTGTATTGACCTGTTTATGACGCATATTTCGTATTTGAAGCTACGAGGCGTTGTTTACGGACAAAGCAACGGCACTCATGATTTGATGACGTAGTGCGCACTTGCGCATGCGTAAAAACACAAAAAAATTGAAAGGTTCGGAAAACAGGTGGGGTTCGAGAGAAGGCGAGTCTACGATAAGTGATTTCAATATTTGCGACGCTTTTGCTATAGGCAGAGAAATGTTATTTTTCTGTTGAACAAAGTTATTTATAAAATGAGATTTACATATTGACTGACATGATTTACGCCTTTTATATATTTAAAGCATGTTGATACGAAATTTAATTTCATTCTTCCTTACAGGATCAATACCACGACAACGATGCACTTCACTATATTAAGTATTAGTCCCTTCTACTGCATGTGCCTCAATCTTATTATTGAAGAATTAATTTCCACATGCTTTATGACAACTGTACATTAATGAGAACGCTAATAGAACAAATACAACAAAAACACTAACTACAACAATATATTAGTCACTTTTCAGTTCAGCTATAGAGCCTGACCACATTTCTTTTATTCACATCGTGCAGTGCGACCAGAAATGCTTTTTGATTTATTATTAAGTTACTAGCCGTATTCGACTGGGCTTTTCTTGCTATTCCGTCATATGACCATCTCCCATCTATTGCATTCAACCAATCACATGTTTGTTTACGAATTATTTTTACATTGCGTTACTCAACTATCTCAACGGTTTTCAACCTGCGTTGATTTTATTTTCGTTACTCAACGCGTATTGTATTCGACTTGGAATTATTTCGTTGCTTATTGATACAGGCCAGACGGCCAGTGATACGTGCTGGAACATCGATATCAAACGGACATAGCGGAAAGGCATCGGATACTTAACCGCAATGGAAATGTAGTACATACATTAGTATTTCATTTGTAAAGGTCGGTAGTTCAAAACATAAATTCATATATCGTTTTATATTAATCGCATACTTCTCGCGACATAAGTTTAGGTAACATTAAACC
Organism: Azorinus chamasolen; assembly: GCA_963576725.1. Lineage (NCBI taxonomy): Eukaryota > Metazoa > Mollusca > Bivalvia > Cardiida > Solecurtidae > Azorinus > Azorinus chamasolen. The sequence continues at coordinate 23,492,528 of OY755239.1, forward strand.
ATTATGTTGCTGGCATTATTTATACCATCGATACAGGTTGATACAAAATTCACATGCTTAAAACTGCAACCAGTGGTGTAGCAACACTCGTTTGCTTGGTTTATATGCATCTGGTGATACAGTAAACAAATTGCATTTTTAAATTATCTAATTGAAGGACTACATAAGAAACAGTACAGCCCACTGAGGGAGGTCCTTCTAGCACTAAAGTGACCTACTAGCCAGTCCAAAAGTAGTTTAAGGCCTGAAGCTATAATGCAAATAGGCTGTGCTGTACCAAGTCTTATAGTACACCTCTTCTGTGTTGTTCCGTGATTACCACCCTTTAATAATAGTTCACTTTTTCATTCGTAACTATCTGCAAATCAGATATTGTATTTAATTAAAATATTAGAAACGTTTTCTGTACCAATTTTAATCAAGCTGAATATTGTTTATTGTTTTACCATAAAAAACAAATGCAAATTCCCTGTTTCGTTTTTAGATTTATTAACAATTAGAACGTTGTAGATGAATTGAATTACCGTACCCGTGGGGGTACCTAAAATTACCGAGCACAGCGGGCGGACACTTTCTCAAAATCATTTTATGGGCCGGTACATTTTAATTCAGCAAAGAAGGAACGTACTTGGATAAGGTTTTCTATGTGTTTATTACCCGTGTGTGTTTCGTTATCATTATGTTCAAAACGACTTGTTTATGACATGTTATACTTTAAATACATATATAAAACGAACCCGTTGCCATATGTACGTACACCACATGTGCACCGTTCACGGAAAACCTGTACAAACCTCGATAATTCTCAAACAAGTATCATTACAGGTATTTAAGACCGACGGCAGCTTAATGCAGAGTGAACGTCATGCGGAAAAACCAGCTAGAAGCGTTTTTGCATGATTGATGTCCAACATAAAGCAGCCACTGGTATGTTAAAACGTTCTAAATTCTTCTGTATCACTAATTCGAGTTTATGAGGTTTTATTTTATTACTCATTAACACCAACTTGATTGGTCAGAAAACTACAGCCAAACAAACGACGCCTATTCACATCATCAATGTTATGACCATGGTACAGTAAAACCTCGTTAATTTGATACATTAGCAAATAATTATTGCACACGTGTAATGCATGCGATCCCTACATCGAATGTGGAAGTAATTAGCGAAATGTCCCATATGATGTTTATGTATGACTTTCACCTTGCACTTAATTGCGGCCAGTCTTCCGAACTGATATTAATATGGGTATGTTGTAGACTTTCGTGTAGCATCTCCTGTCTGACTTCCGTTCTTACTTTTCATTAATATGAAACAATAACGTTGTTTTTTACACAATATGACATAAATGTACATACAGTATATTAAAACCTTAAACCGGACGTTAAATGTAATATACATATCGGTCCCGGAAACAGGTAACAGCTTAATGCACGATTAAAGTCATGCAACATGTCCTAGATACACAGAGGTCCAGATAAGATGCGTAACGTCTTTATTGTTCGACTAAACCCTATGCTGTGATTACGCTTTAGAGACATCAAGACTAATCTAATGAGTTGTCGCAAAATAGGGTTTGGTGGACAATGAAGTATCTAGTTCTTGAATACGTATGTTTATCTGTTACTCTGACATATTCTATTGTAGCCTCATAAGCATAACCAAAACATCATTCACCGGTGCCTAAGACGTATAAATTAGTGACGCAGCACAGTAAACTCCCAACTCATTCAACCCTTTATTCACACTATTTCCCATGTGTACATACGGTAAATGCTTCCAACCGGGCGTTACAATAAGCATGCAACATATGTTCCAACATAGCGAAGGCATCGGTTGCAGTGTTGAGCACTTGCGGTATTTTGTTTTCTCTCTGTGCTGTCTGTCCCAAAGGAAACCTTTCTATTAACGCTGACATCTTCTTAATATTGGTCGTGCATGTACATTAACGATCCTTTCACTTAGAAATCGTAACAACCTTCTTCTGATAATTAAGTTTATGACTCTTACACGTCAGATTAAATTAGCTTAGGAGTAGAGTTTCATTTATTTCATTTTGTTACAACAAATTCCAATAATGAAAATAACATTTTACGTTACAGATGAACCAGAAACAGCATTTCCTTAACCCTTCCAAACATGCATTTACAAAAGAGCTATTTCTAATTTCAAAAGGCCAAGCTTGCCTGGAATATTCAGGATTATGTTTTTTAAGAAAACTGTAACATGACAAACAGGTCAGACCCATATGAGAGGGCTCATTGGGGATCGCTCTCATATGGATCAATACTGTTTGTAGAGGATAATAGTAACACGTGCCTCGCATTGAAAGGGTTAACACAGTAAAATCGAGATGTTCCCATCAACGAACGAGTGCACCAATAACAGTGGCAAAGCTTAATTGCTGACGGTTGTATCGGGTTTGTGGAATTAGATTAAAATAGGAACACTTCTCAATATTCTGCGTCCTCCAATCTGTGTAGAACACTTTGTTTAAAATTTGACGTTTAGTCAAGGGGATGTTGGATGCTGATTGATTAAGAGACGCGATTAAAAAGTTTAAACATATGACTCGTAAACAGAATGCCAGCTTCATTTTCTTCTGAAAATGTAGAATACCGAATACGTATTCATAATTATATATAAAGGACAAGGCAAGTGAACACATTTCTGAGAACAAATAAATGTGTTGCTTTAACTTTTTTGCCGCCAGAGGCAAATCATTGAAAACATTTACAAAAAGTTTGGAACCAGATGAAACATTGCGTAACTCGGCGTTTCATTCGGCAATCTGTTATTGTTGATAGAATGCTTATTAAAATAACACAGATGATATATCTCTAAGATTCAGCATCATAGAAAGCGTTTCATCAAAGAAATCACTGCTATGAAACCTGTCGCAAATGCAGGTATGTAGGTTAATAGCGTGGACTTTAACCGGTATTCTACAGTAAAACCCCTCTAAAACAGACGTTCAATTTTGTACAAAAATCGGTCTTGGAGACAGGTGACAATTTATACTTTAAATACATATCATATATAAAACGAACCGCGTTCTCATATGTACGTACATCACCTGTGCACCTTTCACGGAAAACTTGTACAAATCTCGATAATTCTCAAACAAGTATCATTACAGGTATTTAAGACCATTTGCAGCTTAATGCAGGGTGGAAGTCATAAAGAAGACTCCTCTAAGACTTCCCTCCTGCATTATGCATCCATCTGACTAAATATATCTAAAATCTTCTCTACAAGAATTCCGTTTTGGAGGGGTTTATTACCATATGCATTGTTCTTACAGTTTACATTCCTGTTTATCGAAGAACAAATTATTTTATCCATTTGTTATCCATCCTTTATGACCGTTTTGTTTTTAAAAATGTAGCCATACTAGTTATAGTCTACTTTCGAATATACATTGACATTCCTTGTCATTGAGCCATTCGCCTACAATACTAAGCACTGCTAAAATATGACGCGATAACGCAGCCGCGGTATCGGCTAGTGACCCTTACATGTACCCACTCGAACCCCTGAGTGAAGAGGGGCAACCTTGTGCGGATCGAAGACACTGACAAGCGTCTCTGAAATTTCAAGCTGGTGCAGCCGGGACTCGATTCCCGGGCACCTGGGTCGTCCATTCAACGCTCAAATACTTGGACAAACCACCACCATGATTGTTGGTACTTATTTTGAGTACGTACTATCTTTAACCCGGACATTTTACTCCCATTTGTAAAGAAAAAAATATGTATCAGTGATTACATTTCTATTGTTTTAGTGTGCATCACAAATAATGCAATGATATACATCATTCAATATATTATTAGTATGACTGAAATTGATCTGCTCTGTCCTGTCATTTACGTTTTATGTCGATAGTACGGATAATAGTGCGCTTTATTAATCAAATTATACGGTACAATTCCATCACGTGCGATTGTATATCTAGTTCGACTTACGATGGTGCCCCTGGGCTGTGAATTTGGATAATATCAGATTTCTATATACATCATATGGTATAAATGGATACAATAGCAACTGTTTTGATGACCGGACTCTATCTTAAATTTGCCGACTTACACGAGTATTTCAACAGCCTCGTCACTTATTATTAGTGTATGCAATGCTATAGTTGACATATTAGCAGTAGGTAACAATATATATCTTAAATCTTTCAATTTAAGATCGACAGGGCATCCGCTATGCAACTGTTTGAAATTTAAATTCCTTTCATAAAACACATTTCCAGTTTTTTACAAACAGAGTAGACTCAGATCAGACTCAGATCAGACGGCACCTATAGGGCATGATGTAGGTCTGTTTCTACGGTGTTTTGTCAAAGCAACAAAATCCCTCGAAAAGTTTAGATTATACAAATGCAGCAAAATACATATTCATGATATTATTTTTCTTATATGAGTATTGGATAGGGAAATGATTAATCTTTGTTGGAAGGGTATGCTTAGTGATACTGAGAGATTTAACCGCAAAGTGACGCTTAGATCGAATCGGAACCATTTTACCATTTCCTCAATAAATACGCTTTTCTACGTCTTTGCAAACAAAGCAGACCCAGATCAGGGTCTGCTCTGTTAGCTTTTGACATAATATAGATATGATTCTACTGTTTTTGCATTTGCCAAAATGTCTTATATTCCCGTGTCGTTATCAAAAATAATCTAGTTAATATTCATGATGTCATTATTTCTTACATGAGTAATCATGGTAAGCAGGATTAAATAGAAATATATTGTCAAAATCAAAGGAACAATAATAACACCACACCAGCGGTAATACAATAACGATTGTTGATTCCATATATCCGTGTTGGCTATATCCATTGGTTGAAAGTTGTAAACAAATAGGTGACGGAATTGATTCTTCGTTGGTTGTTAAGTACTGACACTACTTAAACAATAAGCATCCAAACCAGATACATGTATGTTTTCCCACAGGGCCTTTGCATAGATTACTTTGTATTCAATCATGCTATGTCTAATGATTGTTCTTCGATTTTATTTTAGAACCCTTTTGGCGCCAAATTGCTAATTATCGTCTGCAATTCATTTTTTCTTAAATGTATTTTGGTAAAATAAGGAAATAAGATCAATAAATGCAAATTTCAAAGGAATAAAAACAGATATAGAAATAGAGTTTAAGACAAAAAACGAAGTCCCTGATCAGACACCGTCTTGGAAAGGTGGCGTCTGATCTGGGACTGCACTATTTGCCGTGGTGCATGTTTGCGACATTGATGGTGAAAGCGTTAATCTTAACAGTTCCAACCAGAAGTTCCATCCTATGGTGTCTAGATATTCGTAATTTCCAAAGCAGAAAACTCTTTGCTTATAGCTCTGTCATCTGTACGAGTAAACCTTTGTTCTTTAACTTTCAATTAGTCCATGTAATTGCTTAGCGGATGCTTTGTCGATCTCCAAATGCATATTTTAGATGATTACTGTTAGGTATGCTTGTTATGGCATTTCATATACGCCATATGTAATGGAAATGCTGTTGAAATACAGGTATAAGTCAACAGATGTAAAAGAAGTGTCATGGAACGCTGCGATGGTATCAGTTTATGACACAATTTGAGTTTAGATTTCTTAAACCTCCTGTATAGTGAATTAGAACATAACAAACGACCATCGTTGCACTATTAATACAACCAAATGTGGTGGAATTGAACACTACATGATTAATTAGGCGCACTTTTATTCATTCTACCAACATTAACGTAAATGACAAAACAGAAACAGCCAATCTTAGTCACGCTTTTGATTTAGTTGATGATTTATACGACGAGTATACATACGTATACTTTGTCATAACTTTCATACTATGTAACCGAGACACAAACGCATTTTAGCGGAATTAATGCAATATTCATTGCTAAAATACATCCAAACTGTATCTCATCTGGATTCAATTATTCAGGCTGTGGTAAAAGAAGGGGTACTGCATGCAAGGCAGGTCATCACCAAGACACGACGTCATCTAAATCTTAATCACGTCAAAATGTAAGGTCCGGGTCCAGCTATTTTCATTATAGTCTCCGCCACTCTTCACACACTTATTGTGCCTCTCTACCCATTGATCGAAGACACCCTGGCTCCATTCACGACCGTAACCGGCGACTTATCTTTGCATCATTGGGGTAAAAAGTCCTGCCTTTCAATGCAGGTTTCAGTACCGGAAACACGCGGGAATCCATGGGCGCTAGATCGGGCGAACATGACGTGTGGTTGACGATATCAAAATATAGTAACGATATATCCTGCTGTGTTGACTGTGCCTGGTCCAGCTCCAGTGTCGGCCACTTGTATGTACACGGTCTCTACACAATATCTAAAAAAAGTAAACAACAAGTAAAATGCCGGAAAGCATACGCTATTAAAAGTTCTATTTTTGTATTTCCAAACCGATGATTTCCTATCATTACTAAGTTTACCGAAAGGCATTAAGCATTTCATGTTTATGGCGTCAACATTCACGATGTTAGTTAAAATGGCATCTGAAAGTCTTCACACGACGCCATGCTAAAATTTGAGCAGGTATTTGTGAGATTCAGGCAACTAAACGTACCTAAAGTTTTAAAAGATTCGCTGTCTCGCATATCCTATAATTGGTTACAATGGAGACAGATACAATGTCTTTCTAATGTTTTTCAGAAAACAATGCTTCACAGATTTACGTAAAATTTTTTTTTAGAGAGTCTGTATCACAGAACTTGTTCATATACATACGATGATAAAAATTCTCCGTAATTCTAGGACACCTCTCGTGTTCGAACTACTTGAAAAAAAAATTGCAGTATTGGGGATGCGCACTAAAACAAAAAAAGTTGTAGTCACACAATAAAAGTGTATTATCGTTACGAGAAGGATTGAAATGTCTGATTGAAATGCTATTTATAGCATTGTAAAACGTACTCAATGTAAAATGAAGGTTCTATGCTTGCTTGACGAAATTGCTACACAAACGATTATACAGCGCCAATAAGTTACTTTAAGTGTCAAATTGCATGGTATGGTAACAATTGTCACTGCCCGATCCAGATAGGTTCCTCCACCGTCCCACTAGATTTGGTTTGTTATGTCTTTGTGCGCCTCTCTGTGTCTTTTTATATGCATGTACATTTGCTGTTCGTTTTTGTCGTGGTGTTGTACCGGAAACCGTGTGTTTTGTATGTTGTGTCTCCTGCATGTACATGTACTTTTATTAACAGTGCACTGACTTGTATTTTGTATTGGTAGTATTGTTGTGAGTGGCGACATTTTAAAAAATGGATATCATATTTTAATAATTAATTTATTTCTATGATAGGACAATATACATTTATCCGGTATATATCACTTATCACTTTGAGTGTTCAACCATTTGTTGTTACAGAACGAATATAAAAAGTGTAATATCTTCGGTGTAAATGAGTAATGTGACAAATGAGGAAACTTACGAGACTAAGTCATCGATATCAAACGGAACCCACTCAACGGTAAATAGTAATCGCATATTAGCACGCGGCTTGACATAATCACTTATATAATACTATTACTCACACTAGTCATATGTGCTTACTACTTATGATGGTTAAGGAAAGTCTTGATTTCCCCTTAACCAGTGGTTAGTTTTTATTAAAACATCAAAGACATTTGACATGTTCCAAGCCTGTCTAATGGTCATAACGATTGCAACGGTTGTCTGGTAATGTACTTTATGTGAACACCTTAGATTAGGACTTGACAGATCCAACGTTTTATTTTTATTTTTGAAACAACAATAAGTGCTCCTTAGAGCTGCAGAGGAACCTATAAATAGTGATTACTTCCGTAACAGTCACCCTATGTAGCGGGGAAAGTAGCCAGTTATCAAATTCCATGTAAAGCACGTCGTTCGAACCTTGCATCGAGTGTGGGCCTTAAAAGACCCCTGTTCCTGACAAGCACGACATAAGTCGCCAGAAAGGTCGATCGCTCACTAAGATGCAAGCCACTTGATACACTTTTTAAAGTTTAACAACTGTTTGAACGAACGGGAAGAGGTTAGATATGTTCATTAAAACGTAAATCTAAACCCAATCACTGAATCTACTTCACGAACGTATGGTTAACTAATTAAGACGAGGAGCATGCGCTCATAGAGAGTAAGGGGACATTATGAAGTTTGGTCACTGTTCCCATAACACGAACACGCGCTTACCTCATACGCACATTGAATTTCGAACTGTCGATCAATCTGATTTGAAAGTACACCCGCATTGATAAACATTGTATGTATGTTTGATAGGATTTCTTACAGTTACTGTATTATTTTGACATTGGCAGAGCATCAGGGACATTTTTTAACTCATGCTTGTCTTAAGATATATATTTTACCCTTTCCTCCAGAAATACGCCTTTCTACGCCGCTTTAATAGTCACTTCTTGAAACCATTGTGATCAATAGAGCATTTGCTCCTGTTGAGCAACTGCTCTATTTATCACAATCGTTTCTAAACTACAACATTCTAAAATGTTCAGTTTTTCTTGTAAATGTTCCTTTACGGTAGATTTATTCAAAGTGACTGTGTCTAAAAAATAGCCTATGGAGGAATGGGTTAAGACAGTTATAGATCTTGCGACACTGGTAGACTGCACGTCCTATACCAGAGCGGGAGTCGAAGAGGGGTTCTATCAGTCTCTTTAGTTGTGGAAACAAACGGAAGTCACATGGGGACAGGTCCGAAGTGTATGGAAGATGTTCTTAATTATGAAAACCAGATTATTTCAAAAGGTCAGGCAGCATGGCGTATTTATGTACCGGTTCGTAGTCGTTCAATAATTTGATGCCACGGATTCCGTTGCCTGGGCTTCGTATATGATAGAAATCAACGACTTGTTTTGAAACCTACTTCTATGTGAAACATTCCAGTTACTAAATTACATTTTGGAAATGTGATTTGAAGATCAGGACCTATATAAATGTACATTTAACATCCGATTTGAGGTCTTACTTCGGTGGCAATAATAGGTTTGTAATCAGGTCAAACCAATCCTTATTTGTAGACTTAGACATTCGTTCAGAATGATAGATCCAGGTGTCTTAGCATCGTGAATAACATTTATCATGCTTTCTGATATGCCAGTCTAACGTTAGTTTCTGCTCTTAAATGAATAAATGAAGGACCCGATGGGTGCAGACCTTAGGAAGCCCAAGTTGTTCACGTAATATCGCAGACATATTTGACGAATAGCTGCAGCTGTCACTTACACTGTATAATCCTGCATATTCATCATTTAATAAAATTATTCCCATTACAAAGGCAATGTGCTAGCCTCTCTGTAAAATATCGTGTAATTTCAACATGGCGTGAAAAGTTAGAAACATGTTCTACGGATATAAGCATTTGTCCTCGTGTGTTAATTCTTTATGTAACAAAAAATTCATTTAACGTATTTGCATTCAACGTGGATCCCAATCAGACCTAGCCTCAGGAACTGTCTGCTCAATATCTGCTCTGATTACTTATGGAATAATACAAAACTCTGCAAATTAATGTCACGGCTAAAAGTGTTTGTCCTGATTTACTATCATCGGAATGATCTAGTAATTAATAGCCACGATATCATTGTTACGTGAATATTCCGGGAATAAAGTGTGTAGCGATGTAATGATGCTATTATATTATAACGAAAGCGTAGTCAAAAAATATATTATGCAAGTCGTTCCTCATTTGATAACTGATTCGTTGCAGTAAGATCTAAAGTGTTTAACATTTTGGTGTTCTTGCTGAAAAGGTATTGATAGTCTATCTCTTTGGCCGTTTTAAAAATACTAATAAGTCGCTACGTTTTATTTCTGAATCTATAAAAGATGCAAAATGTTTGTTGCATTAACAAGTCTAAATATTGTTTGAAATCACCCATCGCTGTCGTATATGTATTTCTTTATATGTATTGCAGTGCATTTACTACATGGACGTCTATAAAACATGAAATATTAAACTGGGTAAATTTACACAATGGGTTTCTTCTCAAACTACATGTAGTTCCAACTTAATGAAATTAACAAGAAACCAGTCCCAGTAAATATAATAAAAAAGCTATTGATGGGTATGGCCGATAAGGAATTATCCCAATTGTCAAAGCTAATATATTTACTTTGTGTCACTTTTGGGAACCCATCAACATTAACATGTGGTTAGAATTTCCATTTTGTTGGCTAATTGAGTTCTACCAAATAAGGTAGGTAGTAATTTACTGCACACTGCCAGAAACATACACTAATTAATGCGCTATACAGTAGAACCTAACCTAAGCGGTCATTCGTTTAGTAAACACAGGAATATAAAGGAGTCATTAAGCTACGACCAGCTGCCTTATATACCCATAATTGGGCCTCTGTTTGACGGATTCTACTGCAATGCACATACTGATGCACACTATTAAGTTTCATCTGAATAGTTTAAACAACATCGTATGTACTTACACTGTCACGAATGTAGGGTTTATATAGTAAAGCCGCTCTACAGCGACTATTCAGCGGGTAATTCTGGTATTTTAACAGTTTCCCCCATGTAAACCCCTTTTAATTTATTTGCAAATAGAGTAGACCAAGATAAGACTGCTCTTATAGGAGCCATCTGATCAGAGTCTGCTCTATTGACCCTGTTAACTTTGATATATTTGTTTCTTTAGTTTCAAAAATGGCTACAATAGTACACCTTCCATAGTTCATCATTACTATATTATCCATGAACATTCAGTAGGTATTGCAAATATAGAACAAGGAAAAGAGTGGGTAACTTGATGCAGGATGAGCTCAACTTTCGCCCTGCATTACACAACCACAATATATTATCGCCCTCCATATGCATCCATTATATTGTCGCTATAACATGTTCTACTTTATGATTTATAAACAAGTTATCCTCTCCGGGTCTGACAGGAAGATGTGAAAGTGGTCTGATTTTACGTGCTGTCCAGAAGTTTCCAAAGTGTGCCTAATCCCTGTCCTTCTAAGCGCGACTACTGTCATTTGCAAACAGCTTGGATATATGTTTAGCCAAGTAATTGCTCAGGATCCTGATTGTTTAACGATTGGACAATAGCTTTTTTCCAACTTTTAGCTAATAAGAAAGCTGTGCAGACAATATTTGTTCAATAGAAAGACTGTTACATAGCTGTTTTGTAATTATTTATCATCACAAACCTGTCATTCACCACAACCCGACCATTCATCACAACTCAATCATTCATCACAACCTAATTATTCATCCCAACTACATCACTCATAACAGTCCCATCACTCATATGTGCTATATGACCTGTGCTCTATGACCTACTGAGTTACACAATGTCATAAACCCATCCCTCTTTTAAACTTTCAAAGAATGTCGATGCTTTTGAAATAAGGCAGCAATACATTAATCATATTGTAAAACGAGTTGATATGCATTTACCTGCACGGTCATAGCTATGTCCGTTCAATCTTTACCTAATGAATATTCATGCAAAATATAATGACATCATACATATTTATATGCGACATTGTTATAATGGCATATCATCACAGGACACATTTGCCATGACATACACTGTAGAGTCAGATAATAAATTATGTATGCAAACAAATCAGACCAGGATCAGTTTGATTCTGGTCTAGTGTGTTTGCAAGTGCTTCTCTATCAGGGTGTAACACATAATTAATAGGACATCTTTTCCCAACCTTCCCAGATTATGTTTACCAATTCAAGTAATATTTACACAGAAACATTTTAGAACCAAAAGTAAATATTGACTTTGGCGTCTGTTTCCCACACGCTCCGAAAATATTAGCTGAGCAAACAAATTCAGACTCTGATTTATTTGACATATAATTTCGAATTGGCGTATTCAACAACTGCCTATGCAAATATTGTTTCTTTAAACTATCCCGGTAGGACAGTCTGGTTATGTTTCCGTGTGATGATTGATGGTGTTGTGGCATTCAATATGTTTCGAACATGCTAGGAATGTATACGACGGCCACCAATCACACGATGACACAGTGTGTGCATTTAAATATAATGTACAAACAGCTCTGTTTAGTACTCGGGTATCTCGTAACTGTGTACTTACATTCTAACCCTTATACTGCAACCTGGCTCGCATTTCCAAACAACTTAGATACAGACGAGACGCCGAGTAACTCGGAGTGACGTCACGATCCAAACTCTTTCACACTCCTTCTAAAGTTTCTGAAAAGGTAAATTGAATCGGCAGTAATTTTCCCATCGGGATAACGGCTATTCTAATGCAACCGTTTTGTAATAGGCATTCTGACACACCCACTTGACCTATCGTTATACTCATCAAATTCATCCATCACCCAAAGAATCTTGAAAAGTCCGCCGATTTCATATGGAAAACAATTTGAAATGTATTTGAATAATTCCGTTGAGCTTGAAAAGACCGGTGGCTTAACGATTTTAATTATTTGTGAAAATCAAAGTGCCAAGTGAAAAAAAACATTTCCTGATATACCAAAGTTAGGCACGATTGTTAGGTTCTGAGGGAACTATTTTCTATATGCGTAATACGGTGATGCAGTGTTTCAGGACGTCATATTGAAGGGATTAAAAGTGTGTGTATGGTTATATGTCGCAAATATCAGTTTTACATGTCCCGCTAGCGACATATAAACCACTGGTATACTGCTGCAAGTCTTCAGATACGCAATTGTTATCCCCTAAGTATGATGTTATTTAATGTTGTAGTTTTTCGACTGTATACTTACATTCTAGAATACAGGCAGAACAATAGATAGAAGTGTGTATTCTATTATTGAAATTGCCATTACTCCACTAAAACATATAAAGTTACCTTGCTTTAGAATCGTCTCATAGAGAGTGGTCACAACGTAGAATTTAGTGAAGATGAAATTAACTATATTTGAAAATAATACGCATCTTATTTGGGTCTCTTGTAGGTTTGGCGTCAATACTTCCCCGGTATACCATTTATAAAAGACAGCGTTAATTCTCTACTTCATAAATATCGAACTGTGTGAAATTCTGTTTGTTTAACCTAAATAAAGCTTATACGACCAGTCATTTGTTTGTAAGCCATTTCTAACAGCCTGTACTTCTTTAAACAGCACTGCAATCTGTACCTATATTGATTTTTCAAGTTTAAGCTCGTTTCAATACTTCACTCTTATCCTGCTCATTGTAACCTGACTGACATTTGAAAACAGATTTGACAGAGAGTACACGCCGAGATTATGATGTTTGCTCATTAACATCAAAGATATTTGAGCCTGAGTCAGTAGTTGGTGAAACGTTTCTGAACAAATCGGTAGACCGTGAAAATATCCAGATTAGACATACAGTAGACAGCCGTTTTTACAACAGGGAATGGGACTATTCCGTAAACCTACCGTGTAATCACGTTAACCCTTGCAATGTGCAAATCAAGTTAAACAGCATTTGCAAACATTGAAGATCCAGACCAGAAAGCTCCTGATTGATCCCTCTGATACGGGTTTGCACAGTATTGGTTATAGAAAAAATGCCTTTCAGATTCAGGTTGAGACAGGCCAATGTCAAATCTAGAGGGGTCCATTTAAAGCATTGTAAGGATTGACTGCGTTTGTCTAGAAATATCTCCCTCTGCGAACAGAGTTTTAATGCCTCGTCGCTTTGATTATCGAAATGCGACCAGAAAGAAATGCATGAGAGACACGTAACAAATTAAAAGGATAGTTAAAAGACAATTTTAATTTTATAATGAAATGATTATGACAACCTACTCTGTTATCACATAGTAATTAGCCAATGTAAATTGAGTAACTAACATGGTGCTTATTACCATGTAAATGTCACAGTCTTAAAAGTAAACAATATGTAGGTCAGGAACGACTTTTCATATTGTTTCGGTAAACCACGCGCATTGTCTTCAGTGCTCAAATCAAATACAGTAAAACTTCGATTATCCGAACACTAAAATACGTATTATTATCGATCTTTAAGACAGGTGGCAGCTTTCACCATGCATTAAGCAGCCACCTGCCTAAAAGGGTCTAAATTCTTCTATACCGAAAATTCGAATAATCGAGGTTTTACTGTATAAGGATAAATATAATATTGGTTTCGGATATAACATTATAACTGAAGAAGTGTCGAAGTCGTTCATATTTTGAACTAATTCCCCGTTTTAAACATACAGACGCTTGTCAATAATGATGCTGGTCTTTTAAAGTGGTCATTATGAACAGTAATACTCAGTAACTATATACACGCATGGATAACGGTTTCGAATAGTTCAGCATATCTTCACTTCACATATCGGTTCATATCTAAGGGTATAACACGGTAAAAAAAGATTTAATATGTCCTTATAGTATATAACTTACAGAAGTCGAGATAAGATGCGTAAATAAAATCATTTTAAAGAGTAACTGCTTTATGTATCCATCAAACCCCATGATGTGACAACTCTTTAGGATAGTCTCGAAGAGACAATTCTAAAGCGTGGTCACCAAATATGGGTTTGGTGGAGATTGGCTATTTGAGTACGCACGTTTATCAGTATATCTGTATAATATAACTATAACATACAATATGTTGTTTGGATCATGGTAATATGTTGGGTCTTGTTGTTGTTGTTGTTGTTGTTCTCATGAATATGCGTGTTTTTTGGTATTTATATATTATTTACCATTCAGTGGCAATCGTCTAAGTTCATCCTCATTTATCGAAGTACATTACGAGCTAATTGATTTAAAATATTTCATTTCCATCTATTAATTTCAAAGGAAATATCAAGGGGAATAAGAAAATGATCTACCATTTGATTGTAAAGAATACAAATGGAAACCGTCAATAATTGATATATCAGTGATAGCACTTGTGGTTGTCAGAGATTATGGCAGATACACTTTAAAAGGATTAGAAAGATTGTTGGATGTCAGCGAGTGGTGTCATAACTCTTTACTTCTCAATACGTCCTTTGATGCCTGTACAAACAGAGTAGAACCAAATTATGTAGAAGCCTTTTGACCAGGATCTGTTCTATTTTGCTCATTGAAATATGTATATAGTCATCAAATATATATGCACTTGAGTCTACAGTTTCTGCCACGGCCATACATTCTCTTGCCCATGTGCTATAATGGAGCTAATTAATATTTATTTACACATTTAATTTATTTCTTGCATAAATATTACGGAAGTATATGTTTACAAATGATAGGCATTGTCATACACACATATTAAAGGATCACAAATATGCACGCTGACTTAAAGATTGCAATAATATGGTATTAATACAAACCATGCCTCATATTGAAAAGTGTTGTTTGTATTTTCTGATGATTCTTTCCCGATCATCTTCTTTCGCATCAGGCTAGATCGGTTGACAATGAAATGCCCTTTCGGGTGTTGATTTTTCAAAGTGGAATAGTCTATCGTTGTTTATCGGTATAGTTTATTTAGTATTAAAGAAAACAAATTGGGAGATTATTTGGAATAGAAACGGTGCAGACTCATTGGTTTACACTGTCTGTAAATACCCACACATTCGTTTACTGTATTCAAAGTTTAAGTGTTCACTGTTTGCATCCATCAATATTTTCCCCCATGACTTTTCATTTAAGACAACGTCATGAACATTAATTAGATTTATTCTTATAATGACATTTGAACATGGGACATTTTGGCCATTGTGGAAATGTAAGAGACATTCATTTTTGCATCAGCAAACAGATCATACCCTGATCTGACAGCTCCTCTAGGAACCGTTTCATCTTGATCTGCTGTGTTTGCAATGACTTAGATCGGGTAAGGGGTTAAACAACGTGTCAAGGACGTTGCTGTCTGATTGAGGTTATGTTTTATTTAAGACTCAGAATAAAACGAAAACAAACCCAAAGCAGCCGAAAGCGTGTTTGTGTTCACGTGTTAAAATTACTTCAATCACTTAGCTATTATTACAACATAACTGCATACATTTGCACATGTTATACATATTGGAAATTCTCCATACATCATTTTACGTGCGGATACAGCGGCATGGCCTTATGTAACGGACGATTAATCATGTTTTCATAGCATCGAAAACATCACGTCACAATTATCAGAGCAAACAGTCATATCTTACATACGGATTGGAGTTTTAATGAAACTATAATGTAAATAGTATGTGCAAGTGCGGTCCTTAACTTATGACTCACATTGACCCCGGATCACCAGAGTTAAGATTGTTTGGCTACTAGACAATTTATCCATCCGGTATTGAATTTTCCAGAAACATTTTGGAGGCGGTTAATGATACTTTATGTAAATATTTAGTACTAGACAGAAATGCAGCCCTACAGGTATTACTCACATTGATCTCGAAACACAAGACTTATGACCCTTTGTTGCGAAAAACTTTCTTTTTATTTTTACGGTCATTTCAGTCAGGTTTTAAGGCATCTCTATACGGTTTTAGGGCATCTATAGATACCATACTATAAATAAAGAACAGATTAGCAACAAATGTACCTAATACAGTAGAATCCCTATAATGCGACCACTTAATGAATACACATGGGCGTCTTTTTAAGCAGGTGGTTGCTTAATGCAGGACAAAAGTAATGCAGAAGGCTCCTTTAGGAGCTTTCTGCATTACTTCTGTCCTGCATTAAGCTACCACCTGCATCTAGCACCAAGAATTATACCTATTTTAGGTGGTCGCATTAGCGGGGTTTTACTGTAGTTGATTTAATTGAACAGTTCTAGTTTGGCAGAAAAACACTGTTGCATGTTTACGCTTGCAACGTGCAGGTTGTTTCCTTGCCTTAGCCCATACGGCCCTCGTGATCAAAACTATCCTTATTTTGATTATGTGAACATTAGCTAGAATTAGGGGAAATGTCCATCACTCTAACTCTGTTAACTAATTGTTGTTGAAGACGGAAGTTCCTCCTCAAGCTTTTGATGGATCCGTTGCAAACACACAATCAGTATTTAGTTCTTCGTAGAAACAGTTACACCGCTTTCACTGTCCCCTAATGTATACTTGTATAAAGGGCAGTCAACTTCTAATACAAGTATTCTAGTTACTAGTATGTGTTTGTTTATGCAGCTGGGACACTTTCAATGTGTGTTCTAAGGTTACCTGTCTAAGGTTAATAGCTTGGTAAATTTCAGCTCAGCATGATAATTGCATTACTATGAATTTGTTCCAGTTCCATTAGTGTGGCAGCATGACATGGCTTCCAGCTTGCATTGTTTAGGTTTGAGGATTTCCGTTTTACAAATATATAGACTTCACAATTGAAACACAACCACTTAAATGACTGTAATGATGACATGCTATTATTGTTATAAATATATCGGCAACGTCAAGGTAATAAATATAAAATTACCGTTGAATAACTTCAGTGAATATATAATGAGAGGCAAAATTAAATGTGCACCCTTGTTTTTGGAAACATTGCATACTTAAACTTACCTTATAGACATAAAACGTTTATCACATTTTGATGATTAAATGAATTCTCAAATAATTCGCATGATGACGTTGTGCTTGCTCAAAGGGAATGAATAGCAATTCGTAAAGTAAGAAGCTGTGAAAAAAGTGGTTTATTGATGTTCTACTCTGATTTCATCTGTTCATGACACAGATTTCGGGAATTGTGACTATAGGAGCGATTATGCCCCCCACGTCTGTGTATGAGGCTAATGCTCATTGACACCGTAGATGTAACATAACGTCGAACGAGGTCGTTTAGGATATCGTTCAATTCGAACCTCCGGGCTGCATTTTATTGATTTGATAATTTTTGCGTATCTGGGTACAAGACATGAGTAATGTACACCCAGGCGTTAAGGTTGCCATCAATGACAACAAGGTCAGTCATCCGACCACCGATTTTGTCGCCCCAAACCATTACACCCGCCCCCAACAAACCGGTAACTCTCGAGCATACAATTGTCATGAAAACTGTCACTTTTCTTCTGTAAACCCGCACCCTGCAATCTGGCAAACTTACTCTGAACCTGCTCTAATATGTCAAAAAATCTGGACCATAGAACGCTCATCTAATTGAGACGACGCCGTCCTCATAGAAGACGAAGATGTCAATTACGTCTTTTTAGTATCTGACCAACGTAAGGTCGCCTGGTCTTATTGGATCGAGTTCTGACTACAGTCTCCTCAGTTTAGTTCTTGAAGATATTTCCTACTCAGTGGCAGTGCTTTTAGCTGTCTTAAACCGTTTACGTCGAAGTGTTAACGTCATGTAACGGTCTTGTCTTGGCGTCGTTACTTTTGTCCTGCCAGGTCGGGGACGATCTTTGACATGGCTCTTATCATCATAACGACTCAGCAGATTATGGATCGCATTTTGGTGACAATTCATCTGTCTTACAACGGCAACAACGCTGACACCAGACTTCAACAACACCAGCGCTTCAATTCGGTGATTTTCAGTAAGCCTATACATTCTGAATTTCATCAAAATTTAAATGTACTGTGGGTTTTTTTTATTCGACGGACGATATGGATTAAGGAAAATTACAATCGAAGATAGGCAGTGAGTTGCGCGGGTTTCCTGTTCAAATAATTGCCATTTGTCGCGATTCTGAATGCAAAGTGTCAAGTGCCCATATACCTTGTAAACTTTATGACAGTAGGTTATACGAGCATTTACCAAGAAAATTAAATTTGAAATGTGCACAGTTAATTTCGCCTTTCAGTAATGTAGCATCCAAATTACTCGTTCTAAGCACTACCTTCAATTCCCCTACAGGAGCTTTCAGCATTACTTTAGACCTGCATTAAGCTGCGGACTTCTGTAAAGTTTAACTGTAGTTTAGTTTCAAACATTAATTTAAACAAGTGCATTTACAAATATTACGGTATTTATTATTCAACACAAAGCAGGAAATAGACAAATGGTCTCTTTTTTGCAAGGTATTCAGTTTCGTTTGTCACATGTCGTTAGACCTAACAATCACTTCAACGGATCATTTCTAATACTTAACCTAAAACTTAACACTGATTTACTGATACCTAATTTTATAAACGTTATTATATGTTTTTGAAGACATGTTTTAACTGTGTTAATATACTCTTCAGGGAGAGTGAGAACCTTATGCAATTTGAAACGAATTATTCCATAATTGCTTAACCCTTTCTCTGTTCTATGTGTATTCCAAATTTCAATACCTCCTGACTATTCATGAACAAAATAGTTATAAGCGGTAACCGTAGTTCTATATTAACCTTTAGCTTTCTGAGCAAGTTATAATTTTTTGACCAGCTACACTTTTTAAATTTCAAGCAATAATCAATTTGCGTCCAATTGCGATCAGGGTGTCAAACAGTTTGGATCCTGATGAGACGCCGAGTTACTCGGCGTCTCATCTTGATCCAAACTGTTTGCATATGTATTCACTCATCCGCCCATAGCATGCTAAATGTTAAGTTACGAACTATTCTTTCTGATACTATATTCATTAGAAATAACCAGATCACCATCGCTATTTGGTATTTATTAATGTCACAGCATGTTAGACTAATTTTGGTTTCGCTAGTTCATATCGTTTGAGGTATAGAATAGGTAATTGCATTTCTGTCTGAGAACTGAGACGCCCCCTGTCGTCATGCCTATTTCAAATGTAGTTATATTTACTTGCGTCTTGTAATTATGCAGGAATCGCGAATTCTATGCTACAATAATATCATGGAACATGATAGCATGGATAAAAACTGTAGCAAAGACGGAAGGAACTAAGAAGGGAAATGAAAACCGCATCTAATCGTATGATGAAATACTTGGCATTTGTCTGGCATCTGTTGAGAAGATAACGTCCTGAAGATTGAATTATAATATCGATGTAGCCAATGAGAGTCTAAATTCGGAGTCTGCATACTGTTTGCATAACAATTAATCATACTGACAGATACTTGCTTTTGCCGACAAATATGATTGCCGTTGGTATCCTAGTCAGATAAATACGCGATTTTCGTTTCAAAACAGCCATTACCTTGTTAAATTAAATCAACTGTTTATTTAACATGATTATGTGTGACTTATATTTATGTGGTGTCATATTCTCTTTTCTGGTTATTCGCGGCCTGACTCGTATTTACAGTTTGGATTTAGATTAGAATCCGAGTACAGTACAACCTCTCTTTAACGGCCACTGAATTACATCAAGTATTGTGTGTTAAAGGCAGATGGCTTCTTAAAGCAAGGTGAAAGTAAAAACAGACGCTCCTATAGGAGCGTTCTGTTTTAATTTCACCTTGCTTTAAGCAGCCATCTGCCCTAAATACCGACTAATTAACACAATTAAGTGGCCGTTATAGGGAGGTTTCACTGTACATCGGCGTCTGTACAGACTTTGATGGAGCCGTCTGATCTGGGTCTACTCTGTTTGCAAAGGCGTATAAAGGCATATTTATGGCGTAAAGGGTTAATGGTACCTCTGTTTTTATTAGGTGATAATCAGGAGCGTAGCTTAATTCTAATGAACGCACCGTGGCTATAGGGGTCCTTCGGACATGCTCCCCCTGGCAAAATTAGAATTGTGTAGTGTTAAATAGAGCATTTGCTCCTATACGGGCACATTCTGTATTTATAACAATGGTTTCAAAACCTGACTTTAACTGAGACGTCAAAAAGACGTATATATGAAGGAATGGGTTAAAACTTACATGACAAGACAGAATGTTTATCAAAGTCCACCACCCCTTCCCCACTCTTAGCGTTCAATTGTTGATCCATAATAATGTGTTCACCTTTCATGTTGATGTTATGCACGTGCGTTAGTGAATATCGCTAGCTACGCCCCTGATTATACATGTAATACATCTAGCATGCGCCCGCCAGTGTTACTTCATATAATGCGTATCAACTCTCTCATTGCCACATTGTGTCGTCTGCAAACCTTTTTCGTCTGCTACAATTATCATTTTTATATATTTTTCTTCATTTTTGTTTCCAAAACAGTCACAGTAACAAACAGTTTGGATCAAGATGAGACGCCGAGTACTCGGCGTCTCATCTGAATCCAAACTGTTTGCATAGGTAATGACAGCTGCGACATTGGCCGAGAAAGAGTTAAAATTATATTCTGTCTGTTGTCAACACCGAAAGCTATAGACCTATTCATATCTTTCAAATAATTCTTTCAGCTCATTTTGCAAACGTTTGATTATTTTAAGCTATTATTTACTGTTACAGTGTCGGAATAATGCCCACTCCTTAGAAACCCGATACAAACAAAGTTTACGTATGTGCTGGTATATTACTAATAAAAACAAATAAGGAGTATGAACTACTTTTCCACGCGTATCATCACTTGCAGATGTACACATGAGTCTTATAAACGGATTATAATAATTAGAGTGTCTCTTTCAAAAGATATGCTATAGATTGACAATCAATCCATAGCTTCTATAAACACATAGTGAAACCCATTAGCGCGATCTGGGTCCAAGGTTATACAACTTTCGAGTCTGAGATCATTCTCAAGTTCTGCTTGATCCGATTATGAGAAAGCTTAGACTCGGGCCAATTAGATGCTTAAGAATAATCTCAGACTCTAACACAAAAACATGATAACTTCGCGACCTGACTGGCATTAACCCTTCGCTTGCTGAATTTTAAAATACATTTCTCCTTCCTTACCCATGCCCTGTTGTATAATTACATATATCGTCACTGTGTACAAGTATTTCGCTGCGCAATCACTGCTGTGAAGTGCACTGGTTGCACAATCAACTTGTAAATAGTGCAGACCCAGATGAGACAGCTCCTGCTGTCTCATCTGAGTCTTCACTATTTACAGGTAGGTAAATTGACGTGAACAGCAAGCGAAGTGTTAACAAACAACTCATCTACCCAGCTGGACCCAATCTGGTGTTTACTAGGTCAGTAGTATTTTGACGGCATCCGATGTATGTGAACAATCATCTTATGTAGTGTTTGAACATACATGTAACTTATTATTATATTATTAGGGAACTCTTGCCATGCTTAAATATCATCAGAGGTCCAGATACGATTCGTAATTTTAAACATGTTTTTTTTTAAGAATAGCTCCTTTATTTCTCAACCAATACCCATTTCTGTGACCATGTGTTAGAACCGTCTCTTTGAGATTCTAAAACGTGGTCATAGTATAAGGTTTGGTGGAGAAATGACGATTTTAGTATTTGGGTAGGCCCCTTCATTTGTAACTGTTTTATGTCTGCTATTTTTTTTATTTACCGAACGCTTCACTGCATTCTGAGGCGATCAAACGTTATAATCTATTGAGCGAGTATCAAACAGATTGGATCCCAATGAGACGCCGAGTTACTCGGCGTACCATGATGACACAGGCTGTTTGCAAATGCAACACGTGGTTTGTATTAGAAGAGTTACATCGCGGTGAGTACTCAGTAACTGTTCATATACATTAACTCTTTCTCTGTCAAAGTTTGTCGTCTTCAAACTTTGTCGACTGCTACAATTTTCCTTTTTATGTGTACTTCATTTTTGTTTCAAGAAACAGTCACAGTTTACAAACAGTAACAAACAGTTTGGATCCTGATGAGACGCCGAGTTACTCGGCGTCTCATCTGGGTCCAAACTGTTTGCATAGGTAATCATATCTGCGGCATTGGCACACGAACATGCCGTGCATGTTTAAATGACTTGTGCAAATGTGTTGATGATTGACAGACGCGGAGATGAACAGATATCGAGAAAGTCAGGTAATGCAAATACCGACTACGGGTCTTCTGTGCGTTAGAAGACCCATGTGCCATATGGAACGATGTCAAATATGTTTCCACCCTAGGTGCCTAACCGTTTAGATGTTTCATATAATGAAAAGTCCATTCACATTGAGGAATATATCAGTTATACGTAGCTTGGCTATCTGTGTAAATATAATATATGTGCCTGTGTAAGTACTGTTAACCATGGTGGCTCTATAACACTACACTACGTTATATAACTCCGTGTGGAATTAGTTGCTTACTTCGAATTATAATACAGTTGAACTTCGATACTTCGAACTTCAAGGGGCCATACAAATTACTTCGAGATAACAGAGGTTCGAGTCTTCCGACTTCTGATCTGGACAATGTCTCACGTTTACAGTTTAACGCAGGTCTAACGTAATGACTAGGTCACACATTGACGGATCACCTCGCCGGTTCCACTACGGATTAAATTCACGGATGACCCCGGAAATGCCAATTTCCGTAGATCGATACAGATGCACAAAACGATGTGACTACGAGTTTGACGTACCTGCGGTGGGATATTGTAGGAAATGGGTCACGAGTCATACGGATTGTTGCGGTACGACACGGTTTAATACGGAAATGACAATAATTAATACGGAACGATACGTTTCAGAGCGTGTGCATTGCGGATGAACAACTGCTACGGTTTGCTGCGGTATAAGTAAGGGTTATAACAAATAAGAACGGTCTGATACGGAATAACACGGAGCGACACGGACCTAAGCAATCCGACTTAGGGCCTACGAATAAGTACGGATTAAAACGGTTTTAATAACCGGATCAATAAGGATGTACTACGGTTGTTTGATCCGTGGTCAAATTTTGAACATGTTCAAAAATTGTCACGGATGTACAAGTACTACTATGTATGACTACGGCTACAATACGGAAAGCTACGGACCAATACAGATTACCACGAATGATGCCGGATCGTATCCGGTGTCAAGTCCGTGAACGTGTGACCTTGGCATAATGCTGATCGTTCCTATAGAAGCTTTCAGCATTACCTTCAAACTGTATTAAATTGCCACATGTGTTTCGCGATACATTTCATATGTCCGGTAATACCAACCGGACGTTCTGTCCCCTCAGCAAACCTTTGTAAACTGAATATTCGAATCGGGATTGCTTTGCATTCAGTGACACGTACAAATCAGCAACACATATTCACAACACATGTACAACTACAGATATACACACGATATGCGTTCATTAGGGGCAATAGTTAAAATAGAGGGTTTTTATACGCCCGCCTTTATGCGACGGGGGCATTAAGGTTTACGGGACGTACAGACGGGTAAGGGTAAACCTTAATGCCCCCGTTGAATAACTCACAGTATCAATACATACAATTCATTTGTCTGGATCATACAGGTGCTACGCGCAATCATAATGACACACCCAGGCGTTGTAACAGCAAACACATTGTGCCTTAAATAAATACATAAACTGGATATAGAACGAATTCTTAATAAAACAATTTTATATTGAAAGTATATCTGCCAGTAGTTAAGACTATTAGAAATGGATTTAACGCAATTCACACCCTTCTGACATAAACTATTCATAGAGATAAGCATGCATACAATTCTTCCATGATAGAAGCGACTTAAATGCCATGGAAATGAATAGCATTGTTTGCTCGTTTTCCACTCCACAGAGATCTAAGAATATAATGTTTACCACATTACTATTGCCACTGGCATAGCATTGATACGTTTAAAAAGTTAATGGGTTGTAAGCAAAATGATAAATAAATAAAGATAAATAATTCAGCTAAGTACATTTATTAAGCAAATATGCTAAGAAGTTAAAAGCTTTCTTCTGTATTTATCCATCATTAATTTAATGGCACGATTACAAAGGGAAAATAGTACAGTAAAACCCTTCCAAACCGGAATTCTAGTAGTGACGAATTTAGATACTTCTAGGTGGGTGGCTGCTTAATGACGGATGAAAGTCATGCGGAAAACTTCTAGAGAAGCTTTCTGCATGACTTTCACCCTTCATTAGGGCGCACCTGTCTCCAAGACCGATATTTATACTAATTAATAAATATACTCATGTTGATGACTTTTGACGACTCATACATGTTTCATACATATGGTTTCAAACTCCAACATTCTAAAAGTCTCATTTTCTCTAGTTAATGCTCCTTTTCGGTATACTTATTCAAAGAGGTTGTATCTAAAAAAAGCATATGGGGGAATGAGTATAGGTGCATATTAGAAGGCGTTTACTGTACAGCCTATTCATCTTACTTGTGCCTAAGCGTATGGTTGTAGTTTACAACGCCTCACTGTTTTGGGTTTTGTTATTTCCATTAATCTTATGCGAATATTCATTCATTGAAAGAGCGGTAGAACCTGCCATAGCTGGAGGTAGCTGGAGGTTTAATACAGGTAAGAGTAATGCAGCAAGCTCATATATGAGCTGTTTGCATTAGTTGTGTCCTGCATTTGGTTTTTCAAAGAGTATAAGCGGCGGTGGGAATATACCGAATATCCAGAAATATCTGCACATTCTTTGGAGGGGGTGGGTAACATACATTCATCTAACATTAGCAAAACATATCATGCAGACAGTGAACAATGTTCCTTACTACATTCCAAAACACTGCCAGACGGTATAAGCGTTTTACTAACCGCAAATTATCAGCTTAACTGTTCAACATTATTCGTATCTTAGACACAGACATATAATCTTCTGGTAATGATGAGTCTATCGATACATTTATAAAATACACACGGCAATATCACGTCCTTTATAATGGACTGGCAGATATATCACTTTTGTCGTTTCAAGACAAGACACACGTTTGTTGTTGTTTGTTGTTCAAAACAAATAAGTGCTAGTATTACTGGCATCACCCTTGTTGTTCAAAACGAACTAGTTCTCGTATTACCCATGTTGTACACAACAAACTAGTTCTAGTATTACCCTTGGTGTACACAACAAACTAGTTCTAGTATTACCCTTGGTGTACACAACAAACTAGTTCTAGTATTACCCTTGGTGTACACAACGAACTAGCTCTAGTAGTACCCTTGTTGTACGCAACAAACTAGTTCTAGTAATACCATAGTTGTAAACAACAAACTAGTTCTAGTATTACACATGTTGTACACAACAATTTAGTTCTAGTATTACCCTTGGTGTACCCAACAAACTAGTTCAAGTATTACCCTTGTTGTACACGAAAAATTACTTCTAGTTTCACGCCATGTTGTTCACAACAAACTAGTTCTAGTATTACCCTTGTTGTACACGAAAACGAAAAACTGCTTCTAGTTTTGCTCATGTTGTACACAACAAACTAGTTTTAGTATTACCCATGTTGTACACAACAAACTAGTTCCAGCAATACCCGTTTTGTACACAACAAACTAGTTCCGGCGATACCATTGTTGTACACACCAAACTAGTTCTAGTATTACTCATGTTGCACACAAAAAAAGCTAGTTCTCGTATTACCCTTGTTTTTTTTTAAACAAACTAGTTCTAGTAGTACTATTAGCCTGTTGAAAACAAAATGTCCAATACAAATCTGATCCGTTAACATTTTCACCTATTTTCGATTCGTTTAAACATTTTAGTCGTAATCAGTTTTCTACGATTTCCGATTCTCTAACAGATATTAATTAGACGAATATTCAGTACGTCAAACTTCAAGCAGACGACATGTTTTTCACAAGCCCAAGGAGCTACGAGTAATTGTGAGTGATTGAATATGACCCACATACGCCGTAACGTTGTGGCTGTATTACACGAGACAGTGCAATAGAACAAACAGCTCACTAATCCTTAGCCTGTTGACAAAGAGCAGAGGTACAGATAAAATCCTATGTTGTGACCACTCTTTAGAATCGTCTCTTAGAGACGATTCTTAAGAGTGGTCACAACATATGGTTTGGTGGTAAAATGACAAGTTTTCGAGTACGCACCTTTATCTTTAGCCCTCAAAAACTATGTCTACTTAGACTCTGAGCTTATAAACAAATCACAGACTTTCGATTAAGTCATGCTTTTGAGAAACCATTAACCTCTTAATCCGTTTTGATCCTGATGATTCACTCGGTGACTTATCTAGATCTAAGGTGTATGCACATGCTAGTCGGTTCGCGCATAGCATGGAGAGGAATAACACAACAATAGTTTAATTCCAATTAGTTTGATTTATATACAGAAAAACAATCTAAACCGGACGTAATATTATGTATAAGTATCGGTCTTGGAGACAAGTGGTTGCTTAATGCAGGGTGAAAATCATGTATAAAAGTCATCTATGAGCGTTCTGCATGACTGTCACCCTGCATTAAGCAACCACTGGCATAAAAGTACAGTGAAACTACTCTAAACCGGGTTTCTAATAGAGAATACGTTAGATACTTTAAGGCAGGTGGCTGCTAAATGCAGGTGAAAGTAATACATAAAGCTCATAGAGTCTAAAGTTGCCACCTGTCTCTAACACAGATAGTTGTTCTAATTAGGACGTTCGGTTTAGGTGTTTACTGTCAAAATTCTTCTCTACTAGAATTCCGGTTAAGATGGGTTTACTTATACATGTATAAATTCTTCTTCATTAGAAATCCGGTTAAGAGAGATTTTACTGTATGAATAAACATCTTAATTCTTCTCTACTTTCCGGTTTAGTGGGGTTTTACTCTATGATTAAACAGCTTAATTCTGATCTACTCTCCTGTTTACAGAGGTGTTACTGCAATAACGAACTTCATCACCTACGTCAAATTTTCGTTCAGAAAAATAAATCATTTCATACTGACTTAATTTATAAAATACATGGTTGCTCCATAATGAAAAACTACTTTTAATCTAGAGCGTATGGCACGAAAATATGCGAGCGTATGGGAAAAATGCTTGCGTATTTAACATATGTCTGTCTATTTATACGCTACTCATGCGCTCACATGCGTCAATCATAATGTTACACAATTGCTCGCATACGCTACTTAGACGCCGATATACGCTACACTGACGGTGGCATAAGTTGACACACGCTCGTATGATCAGTTGTTTTGAAACGTCCATACACAATGTATACGTTACTTCCATGTGCTATAGCGTGACAGGGCCATAACTGAGCAAAAGTTATATTTACAGTTTTCACCCACTAAATTTAAAAAACATAACAACAACAAACTAGAATCAGTCTGTATACCAACATGCAAACAGGTTGTCAAACAGTTTGAAGCCTGGCGAGATGCCAGGTTACTTGGTGTCTCATCTAGATGCAAACAGTTCGCACAGACTTGTCACGTGGGTTTGTTTTAATGTTTGATATTTGTGGATTTAAGTAAAGATTATTATAGAATACTTTTTTCATTTCTTTTCCCTATCATAATAAATAGAAACTTGAAGAAGAAGGTCATTTACGCAAGATGTAATGCTTGTCGAGTTTTCTGTCATACATGTATGCTGAGATCGATCTTTATTCTAATGCAGAAAATGAAACTTATACTAAAATAATCTAACTAATAATACACATTTTATAGTGTTTATAAATGTTGCATCAATTTTCACACTGTTACTGAATTTCCCACTATCGCGGAAAATGACAAAGGGTACACTTATGCACCTGTGGCAGTATCATTAATGATTTGTGATTCCTTTTTTTTGCAATCAGAAGGGACCCGCAAAATACCGCGACAATTAGGTGTCCGCAAACATTACAAATTAAACGGTAATCATTCATCAAAACCGTAACAACATAAAACTAATAGTTATGTAGACTAAACTCATCTAAACCGGACGTTAAAACTAGTATAAATACTAGTCTATTGGTATAGCTTAATGCAGAGTGAAAGTCGTGCAGAGAGCTCTTCTTGGATTAAGCAGCCATCCTGCATTAAGCGGCAACCTGGCTATAGTTATCTAAATTCATTTCTTTTAGAATTCCGGTTTAGAGAACTGTATTTCACTGTAAAATGTGACTGAACCCGGAATGTCGTACCGTGTCTGTCAATGTTGTCACCAACAATAGTAAACATGGTCTTTTGAGAAAATGTTGCATAGTCAGTCTGTATTTCATGGGGCCACATCTGGCGTCGCCAAACACATAGCCCAACGGTGTCAGTTTTAGGTAATTTCATTACTTCTTTCCACTGGCAACATGATCACTACCTACGTTTACAATCTACTCTTGGTCTGTTTTACTCGTAGTCGTACATGTACACAGATGAGAACGTTTTGAGATAGATTGTTTGTACTTTAAAGAACTGTGATATTCAACAATTGTCAGGTCAACACTATAACCAGCCTACTCACAATAGAAGAGTTTGTTTCATTTTTTTGTCAACCGTTTACCTCATACTATCGCTCATTCAAGCCTTTGCAAACAGAGTATATCCTGATCAGACGACTTCTATAGGAGAAGTCTAATCACGTTCTGGTCTGTTCTGTTTGCTTATAAAATCATTAAGATCTGGCGCTACAGTTTCGTCATAGCAACAAGTTCCCTTTGAACATTTTATATTATAAAACATACGTTAGTAAATACGTATAACCTGACAAATTCACGTACAGTAGAGCCTGTCTTAAGCGGCTACTCATTTCCTAAAAATCAATCGGTAGCTAAATGCAGGGCAAAAGTAATACTTCAGACCTATATTAATCTACCACATGCCTTATAGATTCATAATAAACCTCCTTTATATGACCGCTTAAGGCAGGTTCTACTGTATAAATATTACAATATCGGTCAAAGGTTAACTCGCCGTTCCGAACAATCCGACGGATTAGCACAAGTGTAATTTAACTACAAATCTAAGACTCAAACCAGCAATGGTCACTGCAAACAATTGGGATCCAGATAAAAATCCGAACCACTCAGGATACAAACTGTATGACACTATGACCGGGCATTAATTGGACGAAAACAATGTATTTAGATCTTTTGAACTTTGCAAATGATTATAGATATCACATAATCTAGTAAGAATAGTTTTTTTTTATCTAGCTGTTGACTTAATGAGCGACAGATAACACCGTCTACACTCAGCTATGTTTTCTCCATCTTGTTCCAGGGAGTTAACAGGTATAACGAGACACCAGCCTAATATTGATCGAAATTGTTATCGCGAATCAGACCATAATTCATTACATAGTTCTGGTAATTCAAGTCGTCGGACAACCTGTTGATACCAGCTTCCAGTACAATAAAACCACAGAACATTCTAGTGCAGTGACTAACCATATAGCGAGACGAAACCCTATGATAGACTTGGAGGGGGTAAAAATAATGGACAGGGAAGATAACACATCCCTTAGAAAGCTTAGAGAATCACTACACATAATGGGGGAGACACAGGTCAGGAACAAGAACGAGGGGGCTACCAGATCAGCCGTATTTACAGGCCTTTGTTTACTACAGGGAACAAGTCCAGTAGTATACCCGCCCTGTGACGTCATGCTCCCGCGAAAGTAACAGTCTGATGAAGGTTCTCCAGTGGAGTACCGAAACTGTCACTAAGGTAAAACAATTTTGAATAAGTCACGAGAACATATTTAGAATAAATGCATTACCATCCTGATGAACCTCTTTCGAGATTCGAGCAGTACAATAGTGTTTGTCACTGTAGTTTTGCATGTGTTTAGCATTGTTGTTGAGGTATACACGAAATACTTACTTAATTACAGCGACCTAAACGTTCAAGGAATATATCACTTCAGAATGGTTGTCGATGTCACCCATGTTTCAAACGTGTCCCATCAGTATTTTCTAAACATGGGTTACAGTGACAGCCATTTAAACAAACACATCGTGAATACATGTATATGCAATAAACCCCATAGTCTGATGAACATGTAAAAATATTCTTGAATTTTACCCTGTAATAAGCAACCACCTACCTTGTATTTGTTAATTTCTAGTGTATATGGGTTTATTGTATATGTAACTTAAACAAAAACAGTTGGTTGCTTATTTCGGGGTGATAATAATGCAGGAAACTCCTTCAAGAACATTCTACATAACATTCCGTCTGCATTAAGCTCCAACTTGCCCTTACCGCAGATGATAAGACACCTCTCTTGTGTTTGCTTTGGTTGGCTTGTCGTAATTTACCGAATTACAGTAAAACCCTGCTAATGCGACCACCTAAAAGAGGTATAATTATGGGTGCTTTATGCAGGTGGTAGCTAAATACAGGGCAAAAGTAACGCAGAAAGCTCCTAGAGGAGCTTTCTGCATTACTTTTGTTCTGCATTAAGCAACCACCTGCTTATAAAGACACCAATGTTTATTCATTGAGTGGTCGCATTAGAGGGATTCTACTGTAGAAGTATATATAGACGTACAATAATGCTTGACAGAACGGATATAATGTATGGTAATATGTCCGTAAACTATGTTGAGTGTTTTTGGACTTTTTTTCTGATCATGACTGAGACATTACAGTCACTCTCTTAGACTCCGACTAACAAGGCATATACTGATCCTGTTTTCAATGATATTCGACTTTGGGACTGAACAGTCCCAACGCACTGCGGTCACCTTAGACCTCCGCTCGCTGCGCATCTTCCGACATCAAATGCAAACAGTGTGTGAGTTTCATTGTAGCGTGGTGCTCATACTAGTGATCATACAATCGTTAACGACTGCCGTTCAATACCCCTGTTTGTGATCAATCGCACGTTTGTAGTACGGCCGCCCAACGGAGCATGCACTAACGTAGCACGGATACCTTGCGCTCAGTGTTATACTATTCAATGAGGTATCGGTAGGCTGCAACACGCCGATCAAAGTCTGAAAATGCGTTCGTCACAAACGTGTACCTGCGTGGTAATTGTACTAGGCGTGCGGTGTGGCATTCGAAATGCATTCGCCTCACATCCACTGTTGCTGAGTGTGGGTCCAGTAACGTGTTTTTGTTATTGTACAGGGAAATCCCGCTAATGCGACCACTTAATAAACAGCCACTGATGTCGTTTAAAGCAGGTGGTTTCTTAATGCAGGACGAAAGTTATGCAGAAAGCTCCTATAGGAGCTTTCTCCATAACTTTCGTCCTGCATTAAGCTACCACCTGCCTCTGCCACCCAGAAGTATGCCCCTTTTTGGTGGTCGTATTAGCGGGGTTTTACTGTATTTATATTCGTACCGACATCTTAAGCTAACTTTGCAACATCCAACAGGAAGCCACAGAACTTTGGCAAATTCACCATAATATTCAAATAACCAGGTGTGTGTGTGTTTGTGGGGGACAAATAGGTACGATGCTCATACGATATCCGCATAGAGATCTCAAGCTGACCCAAATACGTTGATTAAGGTTGTAGTATTTGTGCTAATGTCTGTTACGGTCCGTATCTGTGTCGTCTTGTACAACGGAACGGCTACCGTGCGGTGAACGCACGAAAACGTCTGGTAGAACCGCGGAATGTCGACCGCATACCGTTTTTGTCTGACACATCGGAGGAGATATGTGAAACAAATACGATATTGAGTTCTGAAGCTATACCGTCAGTAATATTAGATACGTAAACGAATTCAGACTGATTTATGTGACATATAATTCGAATTGGCGTTTTCAAAAACTATAAAGGCGACGATTGATTCCCAAAACAATTCCAGGAGGACGGTTTGGTGTCTGTTTAATGCAGACGTGCAGTGATAAGTCGCTTTCAGTGGAGAGCGTTGTTTGTATCACAGTGGGAAGAATAAATAAAATCTAATGTGTTCATGATCTAGTAAGTGATTGGCAAACTTCTTTAGCAAACAGTGTCGACAATCGCCTTGGAATTTCAAACCAAACGATGACAAAAATATCTAACACATTTGATCACAAACGGATGGTGAAATATGCGGACGTTTATTTGAAAACAACGATTTTGTCATAGGCTTGTCCAACAGAAAGAATGTATACATTTTCACTTTTATTTTCTAATTCATTTTTTTTGTTCTTATTTACAAGCGACAAGGTGTATTTGCTTTTGTCCTATTGAATTTCTCTAATCGTGTATTTTCTCTACCTTCATAGTCTGCACCTTTATTCTAGCTAAGCTACAGTCCTGTCTAATCACCCATGTTTTAGGACTCTTTGTACCTTTATTGTGGCTAAAATACCTAATATCAAATCACCATTGACTAAATATATTCAGCACTTTTATTTTGACTTATCAAATTACTTTCAAGTCATCCTTATTTTACATTTTTCTTCACCTTTTATTAAAATATTGGTTAAATTCTGCATATTGCATTTACAGTAAACTCCCGAATAAGATCACAAAAAGCTACAGTAAAACACCTCTGAACCGAACGTTCAATTTAGTAAATATATCGTTCGTGGAGACAGTTGGCAGCTGAATGCAGGCTGAAAGGCATGCAGAAAGTTCCTCTTGGAGCTTTCCGCCTGACCTTCACCGATCATTAACCCTTTCCTCCATAAATACGCCTTTCTACGCCTCTGTAAAAGTCACTTTTTGAAACCATTGTGATAAATAGAGCAGTTGCTCCTTAGGAGCAAATGCACTATTTATCACAATGGTTTCAAAATGACACATTTCTAAAATGTTCCATTTCTCTAGTAAATGCTCCTTTTCGGTAGTTTTAATAAAAGCGGTAGGATCTAAACATAGCCTTCGAGGGAATGGGTTAAGCAGCCACCTGCCTGAACATATCTTAATTATTCTTAACTAGACTTCCGGTTAAGAGGGATTTTACAGTATAGATTTGGGATGTAGAAGCAGATGGTAGCTTAACGCATGACGAAACCTATGCAGACAACTCGTGTAGGAGCTTTCTGTAGTTTTCGTCCTGCATTAACCTTTAGCCTGCTATAGGCGGATGAGTGAATACCTTTGCAAACAGTTGGATCTAGATGAGACGCCGAGTAAATCGGCGTCTCATCAGGATCTAAACTGTTTGACATATTGGTTGCATTTTGGTAGACACATTGATTATAGCTTGACTTTTGAAAAATAATTTGCTCAGCAGGCTTAGGGTTAAGAATCTACAATTATTAATATCAAATATTTATCCATTCAGTTATCGCTTTAGAGATATTCTACTCTATCCACAAACACTTCTATACACAATAGCAGGATGCATTGATTTATTACATGTTGTTACCTAATTGCGCACTGAAATAAATGCATTAGTGACAGACGGCAGAATTGACAAAACAATTACTTGTTTTAAATGCAAAAATAAACTGTGTAATGTATCACACTAAATGATTTGACCATTTCCTTCGTATAAACGTGTTTTCACGCATATGCAGAGTAGACCCAGCGCAGACGGTCCCTATAGGAGCTACCTGATCAGGGTCTGTTCTGTTTGTTAATGGAATTGAAAGATATGTGTCTTTACTCCCTAAAATGGCTACACTGTTTCACCTTCCATATTTCATTTTTACTATTTTGTCTATGAATATTCAGTTGGCATAAATATAGAACGGGGAAAGGGTTAAACCGCTGCTGAATAATTATTACTGGCTGAATATTAATCAAGCACAAATTCAAATGTCTTCACCGAAGAAAATTATTTGTATGACAAACGACAGACGCAAAACAAAAGGCTCGCACAGGACCTCTTAGATATGGGTCTACACTGTTTCATGTACTTCTGGGCCCATGCTTATAAAGCTTTTAGTTGAGTCTGAGTTTCGTTCTCAAGCTTTTGATTGGTCAGATTTGAGTTCACAAGCTTTTGACTGGTCAGATTTGAGTTCTCAAGCTTTTGATTGGTCAGAGTTGAGCCTTTGGCTCAACTCTAACCAATCAAAAACTTGAGAACGAACTCAGACTCAACTAAACGTTTTATAAGCATGGACCCTGTTCTACCTAATTCTCTGCAGTTGTTTGTCTCAATTTCATTCGTATTTGTTCATTTGGTAAACTTAACAGTACTGGAGGATGGTATTGATATCCACAAGCTGGATTGTAGCACGCGAAATACGTCGTAATCATCTTCTTACATTTATTACTTCTGCTGCATAACGACTATATAACGTTGTAATTACAAAGCTGTATGACCCATTGCTGAAGCCCGGTCTCGTAAAGTTTCATTTTCACAGTGTGGTTTCTTTGTACGGATGGTAGTCATCCAGAGAGGTGATTTTGGATACTTTGTGATTTCAACTCATACCCCTTCAAACAAGTGACCATCCAGCCCTATTATAGCCACCAAAGGGTAATCATGAGAAAGATGCTAACCTGTATAAAGGTACATTATGTGGTTTGACCCGGCAGGTGATCTTACCCGCCACCTTCGTGTCGTAAAATCTACCGACTAAGCAGGGCATTGTATGACAATGGTCGTGTTTAAAAACGTAAAATAGTAGCTGATATAATCCGTATCGATACACTCACGCGTGACGTATTTTAGATGCGTGTTTGTAATACAATCGATTCTGATTTCCATTAGGAGATTGACATTAGCCCTATTTAGTCGATTACAGTAAAACCCCTCTAAAGCGACCACTTTAGGAATATACATAGCTGTGCTTAAATTCATGTGGTTGCTTAATGCAGAACGAAAGTAATGCAGAAAGCTCCTAGAGGATATTTATGCAGTACTTTATTCCTGCATTTAGCTTCCACGTGTATTAAAACACAGAATTATACGTGTTTGTGGTCGTATTAGAGAGGTTTAACTGTATACCCCCTGTTTGTCTTGACTAGTGGATCGTTTCACTAAACGTCATACGATACGAGTAGGCTTTCGTAATGAGCTTAATAGAAGTTCGCAGGTTATAAATTGGAGATTTTTTATTATTTTTTTTATGTAACATTCTGTCGTAATATTATGGTAGCATTATATCATTTCTTTGGGTCGGATATGACTATATCGGTCAGATTATATTAGGTCGAGCATAAACTGTTTGGAATCAGTGACTAATATGTATTTACTCGTAGTAATATTGCGAACCTTGAATTTGTTATAAATGGACCCAACAGAGAAAATTAATACACACACAGAGATGAGCGTATTTCCATCATATCCCAATATTTAATTGTTGAGCAGCTATTTATAACTGAATGTATAATAAAAAAAATACGATAATGATATATTCAAGAAACTGGCCGGCGAATTTATGCGAAACCGGGTGTTACCTTTATGTTTGTCACTTTCATGACCATAAAGTCGGTAGTAGATGACCTGTGCATTGGAGTCAAACTTTAGAAAGCACTAGGACGAGCCTTTCAGTGGAGGGGTTTGTCAATAGTCCGTGATATTTAGGCAAGTCGGCATATATGTTATAATGGAGACCTTTGGGAAGGAAACCTTAGCAGCGTCCGCAATTCGTACACTAGTATTTCATGACGGTCGCCGTTGTTTAGTTCGACTATCAGAAAGCTTACAACAAGCTGTAGCCGTTCTTGTATATCAAATGGAATTAAGTACGGATACATATATTAGGTATGTATCTATAGTACTTATTGTACTTAAGTATATATGTGTATTTCGGGAATCAAACATTTAGCTATCATATACGTTAGCGTTGTTACTGCTCTCTCATGACGTTGATACAAATCTCGATGCAAATTATCTTAACATCAATACAGTGGTCTAAAATTACAGACATATGTCATTCAATCGCACTCGATTAAATATTTCATGCTAGTGGTATAATCTAGGAGGATATCCCGTGCCATTCAGCATTATAGTCTAGAAATTGTATATGAAAGTATATCAGTAATATACCTTACTTGTTTTCTTGACTCTCAGACAATATCCTTTATCAACATAATACATACGCCTTTACTTATCATTATTTCTGCCTAATTCCAAACAATGTTGACCCATGTGATAGGACTCCTCCTATCAGGATATGCTGTTTGAAATGTTACACCTTCTTTCAGACATCCCTGAATATTCACAATCAGATTGTCGTCTTTGAATATTGGATAAATCCATTCCAATACCCAGTGTTGAAATTGTTAATCCCCTACATTTAGCGTCCACTTGTAACAGATGCCCAGATTTACTTTACGCATCAATTACCCTTATATTTCGCATTAATTTGTTCCATAACTTGAGAAATTAATATTAACAAGACAGTCCAAAGGACAGCTATATCCCCCACCGCCGCCACCTAAATTAAGACATTGACCTGGGTTTTAA
The DNA here is from genome assembly GCA_963576725.1 of Azorinus chamasolen. Classification (NCBI taxonomy): domain Eukaryota; kingdom Metazoa; phylum Mollusca; class Bivalvia; order Cardiida; family Solecurtidae; genus Azorinus; species Azorinus chamasolen. The sequence goes on from OY755239.1 coordinate 23,529,373, forward strand.
CGTGGTTGACATTCAACCTTCCAGTTGTTAAGAAAATAGGACGCGGAAACAAATATAATGGAAACTGAAGGTAAGAACACGACTTTCAAATGTGACCTTGACCTTGAGCCGACATGACTGCCACATGTGTTCTGCACATCATCTCAATTTGGTTAATATTTGACTCAAATTTTATGAAAATCCTTCAAATGGTTTAGAAGATATGGAGCGGACACGAAATGTAATGGAAATTGAAGATTAAATCACTTGGCCTTCAAATGTGACCTTGACCTTGAGCCGACATGACTGTCACATATGTTCTGCACATAGTCTCAACGTGGTTAACATTTGAGGCAAGTTTCTTGAAAATCCTTCAAGGGGTATAGGAGATAACATAACGAAACTATAATGGAAATTGAAGGTAAGAACACTTTATCTTCAAATGTGACCTTGACCTTGAGCCGACATGACTGCCGCATGGGTTCTGCACATCGTATCAATTCATTTAACATTTGACTCAAGTTTTATGAAAATCCTTCAAAGGGTTTAGAAGATATGGAGCGGACACGAAACTGTAATGGCAACTGAAGGTTTAAACACTTGACCTTCAAATGTGACCTTGAACTTGAGCCGACATGACTGGCACATGTGTTCTGCACATCGTCTTAATTTGGTTAACATTTGACTCAAGTTTTATGAAAATCCTTCAAACGGTTTAGAAGATATGGAGCGGACACAAAAATGCAATGGAAATTGAAGGTTAAAACCCTTGACCTTCAAATGTGACCTTGACCTTGAGCCGACATATCTGCCACATATGTTCTGCACATTGTCTCAACTTGGTTAACATTTGAGGCAAGTTTCTTGAAAATCCTTCAAGGGGTATAGGAGATATGGAGCGGACACGAAATTGTTACGGACAGACGGACGGACAGACGGACGGACAGACGAAGGTCATTCCTATAACCCCCCTCCGCTATGCGGTGGGGGGTAACAAAATGTTGATAAACATGAGATATGGAATAACCTGGCATCTGAACAAGGATTAAATTATTAACTGACAATGGCGCTGGAGCAACAGGTGTTTTGCTGTTGTAATTGGAATAAACGGCATGTTTGCAGATGCAAGTTATGTATAGTTTAAAGAGTTGATATTTATGGTTTGATTCAAATTCATCTGGTGTGAATTTACATGTAACATCAATTATAAATTGTCTATTTACCACCTGTGTTGCCAAATCAAAGTTAAACCAAATATTACAAAATAAACACACACTGGACATAATCCATTGATTATCAGACATTGGACATCATAGACTATACCTATTGATTAACACACACTGAATACCATAAAAAACAGTATATTGATTGAATAAGTGCACATGAATATGGGTAATAAATTACCATTTAAGTTGTTAACACTGATTTGTTTTATAGTTAAATTTGTATTTACATCTGTGTGACCAATGTACCACAGTCAATATATCGCCATTCGATGTGTTTTTGTAATGACACACACTATACGCGTCATATTTCAGAAGGTTCACTTAACTCTTTACTCCATGAACAGTCATGTAGGAAATATTGACACCATGAATGTTAATTATATTATTGTTGTAATAACACAAACACACTGGATGTTTGGCCCTGCCAGAAAATGTAGAATCATAATTTATCTAAATCACATCATAAAGAAAAATATCTGATCTGGGTATTCTCTGTATGCAAAGGAGTAGATAGTAATGGAATAATATTTTAGTTAACCATTCCAGCGTCCTAGTCAACCTAATGTTCCAAAGTTTAAAGGCTGACCGACGGTAATTACAGAGAGCGATACAGGGTCACAATGATTCTATTTTCCGTCTGTTTTCACAAACTTAAGAATAACTACAGTAAAGCCAGCGTTTTACCTACCACTCTTTGAATTACTTCCATCCGACGTCTGTCTAAATATCTGCAATAATATTTGTGTTGCATTGTCATTTAATATAAAATAATATGTGCACTACACTAAACTACACTACAACATGTTTAAGTCCTAAAGAAATGAAATTATGTTCTGTTCTTAAAAATATTAAGTGAAGTGCAGAATCCAAATGAAAGAATTGGTATAATTTTTTTACGAATTGTCCGGCACCAGCTTGACCTATAACTACTACGGATCATACAACAATCGGTATAATGCCACGCCACTGCCAGAATAAGTCACACAATCGGTCAGGTTAATGTTGCATAATTTAGAGATTAAACACATATTACGTGTAGGGCAAAAAAGCAATATCCTACCGGGTTGTTAATGCTTTTCACCATCCTTTGATATACAACCATTCAGCTTCTATTTACAGGTGACATTTCAAATCTCAAATTTATTCTGTTGAAGAAGGCAAAACCTTTTACAAGTGGGTATAGGTACTCTAATATATGTATAAATATAAACAACATCTTCTCGTGACCGTACTAATGCTTCACTGTTACTGTTGTTATTGATAAGCTTGGAAGATATATTATGTAATACGGTTGTCATTGATTTTGAAGATGCAAGGTTCTATATTCGAACAGACCCAACTCCTATAAATAATTTTAACTTTATTCCGGTAAGTATAGCAAGTAAGTATGTATCCCTAAACAAAACGAGCAAGGTCGCTTTATTCAACTTTATCACATCATTCCAAATAATTATTCCGTCACTTAAACAAGGCAGCGATACAAAGACAAATAATTCCAAGCTGAACAACAAAATCAATGAGGCTGAGAGGTTTTAAATGGAAATTATTACACGATAAAGTGCATAATGAATTTCGATTACGCCCGCGCCCGTGACGGCGGTGAGTGTTGTTACGGAATAATCATATTCATTGCATTTGTAACTGCGATCATGAAAGTGAAACGCTCTCTATTTTTTCTCGCCTACTTCGAAAAAAACATTCCTGAGACTAAGAAGGTATTAACCGATTTATTTCCGCTATTCCATCAGAGGGACATTGGCAAACAGTGTAGACCCAGATAAGAGGATTCCTTCAATAAACAGTTCGCTATGCTGTGTTCATATATGGTAACCAGTGCCCTGGGTTTATTACATGTGACAGTCTGTTTATATCGTCAATACAAGAACAGTTAGTGATGAATTAGTTGATAGTTATTGACATCGCAAACGCGAAATGAAAACAGCATTTTCTCGTTGTTTGTCTCGACTTTAAAAACAATATTATACTATTTCTTTCCTCAAGCTACGTTTCTTATGAACGTCTAACATGATTTAACCCTGTTAAGCGTGCATTTGCAAACATGAGATGAAACGAAGGATAACTCGGTGTCTCATCAGAATGTGTACGGTGTGTCTCTCGGTCAAAAGCTCCTCACATATTTTAAGGAGTTTGAGTATACTTCATATTAAATCCTTTCCCTGTCCTATGTTTATTCCAAATTCCAATACCTATTGAATATACATGGACAAACTAGTTTCAATAAAATATGGAAGGTGAAATACTGTAGCCATGTTCGAAAGTAAATAGACTTTTGTTTTAAATTCCATTAGCAAACAGGAGAGACCCGATCTGGTGACTACTATCGGAATGGTCTGATCTGGGTCTACTCTGTTTGCAGATGCGTGAACATAAGTTTATGTGGGAGAAAGGGTTGAATACAATTTGTCCCATATACTACCTCTCTGATCTCTCTCCACCTATAATTGGCTGGGCGTAGCGATATGACTGAAATACTGTTAAAGCCACGTAAACTCCAGTACAAAGAAATAAACAAGCACATCATTTATTGTCAACAGGTTAAGTGTTAAAGTCAGATCAACAGCTTTAGCATTTAAAATCGTATACACACCACTTTGATACCCATGGTTTACATAATAATGGATTAAAACAATCATTATGGCATAATTGTCGTTTATCTGGTTGTTAGAAACATATCCAAATCAATAATGTTTTTGGACGCCCCACACACCTTATTATGACATGCTTGGTATTTAACTTAATGGGGATGGAATAAGGGTGAGGTTGGGCGCCCATAAACCGGTTTAAACCCCCGGTGACTTTTGTCACTGACCGTTCCAAGGCGGTACTTCCATCTTCCTCCTATTGTATGTTTGTTTTGTCTTTGTGCGTCTCTTGTTGTTTTTTCTACCCATGTACATTTGCTGTTTCCTTGTGTTGCTGTTCGGGCGAGTGTTTGTTCTGTATGTGGTATTTCCTGCATGACTCATTTTTGTACTTTTGTTAATCCGAACTACACGATATTTTATTTACTAAGAGTCTATTCCAATATGTCGTTGATTCAATGCGTTACAACATTATTCAGTTTTGAAGTCTGATAAGAAAGACTCTCAATTACAGTCAAGAGCACAGTATAATCATTAATTCTGTTTTGGGTTTTAGTATTACCATTGTGACTATTAATATTTGAAATCAATATTGTTATTAATAATGTCCGTACACGCATTGAAAGATATGTGGAGAGCAAGCGGAAACCATGGAAAACAGATGAGAGTATGGTTATAGTTTTTAATAATTCTTATAAACTACCAATCACCCATCTTCTTCTCGACTTTTTCAGGAAACTATTCCTAGACAAAATGTACTGAAATTGGTGCAATGGAAATTTGGAGGCGAAGATTGAAATAGAAACGAAGAGCTTTTTAAGAGTAAGGTTTGTTAAAATGGAAAGCGCCAGTTTCAGAATATACACTTAAGACTACCTGGCGCGGATGTCATAGATGTAAGATATTTTATATTGCCGATTTATCATATCACATTTATCAGTGCCGAATCCACGTATCAACCAAAATCAATTATAGTTTGATGGTTGACTGCGTTGTTCCACATATTTTCCACATATTTTGCAAACGTAACCATGGATGTGCCCAAAGCAACCATGATGAATTTGAGCGTGATTGTTGAATGAAATTAAATTCGCAATAATTGTATTTAACCACAGAATTATACACAAAGGCGAAAAGTGGTTTAAGCTATGCAATTAAGTGTAATAGGAAAATAACCGAAATAATAAAAACGTGTAGATAGTTGGCTCTCATTTGTTTAATAAAATGATACTTTGAAGCTATGTGTTCAATTCATTCCAAAATAATAATGAACTATTTATACAAAAAGCAATTCATTCCGGTACAGTGTCGTCTATACTATAAGCAGTAAAACAAGCATTATACCAAAGGTTGATCACTATTTCTACTACAGTAAAACCTCTCTAAACCGGAATTCTAGTCGATAATAACCTATATACGTTTAGGCAGTTGGCTGCTAAATGCAGTGTGAGAGTCACTGAGAAAGCTCATAGAGGAGCCTTATTTATGACGTTCGTCCTACGTTAAGCTGCCACTGTCTCCAAGACCGATATTCACACTAAATTTAACGTCCGGTATATGAGGTTACCCTTAAATGTGTAAGTATTGGTGTTTGCTTGGTAAATACAGGAACGACATTGGCAGCGGAAGAGTTAATGTCAAATTATTCACTTATTATATTAACTTTTCAACTATTCAACGAGCCCGTTTATGCAACATTAACCCATTCTCCCATATGGTATTTTAATATCCAAATGCATTGAATATATCCACCGGAAGATGCTCCATTAATCACAATGATTTCCAATTATATTTTTACAGAGGAGTCAACAGGCATCAATATCAGGAATGGGCAAAACAGAACACAGATGGTAAGGCGTTGATATGTGTCAGCGATTTCCGTTCGCCGTCTGTGTAAGCTTTCAACGTATTCAGTTGTTATGAAAGTGGCCGAATACTTAAAATGGCTCATCCATTCCTGACATTCAATTAAACATAACGTTTTGACAACATTTATCAGTGAACCAAGTAGTTTGTATGACTGTACAGGAATATCCTGGTGAAAGGGCTCCGTCCGATACCTTCACTTTTTGAAAAGGTCTTATGCACTATGTTCCCACATATTTAGGGTAAATAAATGTGCAGCCATTCACGAAAACATCCTCCATTAGTTTACAATTCGGATGTCAAAACTCATTTTAGCCTTTGAGGAACACACATTATCATAAGAAATATTATCACGATTATCACAGGAAATATTATATTTAAAACAAACTAATTATATATTGTGGATATAACAGAAAGAACAGATTAGAAATTAATCGCGTTAATCATTTATTAGCATTGCGCGTATCTGTCAGAAATATTAGCCTAAAAGCTAAAAGGCTCATAAAGATGTTACCTTAATTGATGGTAATAGGGTAGATAAAACTAGGCGAATGTGTATAGGTACAACTACATAGTTTGCCAAATTATTGCCTCAAGCTGGAGAATGTTTCGGTTAGGTATCTTCTACATACACATGTATCATAAAGTACAGCGGATATACTCAAAAACAGAAGCAAAACCGTCATGTAGCAATTGTCTAACCGATTTGAACCCATTTACAATCTGGAACGACCGTGGACGTTGAAAGGACTCAACCATTTTAATATTTAACGTAAATGAAAAGAAACAAAACAGCCATAAACACAAAAATAAAGCAAGTGCAGGATATCATCATATATGCGTATTGTGCACGTCGCACGGATTATCTTGACATCTGTAAACGTTTAGTGGTGTGTAGTGTTCATACATTATATTCACTACGATTAAATACATATATTGACAGCTATAGATCCAACATTACACGTTTACATTAAACGCCAGACCATCCGCTTAGAAATGTTTTAAGAATAACTCTTCGCCTAAACAGTCTTCAATCATTCCATATCGAAATTATATTTAAACAAATTGAAGACTGAGCAGAACATGTGAACCACAGACGAAATTCGTTTTGTTCTTATATATTAATCACATATCATTCTCCCAACAGAGTCACTGAACTTTCTTTTATAAAAACTATAAGCATCATGTCTTTATCAGAATCTGATCGGATAGGGATAAGATCAATGAACGAACCCTACAAATCAAATATGAGTCGGTATGACCTAAAGTTGTACCCAGCCGTCGAATGTACATATTTCTTTATGCAAATATAAGGTAAAATACCGTAAAGCTACAACAGAGAAAACCGGAGTTGTAATCGGCGCGAAAGCATTAGCTTTCGCGTCTATATGTAACACATTAGGTTGAATTTCACTGGTAGGAGGGCTGATTTATCAAGACTTGTGAAACTATTGTGGAATTGTAATTTGTGGTTTATGAGTGTAAAAACAGTATGGCTGGAATAATACAATTATATGTAGTTGGAAACAGGTCGACATATTTGTTTCCACTGTATAATTGTATGTATTTTGGAAGTGAAAATGTTTGAAAATGATTTCCCCTATGGTCGGGGCTAATACAAAATGTATATACCGCAACGGCAAGATCATCAAGGATAATCACCGAGGAAATGACTAAGATATTGCGAAACCGAGTATGCCTAAAAGACGAAAGGATGGCTTTGGGCGAAAGGAGGCGAAATGAGGATTAAAATTTAATAACGGCTATTTATTAGTTATTATAAATGATATGTACATAATTTTTATATTTTAAATTTATTCTGCATTAATATACTGATAGAAGCCTGAATATATGAACACATCATTAATATATAGATGACATTTACGAGGAAAACGGATTACTTATTCCTTTCGCCACAGTAAATCCCTCGAAAGGAGTGTAATTGAGTGAAGAATTGCAGGTTATTAATAATATGTAATAATTAGTGTTTTTAATTTATATATACACAGTTTATGCTAGAGCATGATTTAAGACCCAGGCACAACATTTTACTTCATAGATACATCTTTGCAAACAGGGTAAACCTAGAGTGGACTCAAAATTAATGGTCCCGGGTCGTTTCGGACGCAATCCGTTTCGGCATTGGTAGTTTCGGCCACGATTGGAACCGAAACGACCAAGGAATACGTGGAATATATCAGTAACAGACATCAAATTTTATTTAAGCAAAATATGTTCTCTGTCGGAAAATGGACCCTTGACAAGAAATAAAGAACGCGAAGAGAAATACAGTCAGATTTGACAGTTCCTAAATGTCAACTATTGCACTTAGTTATTCCTCAACAGTCCCATCTGTTTCCACTCTATATGACGAAAATAAACCCACGAGAATAAAGTATTTGATGTTAAAAATGCTGCAGATATTGATAATTGCTTACATTTGCAGTCGGTAGTCAAATATTTTACAGAATCAACGATATAGACAGTAGATAATGGTTTAATTGTAATTAAAATATAACCTTTATAAGTATCAAACAAACAAAATCAATCGCTGTTTGAATTATGTTGTAATAGCAAATTACTGTTAATGGTGGTACCTGTTTGCACTAGTGTCATCAGAGATGTTTATAGCCGCAACAGTTTGTACTAATTATTTAATTGGTTATTTCTTTGATGATGTATCACTCAATTTAACGGCATGTATGATCGGATTAATTTTAATTATGGGTGCACATTTTGTACACAAATTTTCACCCGCTATATGCAAGCAAAGTGCCAAACAGTTTGGATCTTGATAAGAAACTGAGTTACTCAACATATCATCTGGACCCAAAGTGTTTGCAAAAATAATCATTTATCCGCCAGCAACAGGCTTAAGGCTAACATCTAACAACAACATATGTCCTTATTTTTTATTGGATTCATTTCTGCATATATCATATCACAATTGCCATTTATATATGGCTCCTACTGAATCTTCTCTGTTTACTTATGAAATAATATAGACACTCCTTGGCTTTTCATTTAGACATGCAGTTGAACTTTGCTATCTCGAATTGGATAATATACAGTATGAAATGAATACTATTATGTCTAAAAACCTACAGGAGTTGTCAGCATTACTTTAGACCTGCAATAAGCTGTGAACTTAAGAAATTGTTCAGATTAGAAATTAAATATTTGTGTGCTCATGCCATTATAAAAGGTGGGATAATAAATATTCATGATGTCATTATTTCTTACATGAATATTGAGCCTGAAAAGGGATAAGGGGTCCAGTGTGAGACTGAAAGGGTATAACTAGGGTCACCCGACTGAAATGGCTGCCGACTCAAGGGCCCTTTGTGATGAAACTGATGATTTTTTTAAGTTACTAAGGCCATATGAGTAGTCTAAAACATTTAGACATTTTTTGGCATTACTTAAATATTATATTAAAAAAAATATGACGTCACTTCCACTTTGTTATGTCCTGATGAAGATGAAAATCGAAACATGTATGCAGTAAAATAAAAAAAAATGTTGGTTGTTACTTTACCCCATATTTAAATATATAAAATAGGTTTGATTATTATTCAGTAATACGCGCCTTTTGATGCTTCGCATCAATGATTTTCTTGTTGATATACAGTAACATACATTTTCTTTATATCAAGTAAAATAGCAAGCTTGCGAGAACGTATGTTTTGTGGCAACATGTATGTTATTGGAGGCAAATATGTCAATACCAGCCTTACCTCTTAATTCTTAAATCAAATGAATCCTGCATATTGGGTTTTACTCCTGATGCCTTAAAGTGTCCAGGTGCATTTTACCATTGTTTTGCAATTGCGGTTGTTGTAGCTTAGTCGTAGAGGGGATATGTTTATTTACATTACCTGACTTTTAGGGTGGGGTGGAATACGTGTGAAGTTAGTCGCTCCTAAACCGGATTTAACCACCAGTGACACGTGTTGCTGATCGTTCCAAGGCTTCAATATTCTCAATATTTTTGTTTATTATGTCTCTGTGCGTCGTGTCTGTCATGGTACTGTTCGGGCGACTGTGTGTTTTGTATGTGGTGTTTCCTGCATGACTCTCACATAACAATATGTTATTATCTTTAGTTATATATCTGTTTGTTACCCAGTGCAGTTGCAGTTGAAAAGTGACCTGATAAAGTAAACTCATGCATAGTGTAAAGTGACCTTGTGTTACGTTTTGCTGACCACTAGCTAGCCATGGCTTCTCTGTGTGTTGTTAGCGTACAGCAGACAACTATACTACGAGCTTGGAGTGTGTACATAGACTAAACATGTTTAGATGTGTTGCCATTATTTTGGGCTAAAGTTTTCATACATTGTATCTGCTTCATATTAAACAGCTGTATATCATTTACGGTATCCTGGACAAGGACCCTATGAGTGAGTACTATTTTATTTTCCGGGTTTGTGCGTTGTTTAATGTCTCTGTAGGGTTTGTGCTGCAAATGGGTGGGTGGTGTGCATTTAAATTGCATTACTGGTTTTACGTTTTGCTCTAGTGTATAAAATTAAGTATTCAGTACAGCTTTGTTAGCGAAGTACATGTGGTAGGCTTATATTAGTTTAGCATTTCAGTATGTTTTTGTTAGCAAAACGCTGTGTTAAATGTATGAGTTAAATTTGGTCCGGCAAATTTGGTGCCTTATACATATAGACCGTGAGCCAAAGCCATAATTCAGGCCGATTGGTACCATTTTGGGTGAATAAGGTTGAATATGATTTTTTGAAAGGCATAGGTCTGTAGATTAAGGAAATGCGTGATAGCATTGTATTAGTTTGAGCACCTGTGAGTTATCTGCCCTTTAACGCATCCACCCAAGATACCGCGTTTTCGGACATATATATGGGACAGGGGGCAGTTTATTTCTCCCATACTTAAGAAACTTGCATTTTTTTTATGAAACCACATCGTTTAAATATTGTTGTGTGTACCATTTAGTGTATTTCTGATCAAAACAATGCACAAAACCAATTTCGAGTAATCTTTTGAAATAATAGACTTGAATTAACCTTAGCCTGCTAAGCAAATTATTTTTACATAATTTTTCACCTACTACATTTTCAAAATTCAAGCTATTATCAATTTGTCTACCGAAATGCAATCAGGGTGTCAGCGTCTCATCTGGATCAAAACTGTTTGCATAGGTATTCACTCCTCCGCCCGTAGCAGGCTAAAGGTTAATGGGGGGATTGGATATGATGATCAATTTAGTTGTTATGAAAAGGAGTGCATAAAAATCCTCATTGCCGTTCCTGATTGACAGATAATACACATGACTGATAAATCTATGTCCCTGTAGAGAAATACGGAAACAGTCACCATTATTTTGGAGAGATTATAATAGGCAACTCCCCTTCTGAAACAATTCCAGATAGTTTTCTTATCTTGTAAAAGTCTTTGACATATACTTGACATATCAGATACAGGGCATACTTGCCTTTCAAAATGGCACAGTCTCAGAACAAGGAGTCCTATGAGAATCAATGTATAATACATATGTCTACATCCAAACTTGACGATGAACGATTGGTTAGTCTTCAGAGCCATGACTCAATGGTAGCCTTATTAGAGGCAGCAAAATTGAGAAATCATTCACCTATTTTGGACAGAACAATGACGCTTGAAAGTGGAGATATTCCAAACATCTTTTATCATCGCAAATGACTTTCTTAGGTCAAGCGACATATATGGCTAGTGTATTGAATCAAGACATATTTGACAGATTACTGCAAAGTTCACTCTTAACTAAGCCTGCAGCACTGTGGAATGACTTTCTTGAACATCTACGTCACAACAATGGGGAACTCTCATCTTTCTGGTTCTCATATGTAGATTTAGTAGAGATTGTTATTCTTGGTCTTATTCGTGTCTCCCGTGAGGGTAACTGGGACCTACACCTTCATGCCATCAGACTCATGATTCCATGGTGCTTTGCGTATGATAAACTCAATTATGCCAGATACCTGACACTGTATTTTGCTCAGATGACAAATCTTCCAGACAAGCATCCTCAAAATCTTTGAAGCCTTCAGATCAGGTCAGTTCTCTGTGCAGATGTCCAGAAAGAACCCTTTTGGACGGATTCCTGTCGACCAAACAACTGAGGTCACTGTAAACAAAGACACACAAACTCCTGGAGGCACATTGAGATTCAGCCTGAATGCTAGTGCTATTAAGCGGTACTACATAACCACTGAGTATCGCAGTGCATTTCTAGGGCAGTTACGGGACATGGTGCAAAGTAACAATTCAGAAGTTTGCCATACAGAGTTGCATCAGACCAAAATCCAAAAGGATGAAGAGGCACTGTCTACAATTGTTGGTCTTATCAGGGATTGGTTAACCTATTTTCAGACATGCAAGACCTTGTTAGTATCTCTAATGCAAATTCAGCACCTAGAGATATTGCCCAGGACTTGTTAAATGCAAAGGATATAGGAGAGAGGAAGCATATGCAAACTTTAAAGCTGATAGGGTCAATCAAGAATAGTGAGAGATCATTAAGGGGTGAAGAGGCCGGCCATCAGCTTCAGAACATAACAAGCACACAGATCGTGAGACAATGGAGGAATTTCTTGAGTTCTGTTAAGAACAAAACCAGTCTCATCACCTTTTTAGTAAATGAATGGATGAAAGAAGAGTACAGGCAAAAGCTGCAGCGGAATATTGTGTATGCCACTGTGATAGATAAATGTTTCAAGATCACGTTTCATGAAAGTGAAGAAGTACCAGATCTTCAGTGCCAGCAGGAAGAAGCAGACGGACGCCTACTATTCCATGCTGCTCATGCAGGGAAAGAGAGCTATCAAGCTGCGGTAATCTGTTCTGAAGACACAGACTACTTCATTATGTCTTTGTCATTCAGTGACAAGATTGGGACACATTTGTTCCAAAAATGTGGAAATAGAACCCGAACGAGACTGGTTGATATTCGAAAGATTGTCGCCGCTCTTGGCATAGATGTTTGTCGAGCGCTCATTGAAATGCATGCATTTACAGGATGTGACCCTTTGAGTGCATTCTCTGGAAAAGGAAAAGCCGGTGCTTTGAAACTCTTGACAAAAAACAGTGACATTCAGGACATATGTCTAGAACTTGGTCAGGAATGGGACCTTTCTTTGTCATTGACTGAAAAATTAGAACGATTCACTTGCCTCATGTATGCACCAAACTTATCATCTTCTTAGGTCAATGATCTTAGATATGATTTATTCTGTGCAAAGAAAGGTCCAATAGAAAGTCAACAGCTTCCTCCGTGCTTTGATTGTTTAGTAGAGCATGCTCGGAGAGCCAACTACCAGGCAGCCATCTGGAGACGTTGTCTTGAACAGGACCCAGGCATTCCAAGTCCTGTTGGTCGAGGATGGAAACTTGATTTGGAAGATGGCACTGAAAAGTTGGTTGTGCACTGGATGGTCAGCCGGCACCTGAAGCAGTCTTTGATTTATTACCTTTTGCTGTGCAAGGAAATGCACACTGCCAAACTGTACATGTTTGTCAAATGGTCTAAAATGCACTGATATGTGCAGATTGCAAGACTGTGAAAATCGGGCTTCTGTCTTTGAATTAGACAATGAAAGAAGTGCTGATTAAGATACTCCAGATGCAAAAGTACCTGCAGAGGTTAATGTGCAAGTAGGGCCCTCGAAAATCAGACCGTCTTTGTGTGTAAAGAATCTCTGTGCATGGCTCGATTCACAAATGGATATGACATCACATGTAAATTCCGTGTGTAGGTCTAGTTATGCACAGCTCAGGAAAATAGGCCATATAAGAAAGTATCTCTCACCTGATGCTACCACGACTTTGGTAAACTCTCTTGTTACATCAAAAATAGACTACTGCAATTCACTGCTGCATGGAATTTCAAACAACTCATTACGGAAATTTCAAAGAGTGCAAAACACAGCAGCCCGCATTATAACCAGAACCCCTCGATATAATCATATCACGCCGGTTTTGAAGGAACTTCACTGGCTTCCGGTTCAACATCTTATTGAATTCAAAATTCTGACTCTTACGTATAAAACCATGCACAATAATTCTCCCAAGTACATTGTCGACATTCTTGACGAGTACAGGCCGCGCAGAGAGTTGATGTCGGCAAGTAGATCATTGTCGTTGGTTGTGCCAAAAAAGTCGTATGGTAAAATACGGTGAGAGAAGTTTCATGCATGCAGCTCCAAAACTTTGGAATGCTCTACCGTCAGGCATTAGAGAGGCGATTCATCCCGGTTAGTGATTCCATATCTACTGTATATCTAAGTCACGTCTTCAGTACAAGTTGGTGAGGGAGAATTTCATTCCCTATTCTCGACTATTGAGAGCAACATGTTTTCATGTTAAAGTGGGACCCTGGTCCCAAGTCTCTGGTTGTGAGTGGTCTTTCCGACCAACTTTGGATTGTGACTTCGGAAGGCTGTATCATTTTTAAGATATTGCCATTGTTTGCACTGAACTCCTATGGTCACTGTAGGGTGTTCATTTACTTGGGCTACTGTATGCACCAGATTCCATAATTATATTTTCTCTGTTTTGTGTATATAATGGCTTGAGTGGTAATTGGGTCGGTTCATTTTGCCGCCCATTGCCATAGAGGGAATCATGTGGTTCCCTCCGGCTATTGATTTCATTTATATTGTATATCTATTGTATATCTTTTATTGTCCGGATAGATAATCATGCGGTTCGTTCCGGTGATTTCATCCATGTGAAGCGCTTTTGAACGCACATATCCTGTGTGAAAAGAGCACTATATAAGTGTGGTATAATAATAAAAAATAATGTTGACTGATAATGAGTCTGAGTTTTAAGTGAATATTGTTACTTTCATTTACATTGCATTCATCTATATATATACTAGAGGGTGGTGTGTAATTGCTTAGAGCTTAAGTAGAGTCCTATGCCTAAACCAGTAGACACAAAATAGTCTGAAAGAAATTACCTGTAGCAAACGTTTCTGATGATCTTTCAGATTCCAAGTTTTGTAAATACACACTTATTTAAAGCATGTTAGATGTAAAAAATGTAACTTTTGAATTTCTGTTTCTTTTTCAAAATTCATAAAAGTTTGTCAATTTTACTTATTCTCTTATTTTATTGTGAATATGGAAAGCATCCTTAAACTGTTTTGCAAGTTTTGTAAATACACACTTATTTAAAGCATGTTAGATGTAAAAAATGTAACTTTTGAATTTCTGTTTCTTTTTCAAAATTCATAAAAGTTTGTCAATTTTTATTATTCTCTTATTTTATTGTGAATATGGAAAGCATCCTTAAACTGTTTTGTACAAATTTTGTAAATACTTTATCAATGAAGCATCAACTGTAATCAAAAATCCCAAAATGAATCATTATAAAAGTATATGTATGAATCGTGCAGGAAACACCGAATACAAAACACACAACTGCCCAAACAGCACCACGACAACAAACAGCAAATGTACATGTATAAAAAACACACAAAGAGAAGCACAGACATAACAAGGAGATGCCTTGGAACGGTCAAGTGACAAATGTCACTGGGGGGGGGGGGGTAACTTGCAAACTCAAATTTTTATTCAGAACCTGTTTGGATTTCCCATTGAAGTTATGTGGTAACATTTTAATATTTTGTATATATACTACATGCCAAAAGTTTCAGCTTGAAAGTAATTCTCCACAGACAGACAGCATTTTAGACACCTTTTTTTAATTAAAAGGGAGGTAATAACAAAATAACTCTTGAATGGATATTTTTGTATGTTTTACATTTAAAACCTTCTATTCAGAAGAAGATGTATGACATATTACTGTGATTATTGAAGAATAATATTGAAACCTTTTATTATATTTTAACAAATAAGGTGTTTTTTCTATGCGAGTTATCTCCCTTTTTAAATATATGAATTGCGTTTACATGTTTCAAGACAGAGTGGTAAATGTAAATTGTTGTTTGCAAACTATAATATATAGTGTAAAAAGTAATTCATCAGTACCTTATTGACAATTTAGAGCTATAAGTGAATAGGTGGCTTTCGTACAGTGAACTTGCCTTTTTTCGCCTATGCTTAAAATATTTTAGAGTGGGTTTAGAAAAAACGCAATAACACCCAGGTGCTCAAGTTGCTGAAATGCTATCACATGTTTTCTTGATCTAGGGATATATATCTTTCAAAAAATGACCATGAGCCTTATTCACCAAAGATGGTACCGACCAACCGTGTGGCTCACGGACTAATAAGTATATTGGCAATAAATCTCCGTGAGGTTAGTAAACGTAATTGCCTATTGTTCACTATTGCTAGAAGGGTGAGTTATGTTATGTCTTAAAGTCGCCCCGTACTTCATTCTCAGTGTTGTTATACTTTCTGGTCGTTCGGGATCATTTGTTTTGGTGGTATAAGTTTGAAAATTGAATACTGCTTGAGCCGGTGCAAGGGAGTTTGTGTAGTTTTGCACTTTTAATTACTACTCATGAACAGACTCAATAAAACCGAGTCTGCAATTTTCTCTTTTGGCATAGCTACTTTTGTTTTCCAAGATCACACACTTTCGTAATTATTGATTCATAGGCATATGACCACGTGGCTATGGTGAAGTAGGCTATGGTGGAGTAAAGTTTGGTGGAGTACGCTTATGCGGAGTAGCTATGGCGGGTGTGTGCCACGGAGTGGTTTGTGACAGAGGAGTCCATGGACAGAGTGTGGACGGAGACCATTGTTAGTAGCGGCGACTAGATATGGTAAACGTCATCAGTCGGCAGAGTAGGAGTTCTAGTGCAAGTGACTATTTAGACTTTTAATTGTGTATTCGCCAGCATCTAGGACATTCATAGACTAAATGTGTGCATAATTAATTTCTTATCTTAATCGACCAGAGATTTGTTCAGTTTTGTTTTCTGTAATACAATAAAATTGTAAGAGTGGCACCATAGCCGAGTTCAGCTTACCCCATTCGCCATTCTTGTGACAATGACTCACACGTGTACTTTTGTTCCGTATTCTCTGTCATGATTGTGAACATTGTAATTATTTTATTAAGTCGAATTACTCAAAATAATCAAAATTAAATTTTCATAATCAAAGCTCACCTGCTTCTAGACTTGATACGACCGCCCATATTATATTAAGACCGGGAGCATTCCAGCGTGATTTATTCATTGATTTAATGTCACTTATCTAAGCAATATAATGAGTTCAGCTTGCAATTCGTATCTTCCATTCTTCTGAATAGTCAGTACCTGACACACGTCGTAATTTATTTTGTTTATTAAAACGAATGGCAAAATATAAACAAAGACAAAATACAAGCACAACTATAAGTCATGCAGAAAACACCACATACAGAACAAACAGTCACCCGAACAGCAAAACAAAAAACACAAAAAATGAACATACTTATCAAATACATAAAGAGACGCACAAAGACAAACCAAACAAACAATAAGGAGAGGATGGAAGTACAGCCTTGGAACGATCGGTGACAAAAGTCACTGGGGGAGGGGGGGGGGGTTAAACCGGTTTAGGGGCGCCCAACCTCACACGTATTCCATCCCACCCCCTAAAAGACAAACAGTGTAAATAAACTTGTACGACAGACCCCCAGCAAAGCTATTGAAAAAGTGTCCTGATAACGGTTGTAAGTGGACGCTTTTGTACACACGTGATTTTTGTGGTTAAAACCTATCTACCTAGGATTTGAATTGGGTGAACCAAGGGGAAAACATTTTGTACTCATTTGTGAAATATTCATTTATATTCATTTTTAATCAAAATTAAAAGTCTACAACGTACTGTCGTACAAGTAAGATACATATACTCGTCTAACTACGCCTCGGACACGTCTTCGGTCATGCGAACAAACTGTCCTGATAACGGTTGTAAGAAGACACTTTGGTAGTAAGACTCGTACTGTATCTATTACATATCCCCTCTCCGACTAACCTACAACAACCGCGATGGCAAATACAGTGGTAAAGTGCATGTAAAACAAAAACATTTACGTGAAACAAACTGTATCCACCTATCGCTAGTGTATTCACGGATTGAGCTGCAAACAGTAACTGTAGAAAAGTTATATAGGGTACGACAAAAAGGAAATAGTATAGATATCCAGCGTCCTCATTCCGTTTCTGAATTACAGAGGTCGCTTTCATAGAGTACTTAACCTTCTTTTTCGGCGTACATGCAGATAGGCCAGCGTGATTGCCAACTGTAAAAGGGTTGACCACCAGACATGCAGTATGTTGTAGTACTTTAGGATCATATCCATTTTCAATGACTTTTACCGTATTTGATGAACAAAGTGAGAAAATGGGTATGTCCCATAATCTTGCGAAGTTTGTAAATCACATCACCATAAATTCAGAATGTACAAACCCGCCGCGTTACTTTAGATAGACATCACAGTGGCTCAGGTTTTCAATGTTAGATCGATTTAAACTGAATGCATTTCAAACATTCACTAGTTAAATTAATCTGAACTTGTACCGAAATCACAAAGTAAATCTAAATAATAAATGCGATTGACTAGATATACTCTTCTCTTGGGAAATAAGTAAAACACGTAGTTATTTTGTTTTTTCTCGATCGGACACCAACTTTGGTATTATTGAAAACATTTGTAACATGTTATAGATTGAATATATTTTTGTCTACCAGCTCATCGCCACATGTTAATGTATTTTATAATTTGTATTTGATATTTGATCTGTAATATAGATACTGTTAAAATATATGTGATGTTTTCATTTTGATGTCTGCATGTTTAATTTAGTATAACATTAGTATAACATGTTAGTATGTTCATATGTATTAAACTATGGAGAAACAATCCTGAAAAGGAATTAACCATTTCGTTGCCAATGCCGGATCTGTGATTACCTATGCAAACAGTTTGGATTCGGATGAGACGCTCGGCGTCTCATCATGATCCAAACTGTTTGTTACTGTTACTATGTTTTTGAAACAAAAATGAAGAAAATAGAAAAAAATGACAATTTATAGCAGACGACAAAGTTAGCAGAAGACAGAGTTTGGCAGCGAAATGGTTAATAGGATCGCACTGTAATGTGTGTGGTTCAAGTTGAACATGTCCGCTGATTGGATAACTACTGTTTGAATGAGACAGAGTTCACTTGAGGCAATACACACATTTTAACATACTGAATTATTTTGTGACGTTTTCATCGCCGTATCGATTTTACCACTGACCATTACAAGGAGCTACTCCTGGTTTCAACTTAATACGTTTGTCTTTGTATATTTTATTCTTTTGTACATCTGAGTGTGTGTATGTATGTGGGGTATAGATGTGTACAAGCTCTTCAATTGACGTGACTCGTTGCTTGTGGAATTGTTTCATGTTCAACACCTTGACTGATTAATACCTTTCAGTAATGCATTTGTGACTTGCTGTCTTAACATCCTCTTGCGCAAGTTATAGCGTCAAATCTTGTCTTTTATTCGATGAATTTAAATATTGGCTTAACGGTGCTGCTTATATGCTTTATGTGTTGATTAAGCAAGGAACAGTTATGGGAAGGTATTGTGTGTATATGTGAGCACGTACTTCGTTTGTGGTTGTTGGGATCCTGTGTGCTTTAGTGTGCCTTTCCCTAACTTCCTGCACGATGTCTGGTCTGTTTTTATTCATACCTCGTTTTGCCGTGTAAATAGTAATTTTCCGAATAATGACAGTACTAAACTATATATACAGTAAAACCCCTCTAATCCGACCAGTAAATTAACAAGCATGGCTGTCTTCATAGGCAGGTGGTTGCTTAATGCAGGACGAAAATTATGCAGAAAGCTCCTATAGGAGCTTTCTGCATAACTTTCGTCCTGCATTAATCAAACAACTGCCTTTGCCACTGTGAATTATGCCCCTTTTTGGTGGTCGTATTAGAGGGATTCTACTGTAATTATAATCCATTACACAAGATCTTCGTATCTCTGTGCCTTACCTGTTCGACATCGACATCATTTAGGGCAGTACAACATTAAAACGGTCACTTAGCGTCAAAGGATGTAAAACATTAACACGCTCCTAATGCTTAGTGCATGGGGCACAGTTTTATAATTTCGTTTTAATGTTTGGGTGAGACTGACCGCATTTTACGTAGTTGTTTATCGAAATGCACCGCCAAAAATATATTTCGTCACGCAAATGCACAGTGCCATCTAGCGGCGAGCAGTGATAAAAAGTACAATGAAATAGTTTTGAGAGACAGTTTAATTTGATACCGTTCATGTTTTATTCTTCATATAATGGAATAAAACCCGGGTAAGGGAGGTAATTCAATTTGAATTGTACGACAGACCCCCAGCAAAGCTATTGAACAAGTGTCCTGATAACGGTTGTAAGTGGACACTTTTGTACGCACGTGATTATTGTGGGTAAAACCTATCTACCTAGGATTTGAATTGGGTGAACCAAGGGGAAAACATTTTGTACTCATTTGTGAAATATTCATTTTTATTCATTTTCAATCAAAATTAAAAGTCTACAACGTACTGTCGTACAAGTAAGATACATGTACTCGTCTTACTACCAAAGTGTCTTCTTACAACCGCCTCGGACACGTCTTCGGTCATGCGAACAAACTGTCCTGATAACGGTTGTAAGAATACACTTTGGTAGTAAGACTCGTACTGTATCCATTACTTATCATGTTATATCTACGTGAAAGTCACGGTATGCAAGCAAGTCAGTTTGAAACGGTATCTCTTTCGGTGCCAATGTAGCATTTGTGAGCTACCAGATAGATATGGATCGAGATAATTGGCCGGATAAGTCGGATACTCATCAGGATTCAAACTAGTTGACGGTATTGTGATAGATAATGAAAGAAAATGAAATACGGTTGCAGCAATTGACAATTTGTTTTTGCAGAGGACATTATGTCGCAGCGAAAAGGTTGACTCATTCCCTCTAAGAGTGTTTTAGACCAAACCACTGTGAATTAGTCTACCGGAAAGGAGAATTAAGTATAGAATAGGAGAATTTTAGAATTGTGTACTTTTGAAACCATTGTGATAAATAGTGCATTTGCTCCTATGGAGTAAATGCTCTATTTATCACAATGTTTCAAATAATGGAGTTTTACAGAGGCACAATAAGGCGCCAGTAGGAGAGAATGTGTTAATGCTGTTTCTAAAAAAGCAATCCACAATATATGCAATATATCCACGCATTGCATTGTGATATGTGGTAGACTAAGTATGATAAAAATCAAATTTGTAATCAAAACCAATTTAACTAGACTAACGCATAGAGCTTATCATGGATTCAATGACATTGTACGTTCGGATTGTGTTACTTAATAGGGTGTCACACTAGAGCGTATGATACAAGCGTATATGAGTGTATGAGAAAAATTATTCTACGCTCGAATACGCAGATATACGCCAGGAGTAGGATAGGTATACGTCTTCCACGTTTCAGTTGCGCTACCATAGAGGAGAGAGGGGAGATGACACAGAGAAACCCGGGTGCGATGCCCTACTCTTATTATTTACTGATTTCTCTGGTTCTTTTAGATGCCCAGTGTAAGGCACTGATACATCCGACCTCGGCTTATAGTCTCGTCCAAAGGACTTGGCCTGGCGGGGTAAAGGAAAGTTACTTATAGGTCAAATATGCTTCGCATATGGTTGTATGAATGCAGGGGGTCAGTAAAGCTATCATATGGATAGAGTATCAGTAACGCATTTGTAACGTAAGTCTGATGAATGGCTAACGTATGGAACGTATTCCCGGCTATGTGTACACTACACATGCGCTCATATGAGCCAAGCATACGTTACTCATATGCTCGCTTACGCTACTTAGACGCTGATATACGCTACACTGACGGCGACATTAAGTTGACACATATTCGTATACGTTTCTCATGCGCTACCTATATGCCATACATACGGGACACATACCTTACTTATGCGCAGCTTACACGTACATCAAACACAGTGATGACTTTCGGGTTTATACGCTTTTATACGCGCAATCCATACGCTCCTCTCATACGCTATAGTGTAACAGTGCCATGACGTGCGTCTGACGAATGACTAACGCATTTACGTATTTCTGGCTATTCAATAATTACTCATGAGCTCAGAAACACTAAACATACGTTACGCATCTGCTCGCATACGCTACTTATATGCTGATATACGCTACACTGCCGCTGACATAAGTTGACAAAGGCTTGTATACGTTTCCCATGCGCACATGCTATTCATGTTTTGCTAATACGTTCACAGAAGATAATGGTGGCAAATTCGGTTTCATACGCTCAAAAGTTGTACGTATAACCAGTTTTTTAACAACCTTCATACGTAATCCACACGTTCCTATAACACGCTGTGTTTTTAGTTAAATTGACTCCCATATCACCCAAAATATGTTTTATCCACCCTATACTGGATGCAAGATTTCTTACACTGAGCGTCAAAACAACTAAGTACAGTAACACGTGTCAAACAACTATGTACTATAACATTAAAAACATATCCATTTCCACTCTTGCAGTGAACAACTGTGATTTGAATTTGGGGGTTTACGGCGCGCTGTGAAAAGGTCATAAAACATTATAGCACAAGTTAGTGACTGGCTGGCGACAAGTCTTAGAACATCTACAATATCATTTTGTTTACTTTCCAATTTAAACATATAAGACATGCAATTAAAACACTGATATGCCTTTCTGTACAAAATAAACAATAACAAACAACCCCTGTTAACATTAAGCCAAACAACCAAGAGGTAGGGGAGACTATCAGTGCGATCGTTTTGACGGGCCATTGTGTATGTATCAAGGAACCGACACCAAGTTAGCAGTCGGTGAAACCAAGTGTGTGTCAATTTAAGTATTTTCCCAGACATTGTGCAGGCTATCAGTTTAGATCACATGACTTTCATCGATATTATAATTCAATTTTGAGGACGTTATTTCCTTAGCAGATGCCAGACAAATGCCAAATATTTGATTATACGATAAGTTGTGGTGTTCATTTTCCTGCTTTGTTCCATATTTGCTGTACGTTTTGTGGTCAAAGGTTAACATATTTCAGGACATTTAAAGAACTAGGAATTCGTGAGTCCTGTAAAGCTATAGGACATTATTTGTTCTGCCAATGTAATGAATAAATCTGAAACAGTCGCTGCGACGCCATGTTTCTCTGCGTGAAATTAGATTATGTTGTTTTTGGATTCAATATCTTAAACGTTATTAGTCATCGGGTGCGTTCCGTCTACAACATCAATCAGTGATGAGCTAATGATGGATTAGGATAAGGATAATATCTGGACTGTAATTTCGACCTACTTTACCACTTACAAAACAGCACATATGAAGTATGGTAGTGTCTACAACTCAGTTTAGTGTTTTTGTCAGGAGATAATGAATACATTACTTTTCAGCCGTACAACTGGAGTACCCTTACACATTTGTTAAGATATAAATGTGTACGTTTCCATACTATACACATACGTCTATATTATATAAGTATTTATTCTGCCTTATTTTATGCCAATCTACACTCTACTCGCTAGGATCATCCCTCTGAGGCAATACTAATGAGTAGCAGCACGATTGAGTTTGAGAATTATTCCAAGGTAATTTAACAAGACTTTCTTGATATGAACCAGTATGACGCGTATTCCAGTATATGAACCAGTATGACGCGTATTCCAGTATATGAACCAGTATGACGCGTATACCAGTATATGAACCAGTATGACGCGTATACCAGTAAATGAACCAATATGACGCGTATACCAGGATATGAACCAGTATGACGCGTATACCAGTATATGAACCAGTATGACGCGTATACCAGTATATGAACCAGCATGACGCGTATACCAGTAAATGAACCAGTATGACGCGTATACCAGTAAATGAACCAGTATGACGCGTATACCAGTAAATGAACCAGTATGACGCGTATTCCAGTATATAACCAGTATGACGCGTATACCAGTATATGAACCAGTATGACGCGTATACCAGTAAATGAACCAGTATGACGCGTATACCAGTATATGGACCGGTATACGCGGGAATACTTTTGAAACCACAGGCATAAATAAGAGAAACAAATTGCATAAACACCATACTATTATTATAAGGTTGAACAATCAACTCTATCTTTAAACATTTAGCGTGCTTTATCTGAACATTAATTGTGCGACTCTTATTATAATATAAGATAGCAAATAAGCAATAAATTTTATTTACAATCATGTAACGTTAATATTTCTGACATTGTAATATCTTGTTAGTTATATTACTAACATAATGGTGTATTAGCTCATCGTTCTGCCCTTATACTGCACCATTCTGCATAAATTCTACTTATGCTGCGTTTACACTTAGCCACGATGTCTACGATCTCCACGATTTGAGAGAAGCGTGTTGGGTGTGAGAGGTCGTGGAATCGAATCTTGGTGATATTGAGGAAGCTTGGAAGAATCGTGATGATCGCAAAGGTCATGAAACAATTTTTGACTGTCAAAAATTTTGCCATGATTATCCCGATTGTTTTTTATATTTTGAGAGAGCGCGATAAAACGTGGAAATCTTAGCAGAGCGTAGTGCAGTTTAACAGAGCTTAACATAGCAAAACGAACCTTGAAACTCCATCGTAGGGGATTTGTGAGAACATGGGAAACACGATTCGGTAAGTTCTGCTAAGATTCTTTCACGTTTCTGTCACGCTTTATCATTCTCTTCCACGATTCGTCAAAATATATTGAGTCCTATCGGTAATTTTATCACACTACGGCACGTTCTGTTACAATCATCCCCAGTGGCTCCCGCGCTCTGTGACGCTCTTATAAGTTCGGATCAGTTCCGGCGCGGTTTTAATATGTTGGCTCCACGCTCTGCAATATTTGTTTCACACTCTTCATGATATCAGGTTTGAAGATGCCTACTAAAAGAGGACGCAAAGGTTATGTCAAGAACGGGCAGGGTGCCAGCCACTAAAGAAGCTCCAGCAAAAGTCCCTGTAGAGCCGGGGGAAACAGAACCTACCGAATCTGACGAGGAGAGCTCTAACATAAGCCAACCATGACTTAACCATGGCCTTACCCAGCAGGTCCTATGCCTTCCATCCTCTCCTTCTACTCTCTTCTATATTGTCATGTTCCGTCCCTTGTTGCTGCTGTTGACTATCATTTCTGCGAGCAACTATATATGCATGGATAACAACTGCCAGTTCAACATCTTTCTATAACTTGGATTCCTACGATTCATACCGGTAGCTCGTTCCTCTTTGGAATCTCATGACAGAATGAGAAGATGGCCCATGTCTCCATTCTATACTCCAATCGTCCTCAAAAGGTGACACTCTTGATTAAATCGTTGCCTTGAAATGTAGGAGAGGTTAACAGAAGTTAATAACGTGATATGTCTAAACAGAATGTTACAATGCGTGATAGGATATCGTGATAATCATAACGGAACTTGAGAGGACTTTATAGATCTTCACAAGAACCGTGTTGGTTTTGTAATAAAACGCACATAGGGCGTAGGAAAGCATGGAAAAGCGTAGTAAAAGAAAGAATGCAATAAATCGTGACGCCTCTGCGCTATTTCTAATTCGTGGATATCGTGCCTGAATGTAAACTCGGCATTAAAGATAGGCTCTATTATTAAGATTTACACTGATAGGAAGGCAACAGTTTTCGTCATCCAGCCGGTTTACAGCTTGATAATCTATTACTATTTATAATTATAGTCTACAAACATTTTGTCTGGGCTGGCAAGATCATTTATTAATACCCAGGGTATCTACATAACGAACATAGAACACTCTTTGTTCCTTGCCTTATTAAAGCCTAACGCATTTCTTATCCAATAGAAATGATTTGAATATGTTGTAATTTTAATATTTGTATAGTTTGAATCGACATGTGATCATCAGGTGTACTGGTGTTGGAAATTTCGTAACTTCCTGGTAAGTCACGTCCTGTTAAGTCGCTCGAAGACGTAATATGTGGTTGTAAATTGAATTAGATAGATATTGATTTATGCACGTTTGACATGTGACATGCTGTGTAGTTTTCGGACAATCCAGAATTGGCTTGTTCCTTTCCTTCTGTTTGCGCTTTACTTAATTTGTACTGTGATTTAAGTTCACCAACATGCGGTCGTATAATTACCAGCCATATATATTGTGAAAGCTTCTTGCGCTTCTAGCGCGTTTTAAACGCAGTCACTTTGTCTTGGAGGAACATAATTATAGAGGAACATATAGAGTATACTTACTCTTAGAAGACGACCTCTTAAATCCGGAAACGGAAGGAGGACGTCGGATATATCTCGTTTGTGTCGTACCCTTTATTACTTTGCAACAGTTACCTTGTTTGCAGCTCAGTCATTGAGTACACTAGCGATAGGTGTATTCAATTTGTTTCAATTAGGTATGTTTCTGTTACACATGCAATGTACCACTGTATTTGCCATCGCGGTAGATTAGTCGGAGAGGGTAATACGTTTATTTACACTGTTTTTCTCGCTTCTCAGTCGTGCTAGATAAAGCTGAGTTACTAAAAATAGCCGTACTAGAAATCCTTATCTGGAACACCCTGTGACTAGTGTATTCATACGCGCGATTGGGTAAAATCAATACAAGGGAAGGGCTTCTTACAGAATTATACCAACATTTCTATAGGCAACAACCTTATGAATTGAAATTAATATAAGTAATTAGCACGAATATGAAATTCTATTTATCATATAAACACTTTAAAAGCCTATTTAATTAACCGAAGACGTTGTTTTGTAGTCACTCAGTCATTTATATTTACGCCAAAACGTAACGTGTGTGGTTGTCATAACAAATGACGTCATTAGAGGGTTAATACACGTTTTTTCGGGCAATAACATCTGCAGTGTTCCGAGGGACTGTTGTTGGCCCGAGCCCGAAGGGCGAGGGCAACAACATTCCCGAGGACACTGCAGATGTTATTGCCCGAAAACAAACGTGTATTAACGCTATTCTTGCATAAAACCAATTTTCTGCTCTCCTGCATCAATTTAATTCTTCAAAATACAAGCAAAACAACGGCAGCAAAACTATACACTTCTTTGACACTTCGGCGATTTATGCTGTTTGCGGGCCACTGTTTTCTTTTCGACGTCAATTCATGATTGTATCTAATACCGTTTACACGGAATTTCATTCAATATGTCTATCACTAAAAACAGTTCATTGTCGGTGCTCCTGGAAATACTCACACGTTCACCTAGCTTAGGCCAAAACGCTGTAGCATTCGCGTCCATTGTTTACCTTAGGCCCGTAATAGGTATAATTAAAACCGGTCAACAACAGCGCGTGAGCACGAGAATCGCCTTGTTAATATATGGTATAGCGGGACTACAACAGCACGTTTTATGCAAGAATTTGGTGTCACGCCTAAAGTTATGCTGCTATTAGATATGGAAGTCGTATTACGCAATGTAAAGTAGTACTTCACAAATTCGTTAATTTCCTTGGTTTTAGGGCGTATTTCAGCGAGAAAAATAATCAAGCATGGGATTTGTTAAAGCCGGGGGGTTCTATACCCTCGGTTGGTCTGTTCCAGTCGGAAACGAGCTTTCCCCGTCTTTAACAAAACCCATGCTTGATTCTATTAGTCTGGCATAAGTGTAAGGTTGGGCGCCCCTAAACCGGTTTAAACCCCTAGAAACGATTGTCACTGACCGTTCCAAGGCGGTACTGCCGTCTCCCCCTATTGTTTGTTTGTCTTTGTGCATCTCTTTGTGTTTTGGTAGTTATGTGCATTTACTGATTTCTTGTTGTGGTGGTGTTCGCGCGGCTGATTGTTTTGTATGTTGTGTTTTCGGTATGACTCATATTTGTACGTTCATGTTCGGGCGAAGTTTGACTCGGAGAAATTACATTTGAGTAGTTTCTAGCTGTTATCTTTTCATGTGAATTAGATTGTACATGCATAATTGACTTTCAGTCTTGGTGGACAGGTTGTTCATCTTTCATATCGTAACACATGAACGTTTGCAATTCATCATGAGGTAATTTGACAGGGGATTCGGATAGGTTTTCTAGGCGTTCAGAGCAAACACTGTCGCTATTAATAGCATAAATTATGGCCAGCTTGAATTTCTAATAACGACTTGATATTCTAGGTTAAACGTTACGTCACTGTCAGTGATCGAGTTTTGAGATTTTGACAAAAACTCTGGAGCATTGTTATGTGGGCCGGGAATATACCCGAGTTGACAGTCGTAGCAAGTGACTTTTAGAGCACATCGCTGTAACTGTTTATTGTCGAAAGTTGCTGTTAGCAGATGCGTTAATGGTTTATAGTTAGCATTTATCATAAATGTTGCTTCTTGAAGAAAACAATTTAGCTTTTGAAGGCTTACATTAATAGCGAAGTCTTCCGTTAGGATTGTACTGAATTTTCTTTGAGTTTTAGACAAGTTATGACTTAGAAAGGACTTCAAATATTGATGAAACTTCAACACTACTAGGCTCTATATTTTGTAATTGATCTACACGACCGATAACACATCCCCGTTGGAGTGTTATTGTTTTGTTAGAACTGGGTTTAAATGTTACATGAATTTCACACTTAGGCGTGAGTGTGACCAAGGCATCAGAGACCTGAAGTAAGGGTTCTTGGTAAATATAACCTCGATCGAGTGAACATACTCCATACTCTTTGTTATTTGTATAGACAGATTAATCTGGAGTTTACCTTGAACCTGGTAAACCATGCGCGGTTTTAAGGTAGTGGAACAACAGGTAAGTGAATCTTCACTTTCACGCTTAGTTTGATTTCTGACCTTGGCCAACAATGCAGTTTGCACAATTTCTTCAACTACAGCTAGAAACCTGTATTTAATAATGCACTTAGTGGCTGTTTTTCTGGTTTGATTAGCATAACATTTGGACTTGCCTTATTAGCAATAAAAGAGTTTCCTATTTCGTTTGATAATTTATCTGACCCATCGATCTCTGCACGGCGAGAAGAATCTAACTTTTGAATGCCGCCGAAACATTTCGTTTCTCATTTATTTGTTGTATCTCTAATTGTACCGCATTGTCGAAAGTAGTCCGTTTTTTGTCTGATCAACTTTATTTTATATCATCGTCTATGAGACCGTCTATAAAAAATCCTATAACCTGGTGATCGATAACACGTACGTCTGTATCGAGGCCTGTAAACGCATCTGGTGCCAATGTCGTAATCCTTTCTGCACATTTTTGTACATTTTCTGATCGTTCCTGTTTAGCAGACCGTAATTTTGAAAATAATATGATACGTGTCAGTAACTTCGCCAAAACGTGCCGTTAATTCATTTCGTATCAGGTCCCAAGTTGCATCTAGATTAATCTCAAGGAGTCTTTGCAAGAAATCAGATTATTTCCCTTCGCCAAATATGTATGCTGTTTTAGACTTACTTGTTTCTGAAATTTGTTTTACAACTGCACTTTTGTCTATAGCTTCCAGCAAAACACGTAATTTAGATTGTTCATCGTAAAATATTGGCACCATATCAGATACGCCATAGTTCCCAATATTATCAGTTTCAGCCATATTTGCAACTTACAGATCGAGTAAGCAGATTAAGAGTTCACTAACCTTTGTTCCATCTTGGTGACTTTGGCACCATTTCACGCCGTGTCATATAGTGGTAGATTATAACGACATCATAACTTCGGTTGATAACTTTATTACTCAGACATGGATATATGACAACTGGCAGCGGTGATCCTTACTTCTCTGCATTAGCCAGAATTTAGCTCCATATGTATATAAGTTAGCGAAACAGGAAAGGCCTACCAAAATGCATAACTGACCTTTAAATTCAACTAGTCAATATGCAGGTAAACGGTTACTTCCTTAACTTGAACTTATACCTTTAGCCAGCTGCTAATTATCATAGTTACACACTAAAAAGGTAACTACGTTAAACATCACAGAATCAAATTTGGATTTATAGCTCTAGATAATTGCATTTATTACTAAATGATGTCACTGTGATACGTTCCGTCGCAGAACTAAAACTATAATATTATACTGGTATTCAACTGGATCAAACACATAGTCCACATCGTGGCTACTGTTTGACAACAGTTTGGTCATACGAGTTATAAAAACCATGGATGTGTTTCACAAGTTATTTGGCGGCTGTTCTGGCTGATGTTATACTATAGGTAGTATGGTTTCATCTGGATCACCATGCTGGAAAAGACTGGGAAATGTGCCTTTCTGATTGGTAGATTTTCATTGTGTGCTTCCTTTATCCAAAACGTCCGGGAATATGTAATATATATTATTTGCAAACAGCGAAGCCCCAGACCAAAAGGGCTCCTGGATGACCCTTTGATAAGGGATAAGGGTGTTCAGTGTTTGTCATAGTAATAGTTTTTTTTGAAAATCTTGATACAGTGACTTGTTTAATAAGTATTCAGAACATGAGGACGTAGTTTTAATTATTCAGCAAGTTAATGGTTTAAGACAAACTTTTATAAAAGTAAATGTTTAACTACTTAAATCTGAAAATATATATATTCTGGAAAGGTTAGCTTTATTCATTTGCAACCGTAGTAGACTAATAAACACATGTTGTCAAGTCACTGAGCCCCGCAAAAAGAAAGTGCTATCCGTAATTACGCAACACTGTCAAAATTGAAGTTTCTGATCGGTGAGACTTTTGGGATTATATCATACATAGCTATTGCAATCCTATGTAGCTGCTGTACATACACACATGCCTGATTCGTACAGGATTTGCATTTTCCTCAGTACTGAGATGAGCTCAGTTTTCGGTTGTTTCAGTTTTCGTTTTTGTTGAGTATACATATATATGATATATATAATGATTATTATTTCTTTGTTATGTACTTTGTGCGTCTCTTTGTGTCTTTTGATATGCATGTACATTTACCTTTTTGTCGTGGTGATGTTCGGGTTGCTGTGTGTTTTGCATGTGGTGTTTCCTGCATGACTCATACATGTTCTTGTTTTATCTGACACAATTTCCACGTTTAACAGAACAAATAGCCTTCACGCCATATATTGTGGGAATACCTGTTGAAACAAGTCGGATCATTACGATATATATTCAGCTTCCATACGTCCTTGCGCTATATGTATAACCTTACAAACTGACATGAGACATTTACGGTTCGATTTAAGTCCAGCGGGGATACCTTTATTTACACTATTTGTAAAGCTAGGGTGACTTTGAGAGAAGTGTGGGGTTAGGACGTCCGTAAATCGGTTTAAACCCCCAGTGGTGTTTTTGCTACTGACCGTGCCAAGGCGGTACTCTCTTTGTCACCCTTCCTTTTGTTTGCCTTGCGTCTTTGTGTTTGTGATTTTGTTCATGTGTGGAACGTTTGTCTCTGGTTCTCGTGTGTCTTTTGGTGTTTTCTGTGTTCATCTTGTGTGTGAGTGTGCGTTTGGGTGTGTGGTTGTGTGTGTGTGTGTGTCAAGCTGTCTATCGGTGTTTTGGTGGTGGTTGTGTCTTGTATGTGGCTTTGCCTGCTTTACTTTACTACTTTTCCATTAAGAAATATCTGTATAAGACGGAACAGAAGAGATGGTAACACTAAATAGCTCATGTAGACCAAGCCATTAACAACTGTTATCATAAGACTAATGAATACGCGACAGTCTACATGTAGGTAAAGACATACTACCTTCATAACATACACTAGATCAAGGACAACGGGTTAAGCTGGGTTAATAAAGTGGTGGTGTGGCAGAGTGGTTGAGCGGTGAGCTGGTAAAAAAGGTGTCCGGGGATCAAATACCGGATGGACCAGCTCGAACTGTCAGAGACACTTTTCAGTGTCTCCCATCAGCACGAGGTTGTCTCCTCTCCATCCAGGGGTTACAATGTGTTCCTTTGAGGGTCAATAGCCGGTACTGCGGCTGCGTAATTGCGCCTTATGTTAGCATTGCACAATATTGTAGGCGAAGGGCTAAATGACCAGGGAGGGGTGAAATATATTGTCATAGCTGAGTGGTCATTCGGACTAAATGTGGACTAAAACTAGGTATTTTTCACTTTTTTAATAATCGAATATAGTAATAATAAGTTGTAGTGCAACATAGACTATGACTGGGAAGTTGTGGATATAATACATTTACACTGTACAATAGTTAGCCTCTTTCGTCTTATTTTACCTTGGTGAATTTGGATAGTTAAATGTGTTGTATATGATCACCCAGAACACCATGCACATTCAATTAATAACGCAAGACTGTTCAAAGCGGCTGATGACGCCTTGCCTGCAAAGCCAATCCAGACACGTGAGTTTATGTTCCGGACAATTGAATATCAAGAAAGTTCCGGCATCCGATATGTAGCTTTTAATAATTTCGGAATGGGTTGTATACAATTTGCCCGCATAAACTGTGTTTTAATAACATTAACACCCAAGAGCTCATCGTTCCAAGTAACTAGTGACTTGTAATGTATGTCGATGCAGTATGATCATTATTTTATACAAATGTGTTTACTGTTTTCGTATGATCGTTTACATACAGTGCGAATTTGCTCTAAAATGGATACATATTGCCTTTAATCATACTTTAACTGGGTATTGCATTTGATGTACACAACTCGGGAGCCATCCTTATAGAATATTGCATCTTGAAAAATTATTGACTACATTAATAGCTAATTCACCCAGATGTGCAATATGTTTTTAAGCAAATGTGTGGTATTTGATACATTTTAATTACTTATTATAGTAGGCAACAAATGAATATAATTATGCAGTCGTATATATTTACTAATCACTCAGTAGACGTTTGCTTCTGTGCTGTACATTCCTTTGTTCCAATTGACTTAGAATAATTATTGTCTGCCGTTTTCATTGGCTTACATAAGTATTCCAAGTGCATAGGAATCCTTTCAATGTTATATCAACATACACACTCGGACTTCAAATAATACTAAAGTTATTTCAAAATTTAAGTTTATGCCTGCAGCATTTCCCATCAACATAAAGTACATGTATATGAATAATGGTGGATACAATGATATACAAAGCATACCATTAGAAATGTTATTCCTTCTAAGGGTAGACATTAATTAACGGACGCCGAACCTGACCGGAGTCTTAGCAATTTGACAAACACCATATTATGCATACTTGATTTTGAATTGAAAGGAATGGCAGCATTTTAAAGTCGTCAAAGTTCTTTAAAAGATGAATTTTGCAGCCTGTTAATATTAGCATTTGAAATATATTTTAATCAAACTTATTGATAAAGCAATCATCAGAGAAAGCGTTACTTTTTTACTCAAATACAGGCAGATACAGAAAGAATTTGGCAAACGACACGCGACGAAACGAAATTACGTGTTTGAAAGGGCAACTCCAATGCTCATTTGTTAATGAGGTGAAAATGTATCTAATAGAGTTGGACGCCTGAAAACAAATGCGAAGTGCTACAAACATCCGAGATGGTCACTCGAAACAACTATGAATTAGTTTCCGACCTTGCCACCATGCATTACACAAAACTACAAATTGCCTTCCAAGACACCTTTTAAACAGACTAACTATCCATAGAAAGCGAATGATTTAAGAATGCCACTGATCAAATGCAAAGCATAACCTCTGTTTTAGATACTGATACAAATGTTAACTGTTATTCTATCACATTATTGAACGACACTGATCATCAGTACCGTTTAATTGTCAGCCTTATTATAATGAATGCCATCTGAAGACCAATATGGAGTGTGTATAATATTACGCATACACCAAGCGAATGTTATAATTATTTTCACACGCTTTGATCAAGATGAAATACCGTTAAACTCAGCTTGTTACCTGGTACACACTGTTTGCCATGAGGTAATTTGTTGAGAAAGTAATTATAAAATATTAACGTTTATTAAACACTTTTTGGATATCGTCCATATCGGAAACCGGGTTACATTGAGTCTGATATGGGCCTCATCTGTTTGTAAAAGAAATCACAAGTTGGCCTACCCCACCACCCACTGAAGGTTACCTTAACAACTACCATCCAAGTATTCTCGGACCAGTTGTGTTTAGTAGACCATACATAACATTATATATTTGTCGAAGACTAATGCTGCAATTTAGAACAGCATATCTTCTCATTCAACATTATAGATGACACGTACATTCAAAACGTAAATCAGTCTGTGAGAAATATGCACGGTTACCTCTCAACGGAAATACAAAAGTGTAGACAAAAACATTATCACGCAATTATGACGTAATTATACTCATCATAAGATATAGAAAATGGCTTCAGAATTTACTCTTAAATGCGTTTTGCAGCGATTGTTAAATTACGAACATAAATGATCTAAATATGACATACACTTATTCTTGTCTCATAATTTCCATGTTTATCGTGTTTACTAATCTCTTTGAACAGGTTCTGCTTTCTCTATCACTCCATGTATTACAACATACCATTTATCTATTTCAAAACAGACATTTATCAGATATAAACGCCTGATTATAATGAAGAAATAATCAACAATTTATCCTGCTGCAAGCATTATAATTATGTCTCCCACCCCCACATTCCGATCTAATTGACACTGTTCTTTGGATCACAGTTACCACTAACAATGGTTGGAACTATTTTGGATGATGACTTTATGGAAACCTTCATAGAATACATTGAATACATTGTCTGACACAATCGGTACTGACATAGATTTTCTCCATTGAGCATTATGTGCCTTTAAAAACAATTACTACAATCGTCATTTCTTCACCAAAGCCTATACCGTGACCCCTTTTGAAATTGTGTCTTCGATTCTAAAATAGCTTTCACCATATATGGTTTGGTGGAGTAATAAAGGAAATACCTGACAATGTTAATTTGCGCATGTTATCTTGTCCTCTGTCCACTATATCATTTAGACCCGGACAGGCTGTATACCGGAATTGCATACCCAGTTACAATCATTCACAATCTTTAAACGTATTCCAAATGATTTGTTTCATGAATTTTTCATATCCTTCCCTATAAATAATAGCAACAAGACCAATGTTTAAAATAATATTTCCTCTAGTATCTGATCAAATTGTACCAATGCAATCAATAATTGTCAAAGACGAAGATGCATTTTCACAACATAAAACTATCATATACATTGTATTGTACAAGTGAGATGTTTGCTATAATACAACCGCCATCAACATTGACTCACCTCAGCGATTTTCCTAGTGGGAGAATCGACTAGCATTTACATGGCGGCCATGTTTTCAGTTCATTCCCTGTGAACGAAAATGTGAGTCATGCAGGAAACACCACATACAGAACAAACAGCCGCCTGAACAGCAACACAGGGAAACAGCAAATGTACATAACTATAAAAACATCAAGAGACGCACAAAGACAAAACAAACATACACTAGGCGGAATATGGAAGTACCACATTGGAACGGTCGGTGACAAAAGTATCTCCAAACTGTCTACAAATGCGAGTAAGGTCAAGTACAGTGGCATTGATGTTAATTCAAATCAGCATATACGATGAGGTGTTTAATGCACTCGTCGGATAAAAGTCCCTTCAATCACAATTGATGGTATGGTAACTGATATGGTGGCGACAATACCATCTAAAATTCGTGTGGTTTTAACCCATTTACTACGAAGATACGCATTTAGCGCCTTTCCAAATAGAACAGACCAAGTCCCGAGGTTATAAAAGGTTTTGCTTGAGTCTAAGATTATTCTCAAGCAGCTGATTGGTGAGATTCTGAGCTTGCTCTGAATCTGACCAATCAGATACTTGAGAATGATCTCAGACTCAGACTCAGAAGTTGTATATGCTTGGACCCAGACCCGTACCGGACAACCCCTGCAGATACCATCTGATCAGACTTTGCTCTGTTTGCTTAATGAGTAATAGAGTTCAGACTCTACAACCTTTGCCACTGACAAACACTCCCTTAATAATGATGTCATTGTGAATTTAAGCTAACTGATGATCACGGTGGATTTATTTCGTACATGGATATTATAAGGTTAAGGGGTTCAACAAATCCATATTTCTACATGAATCTGCTAATGCAATTATGTTATCATTGTCCTCGGTTGATTGAACCAGATCACTCCATCTGTTTCTGGTAATTTAACTAGATTACATGTAATTGGTTCGTCGATATTTATCGTAACGACATAACCTGGTCCTGCTGTTATAGAATATTTGATCCAATGTGAATACATCGCCAGTATAGTATGAGCCAGACGTTTTGGTTCATTCGTATTTATCTAATTCAGATTCAAATTCAAACCGTTTTATAGCTTCGGTGATTTGTTACCATAATGTTAAATGAGACAATGCAGTGTTTCGAAGATTAACTGATACGAGTAACATGTCAATACAAATGACAAAACGTTTTGCTCGTTTATCTCAAAAATAATACTATATGCCATTTGTGTCCGTGTAAGTATTTATATCATCTTTGTCATTACGGGAAAACCTAATTGCAACAATAGTCTTGTGAAAGAACCTAGGGACATTATCTTAAGTGATACACTTTTAGCTTATGGTGTGTTATTGTTGATATAGTGTTTGTTCCCGATAGGTGTAAACATGTGCAGACTTATGTTCCAGTGTTTGTCAAGTTTTAATATTAAACATTCATTCGTTATTCAGTTCAGCAGATAGAATGTATAGGTAAGAAAACAGTATGTTACGCGGCCTTTTGCACAACGATATTCTACAAGAAAACTATACAAGCATACTGATGCACATAACACTGGTTGCTGCAGTATGCAGAAAAGGAAAATGCGAAAACGAAACGATAGCTATGATACACCAATCGATATAAAAAGGTTCTGGATGGCCAGTCAATACACTGGCAAACTGTGTGTGTTGTGAGATGCACTGCGAAGAATTAATGTCAAATTAACCCTTTCTACCCGGGTCACGTATTCACAATAATTTGCTAAGAAGGTAGAACTAGACCAGGAGTTGTACTATTTGTCATTCAAGTCCTCTAGCAAGCTTATAATTTCCATGCTGAGTGGACTGTGGTTAAACACTAACGGTATACTCTACTCTATTTTACCACTGATCAACTGTCCGTCAGTCGTCAGTCCTGCTGTCAGTCAGTCTATCAATCCTTTTTCGATAGGATTCAGGAACGTGTTGCAGGGCGACTGGTCATATATAACCACCTGTTGAATGGTTAAATGTACCATGTACCATTAGCATTATAGCATTCCTTCTATATTAATTTAAATACACAGTCACACATAAGAGTGCATAACCATCTCCTATGGATTGATCCGGATTCTACCTGTGGCATTCCACCAACAAAAACGCATACACTACCTTACACATAACACTGGATGATTTCAGAAAGATTTGCGACAAATTAAAAACATAATATGGTCAGTTGTGCATTTGCGAATGTGCAGCCGCCAATACAACTACAGGAGTATATAGTTAATGGTATTGTTCCTTCTAGCGTTTCATATCGTAAGTTTTATTTTAGTTGTTAACTATGTAGGTACATTTGCGTGTGAAACAGAAGTTCACCATGCAGTCAGTTTTGCTTTCATTTTAGCACCGCTGTCATAATATGAGCAACACATATACATTTTACTTTACCCAATAATCGCGTGATAACAAAACTTAGATATTGAATGTCTGAAGGCATATTGTCATACAAAAAAGGTTATTCTCAGTGTTGTTATACTGTCTGGTCCTTCGGGATCATTAGTTTCGATGTTATTTGTTTTGAAAATTGAATACCGCTTAAGCCTGTGCTAGGGGACGTGAGTAGTGTTGCACTTTGAATTACTGCTCATGAACAGGCTCAATAAATGGAAAAGTAGTAAAGTCAAGCAGGCAAAGCCACATGCAAGACGCAACCACCACCAAAACACCGATAGACAGCATGACACACACACACACACACAACCACACACCCAAACGCACACGCACACACACATACGAAATGAACACAGAAAACACCAAAAGACACACAAGAAACAGGGACAAACGTTCCACAACATGAACAAACCACAAGCACAAAGACGCAAGGCAAACAAAAGGAAGGGTGACAAAGAGAGTACCGCCTTGGCACGGTCAGCAGCAAAAACACCACTGGGGGTTTAAACCGGTTTACGGACGTCCTAACCTCACACTTCTCTCAAAGTCACCCTAGCTTTACAACCGAGTCTGCAATTTTCTCTTGCATTGCTTTCTTTGCTTTCGAGGGATCTCCTACATTCAGAATTTGCAATAATCTATTGTTCTTTTTTATGCACGATACTTAGGTAGTGGTATGATGTAACAAAATATGTATTGTTTTAACTATACTTCCGCATAACTACTCTGATAAATATTGCGCTTCACTGCATTCCCCTCTGTCTGTTTTTTTGCTTCACAACATTCTAATATTTTTGTCTTATGTAATTTTGATAAATTGGTCTTTGTTTTGTCTTGGCGTATATTGTATTAAATGGAATTGTTTCTGTCTGTTTGCTGTATACTTTATAGTGATTGTTACTTTGATATCCAGCTGTTTTGATTGATTGACTGACGTTTGTAGGTCATATTGTGTGTTTTGATACTACATTTATGAGATGTGGTTCTCATCGATATTGAATGTGCAAAATATTCTTACCACTTTTCCTGTTTAATTCCATGTCAGAAATAATGATCTCATTATTCATTAGCTGTTATTTTGAAATGTAAACTATTTAACAAAATTGATTGCTTTGTCAAAGATTGTATTCAGATATATACCATGCCAAATGGAGCAGACCCTTATCAGACGGTTCCTATTAAAACCATCTGCTGTGGGTCTGCTCTGTTTGCAAATGACGTTCATATAAAGGTTAGCTACCGGAACACGTAGGCGCCATTGAAATTGTTTGTACCTTGTTTGAAAAGAAATACTATGCATGTACTCAGTGTTTCGATTGGTCTGTGTGCGTAATATTTTCAAATTATAAACCTAGTTTTATGAGACGCTCTCTGAGACAATGAGCCTTACTGAATTGCAAACAGTATACACCCAAATGAGATACCAAGTGCATAATGATATGAAGCTTATTTGATTACGTTTTACGCTGTATCTTAATTAGCGAACAACTTGTGACACACATAGTACGGACCCTGACCAGGCACCACATTGGACACGCGGTTGCTTGCCTGTGTCTACAGATATTGCAATGCTACTCATATATTTAAATGTCATTTGAATCCTTCTCATAAGGGTACATTTAACATCACATTATACGTAATCAAGCATTAGTTATAATCATTTAATGGCGAATTCCAGGTAAGTGTTTTGTCTAATTGTTCCTGACAGTCTACCTTGATATTTACTGGCTCCTCACTATTTTCTACATACCTCTTTATTATCACCCTATCAGACACTTGTTGTTACCTGTGGAACATCGACATGGTTTTCATCTTTATGCAGAATGCCAGAGTGCATGGATTTTAGATTTGTTTTTCTTTCATGTTTTATGATCGACACAAGTACTGTAATTGATGTATCCAACAAACACTTGTTACTCTACCATGCTAAGTAAACTGTAACGTTAAATAGTTTGTAGGGAATATCAATGACTCAAAACCTTAACAATCCGAAATCGCAATGACATACATTGCTGGTAGGCTCAGAGGAATACTGTAACGTTGGCATACTGCCTGCACATGTTGTATACCTTGGCAGACAAAGGTTTGACACAGGGAAAGACAACGCAGTCAAGAGTTAACTTAATAATATATAAACGTCCTTATCACAAATATCAATTATGTAACACATTTCAATAAACATCTAATAGATTTAAACCAACACCCGCAAAGCATTTGTAGCACGAGACAGTCCAATACAAATCCGTATGGCACCGCCTAGATCCATATTGGACTCGCCACGAGTTCTGGGTTCATGTCGAATAACTCGTCATTTA
The DNA here is from genome assembly GCA_963576725.1 of Azorinus chamasolen. Classification (NCBI taxonomy): domain Eukaryota; kingdom Metazoa; phylum Mollusca; class Bivalvia; order Cardiida; family Solecurtidae; genus Azorinus; species Azorinus chamasolen. The sequence goes on from OY755239.1 coordinate 23,568,986, forward strand.
ATCTAAGCAACCCTTACATTTCGAAACCGGACTCGTCTATATATAATCTGTCAAGAGTTGTAATTTGAAATAAACTTTTCTTAAACGAGTCAATAAAAACATATTAAGTGAACCTTTGACGAATGTCAGTTTCTTTTATCATTTAACTGCGTCGATATCTAGATGAAGGGGCATAAAATCGCTTATTCTTTGCATTGCTGGCCATAGTGTGTATTCACGCGGAATAGTGGTTATCGAGGTTTACTACTTTACACAAAAACGCAGGACAAATACTATGTGTATCAGTCTAGCTCTTATAATGCAAATGTATTAAGTTCAAGATAGCCATCAAATATTTCACTATATTACACACGTTTACTATAAGCGGTAACGTCATATAGAAACACCACGGCACTATGTAGGACCTTACAAAAAGGTAATATTTAGCCAAAAAAGTTTTTTGATAAAACGAACATGGTGCTCGTAATCATTTTGTACATACTAATATTACAATTGCCTTGGAAAATGTTATTAAACTCGCTAGAGGCTTGCTTATAATATTTTCCAAGACTCGTTAAATGTCAGTTTGTACAAAATCACTACTCGCAACATATCCTATAAATACGGTATGTTAGAATCGTTGTATTATGTCTGCGCCTCACTCCTTTGCCATATCTTGTCTTCCGATATTTGAACTTAATGTCATAATTGATCAAATATAAAAAATATTCGACTCAATGTATTTTTTTTTCAAAAATTGCATATGAATTTATATAGAGAATATCATCCTATATCACTGCATACAAATGTAAAAATATTGTATACACTGAATATATTGCAAACATGATGTATAATTGTAACCCTTATTACGAAACTACTTTAACAACAGTCGTTTAGAATATGATAATGTCTATGTATAATACCACTAGACGTTCATGTTAATTTTGTCATTTCTATGACTCTAGCGAATACACAAGGGACCGAGTACGATACGAATACAGGGTGGCGAAAACGAATATTTATTCAAAATTTGCATAAGTATACTATACTGATCACTGGCAACAATATAAGTCAACTATAATGACTAGATTATAGTGCTTGATACGCAAACCAATGTGTTTAAAAGTAAAACAACGCATGTAATGTTAAGGAACTTTAGACAGGAAATGTCAACTCTTTGGCAAACAATGACTAGACATTACTCCAGAAGTGGCAAAATACTAACAAAAGCACACATGACTTTAACAGTTTCCCAGGTAGTATTGGACACTTAGTAGCATAATTATAATGAAATATTTTTCTTGAGGATTACAAATATAACAATACAACAATGGTCTTATTTCCAAACGAATTCAAGCTCATAAAGACATTGGTGCCTGCAACTGCACAATAAATGGATGATTTCCTCATTATTATACCTCACGTGGCTTTCTTGTACACATTTTCCATATGCCGACCATGAAAACATTTGTACTGTTCCACGTAACATTATTTCGTGCAGGCAACAGTACGTCTAGATCAGTGACAGCTTATTAAATTGTGTGCGTAACGTCGTCTGACTGACGTCATCGACTTATGTCATCTGACGCCTGCAAATTGATCGACAAACGTCATTTTGACAACAACTGCTGTTTTTGTTTAATTATTTGCGAAATGTCAAGTTATGCTACCATTTCGGAGGATCTGTTAAGATTGGACAGTAGTAGGGACTCCGCCAGTACGTGTTAACGTGTACTGAATATAAGTGTAATGCTGTTCCGCGATTTTTAAGCACCGAGAATAACGTTTGTTTCAAACTGCTGACGAAAGTGATTGTGCTATTCGTAGTGTTCTGTATAATAACGCCTCGGTGAACATTACCAACCTCGGGTTGACAATACGTGCTGTCGCTCTCCATAGGATGTGATATTTATATAATATAGTTTGTAGTCAGCAGTATGCAAAGCCAATAAAACACGGATTTCAGATCTATATCCGGGTAAAAAATCGGCAATCCCGAATTCCAACTGGATGGTCAGTAAGTGTTTTACGCAATGTCAATGGTTCACTAAAACAAAAACTTCAGATTTATCCTGGTAAAAATTCGGCTGCCCCGAATACAAGTCCGCAGTCGGTTATTATCGTCTGTGATTTACCAAATGCCAATGATTTGGCTAAAGCACGTACTTCAGAACTATATCCCGGTAAAATACAGCAACCCAAAACAAAAGTCCGTAACTGGATATTCTGATATTCTGACCGAATGTTCATACAAGAACCATCTTATATAGGTCTACTCAGTGTGGAAATGCGTTGATTTGCGTTTGTCTGCGTTAATCTGTAAGTCGAACATATACATAGGCTGGGTTGAGTCTAGTACGAATCTCATCTGACCAACATCCAATATATAACAATTTAATCATACGGAGTTGCCGGATGTACTAGATATGACTCCGATAGACTTGGCCTCCTTAAGAGTTGTTGAAATGACCTTCAACTCTTAGAAGACTATTTAATACAAGATGCGCACAATATGAAATACAGTAAAATGGCGAGAAATGTGTCTGTAGTTCCATGATGTTCATACATTCCGCTTTTGCTATTTGATTTTATTGTTTAACAAATGTCCCCGATGTTTTAATATAATAGATGGGCAGTTATTAGTTGCGTGAAATCGGTTCGCGTACCGTTTCATCGGTACCGTAATAATGTGCACCATGAATAAATCATCGAATGATCGAACGTTTTAATACCCATTGTAATATTATTGTAATTGCATTTTTAATTCAGCCCGACAACCATTGTTATATTTTCTCGCTTCTCAGACGTGCTAGATAAGCTGAGTTACTAAAAATAGCCGTACTAGAAATCCTTATCTGGAACACCCCTTGTCTGGTGTATTCATACGCGCGATTAGGTAAAATTGATAAAAGGGAAGTAACTCTTACAGAATTAAATCAACATTTCTATAGGAAACAGCCTTATAAATTAAACTTAATATAAGTAATTAACACGGATATGAAATTCTATTTATCATATAAACATTTTAAAAGCCTATTTAATTAACCGAAGACGTTGTTTTGTAGTCACTCAGTCATTTATATTTTACGCCAAAACATAACGTTTATGGTTGTCATAACAAATGACGTCATATGGTGTCACGCTTTTATGCTGCAGTTTGTTGCTATTAGACACGGAAGTCGTGATACGCAATGTAAAGTAGTACTTCACAAAATTCGTTAATTTACATGGTTTTAGGGCGTATTTCAGCGAGAAAAATAATCAAGCATGGGTTTTGTTAAAGACGGGGGTTTCTATACCCTCGGTTGGTCTGTTCCTGTCGGAAACTCGCTAAAGCTCATTTCCGTCTGGAACAGACCAACCTTGGGTATAGAAACCCCCGTCTTTAACAAAACCCATGCTTGATTATATTAATCTTCTGAGTTGGTCAATGTGATTGGTGAATGCAGGAAGAAAACATCAATCGCAGCGATGTTAATCTAAACGTTTCATCCATCTAGATGTATATAATACATCAATTACAAAAGGGAACCAAATCCGAAGGGGTGAAAATACAGTATCATATACTGTGAATGAGATACAGTTCATTATAATCGCTCAATTTCTTTTCTGCTTAACAATATGGTTCATCAACAGCATTTACTTTAATCACACACGAAGTACGGATTAAACACACTGTTGTATGATACTTTCACCATGTCGAGGGAAAATTACACGTCAACTATGGCGTGTTTCGTTATATGATATAATTATATAGTAAACCATCAGATAGTTTATAATGTGTGACGACTACATATACAAAATAATAATCTGCGCAATGCACACATTATAATAATATTATTATATCCAACGTTTTAATATGCTTGGCAGTGTTACACTGAAATCGAACAATGCATGTGTTATGACTCTTAACCCTTAATTTGCTAAAACATAACTGTCATCTCCTTTTCATAATATTGATTAATGAAATACATCAAAATTTATCACTGAAAAATATATTTTCATGACAAACGGTACATACCCTGATCAATAGAGCTCCCTCTTAAGTCGGTCGATATGGGTATATACTGTTTGCAACTATGTTTTGAGATTTGATAGGGTTGGGGTATTAACCCTTTTTGGGAAACGAATATAATGGCATTTGCAAATGGTGTATGTCCTATAGTAGCCATATGTTCGTATTTGTATTCGGGAAATCCTCCCGTAAATTGCATTGCGTTATACTGAATTAACTATATCGTTAAAATACTGGTTTACCATTTCACTTTGAAAAAACAGATAATGAATGTGCACACCTGATCTAAACTGCAATTGAAATTTAGTTCCATGCACATAATACACAACTAAGAATATTAATTTGAATATGACTAACCCTTGCAACGCTGATTCAAAGTGTAACAGTCCTTCATTATAATCGTTAGATTCCATACAGTATGATAGGGTGAATTTGAGTGACATCCAGTGTAAACTCGGATCAGAGGACTCTTCTAGGAGCTTTCTTTTCTGCGTCTACGCTGCTCGCAAATGACAATGCACTCGTTAGTGTGCATTTAAATACTTAATATAATTACATTATGTACATATAGCATATTGCATTACCTTTTCAATATAGGAATTTTCTACGTACGTATGTACATATGTAAGTGCATGTACATATCGGTAAATAGTAAATGCGGTGATACCATACTGCAGTGTTTTATTGAACGAATCATTAATATGTCTGACCCTTTAGCCTTTAGACAGCTACCACTGAAATATGAGTCTCCCATTAGTAAATGATCAGTTCCACTTGATTTGTTTCTTTCCTGCATATACAATAGATAATTACATTGTTCTCATTGTAGTTTCCCACGGGATAAATTAGAAGAGTCAAAGTATTTGGCATCAATTAGCACACATGTTTCTTCCATCTAACACGCCAAACTAATGGATTCCCTTTAGAATCATTACACTGATATTAATGCATTATGTCTGAATGATTGAGCTAAGCATGTCTAGTCAAATACAATGGACTACCTGTTAATTTCAGCATGACACGACAAACAAATCTCACATACTTGACTGGATGACGACCTGACCTCCGTGAATTAAATTGATTCGAGCTACATAATACATCAATAAATCAAATATTTATTATCATAGGATTTTAAGAAACGTGGCAGTTTAATGTAGTGCGAATGTCACGCAGAAAGCGCCTTTTGGGGCTCTGCATTAATACATCTTAATTCAGAATGAAATTCATGCAGAAAGCTCCTCTTGAGATTTTCTGTATGAATTCCATACAACATCACCAAATTTGAATCATTTTTCTATGCAAGAATAGCAATTGTTATGGGTTTTTTCAACACTGAGAAAACCCTTTTTGCCAGCTGATGAAATAGTCCTGAAGTTCCAAGTCGATGTCTTGAAATAATAGCCAAATCGTAATATTAACACGGCCATATAATACAGCTATTAAAATTCTCATTCCCAGAAAATAACCGGACAGGTTTTGATTTTCTTATTGTCAAAAACCAATTAGCGCTCTTTTATTATAGACATCTCTAACATGAATGTAGAGTGGAGAAAATGTGTGTTTGTCACAAGAAATTTCTGTACGTGATTTACATCTGATCTTTCAGGTAATATCTCCAAGGTAATAAAACATTTGACACCTTAGTCGCGTGCATTAAAAAAGCATGTGTGAAATTTGGTCTGTCAATGACGTTACTGTTTGAGTGCCTTGCAGCATGGATATGGTACTAATTGTTAGCGTTGAAAACTCAGTATATGTTTACATATACTCGTATAATACATATCAACAGAATGTCGCAGAGCTCTTACTGGTTTCAAATTCTTTCCGAATATACTGATAAGACATCAATGCCTTTTAATTATTGGATTTGGCTTTGTACTTAACTCTTTTGCTACCAAACATCATTATCTGCAAATATTTTCGTCTGCACATGCTGTCGTCTGCTACACTTTTGGTTTTTACTTTTCTTTCATTTTCTTAAAAAACAACATTATAATTATAAGAAACAGTTTTGATCCTGATTAAACGCCGATTTACTCGGCGTCTCAACTGGATCCAAACTGTATGTATAGGTAATCACAGATGCGATGTTGGCAGCGAATGAGTTAATTAATGCACACTTTCCAATTGTCGCTGTAACATTTCTAAATGAAGAAGTACAGAATTGATGTGGTACTCATCTATTTACCTCAGGCAACCGGTACTAGTTTCTCAGTCCCTTTTTGACAGAACAAACCAAATGTTTGATAACTTAGCCTCACATATAATTAGCAACATGATATACAAACGTTGTGATTTTATGATATACATAATATGTGGTGCTGCTGAGACGACTTTGTGTTTTTGTATGATGTGTTTCCTGCACGACGCATACATGTACTTTTATTGTTTGTTTCGTTCAAAGAGTAAATATATTAAATTGTTTGAGGTAGCATATCACTCTTGAACACTATCAACACACACTTTAATTCACGAATATTTGTAAAAAGGTATTTAACAGACAGACATCAGAACCCCGGTACAGCGACAACCAATAAAGAGGTCTACTTCCGGGTCCCATAAGTAGGTGATTGCTTAATGGAAGACATTTACGAAGAGGGTCTGCTGTATTGCGTTCGTTCTTTTAAAGACAACAGTGTTGATTGATTAAGAGGTCGATTAATGGTGTTTCATCCTAATACGCGACCAGTTATTGACCATTTGCAAAGTTTACATCATATACCTTGGTAATAAAGTTGTTATCAATGTCTTATAGGTTAAACCAGAAAGATATGCATTGTACATTTCTCCAGTCAGCGTTGGATAGATGTACAGAAGGACTTAAAATCAACATAGGTCTATATACTCAGTATGCCTGTTTGATAAATCAAATAATATTTGTAGATATATAAGTACACATTAAATTTTCAAAACTAATAATAGCGACACTAATATTGAAGTATGAGGCGATCTTTTACGGCCACCGCATAAACACTTAACACATACTGTTGTGAAGTACATAATTTCTGAAAGTTGGAGATCCTTCGAAATCAAAAGCAGCAATTTGCAAGAGAAAACCTGCAGACTCGGTTTTACTGAGTCTGTCCATGAGCAGTTATTAAAGTGCAACACCACCGAAGGCCCTAGCTCCGGCTGAAGCCGTATCGATTTTTCAAAACGAATAACAACGAAACTTATGATCACGAAGGACCAGTACATATAACACTACTGAGAATGAAGTATGGGGCGAAATGTTAGGGCCGCAACACACACACACTAAACACCTGCTGTTGTGAAGTAAGTTAATTTTATAACGTAAAAGTAGCAATGCAAAAAAAATCTTAACATTTAAACGGATCATTAATGCGAATGTTTCCGTCTTTTATGTAGTTGTGATAATATGTTTAATTAGCAATAATTACCGGACTGCTAATCTGTATAGAGGTACAGCGCCTAGGACCATACAGCGCCTAGGAGTAAGGTGATACTAAGGAACCAGGACAGTTAAAATACACCAACCTGTAGAATACCAGACATTGCATACACAGGATTTAACAACAGTTTACAGTATTACAGATTTATTTAGCAACTCCACACTACAAATATCTTTGGCCGTTCATAATTGCCTCTAAAAGGTCAAATATGGCAACAGGCGCTATAAATCTGTTGGATTCTACTCTTTGGCAAGCGCATATGAATTTCATATGCATTTGGGCAGTACAAAATCGGCATGCGATATAGATACATGTACACAAATTCATGTATAAAACAATTAAGAAGCAACGTAACATAAATCCGAATTAAACACATGATGGACAAGTATATTTTACCAGTGAAAACCAGTAGGCTGGTAAATGTGTCTAGAGCTTGCCACGGTGTATTGTTAACAATATTGACTAGCAAACCTTTGAATAATGTACAAAATGAATGCCATTCAGAAACAATTGCTTTCGCGTGACATAATTTGCAGAGACGATATTCTCGATTAAGATTTTTATATCTTCCTTCTCCAGTTTTAAGTTATGTAAACTTAGGCGAAATGTCGTCAACACTTTCTTTTTGTTACTATTTACGTCAATCATGAAGTAGTCCTTCAAATTTAAAATCGGGTTTGAATTTACAAACATACTCTAGTTGTGGTGTAATATTGATTCACGCTTTTTAATGTTTGAATAAGTATATCCCCCATATTTATATGGGGAGACATATTTGTTTTGTGAGAGTTGCCTGTCTGTCTGTCCATGTCTGTCCGTATGTCCGTCCGTCTGTCCGTCACACTTTCTTGTTCGGAAAATAACTTATATGTGTTTGATGCCAGTTGATTGAAACTTCATGTATGGAAAGAGATTAATACGAGACGGTGTCATGCACATGGTCATTAACTCTGGCTTCACTAATATTGCCCCCTGTAGATTTTTTCACAATTGTTTGTCCCGACGATAACTTCTATATGGCTCATGCCATCAGATTGGCACTTCATACATGGAAACGGCATAATAAGAGGAAGTGTCATGCACAAGGTCCATAACTCTGGCGTCAGCAATATTTGAGTTATTGTTCCTTGTACATATTTTCACACTTTCTTATCCGGACCGTAACTCCTATACGGCTTATGCCATTGGATTGAAACGCCATACATGGAAAGAGCATAATGATAGAAAGTGTCAGGTACAAGGGTCATAACTCTGGTTTCAATACTTTTGGAGCTATTGCCCTTTGTTACATTTTTGTCAGATAAATAACACCTTATCTACTGATGCCGTTGGACTGACATTCATGGAAAGAGCATGATAAATGGAAGTGTAATTCACATGGGCCATAATTCTGGTATCAATAATTTTGGAGTTATTAGCTGTTATCATTTTTCTTCTTAAAATATGTGGTGTGGAAAGCACATGCTGAGGGGAAGTACAATTCATCAAGTCCATTACTATGGTAGCAACATAGTTATTTCTGAATACATATTGTTTGTGTTAGAGTTATTTATCTATCTGTCTATCACACATCTTGTCCGGTCGAGTTCTCATGTACAGAAACGTGACAATATGTCGCAGTGTATATGTGTGGGTGTGAGGTGTGTGTGTGTGTGTGTGTGTGTGTGTGTGTGTGTGTGTGTGTGTGTGTGTGTGTGTGTGTGTGTGTGTGTGTGTGTGTGTGTGTGTGTGTGTGTGTGTGTGTGTGTGTGTGTGTGTGTGTGTGTGTGTGTGTGTGTGTGTGTGTGTGTGTGTGTGTGTGTGTGTGTGTGTAGGGGGGAGACATCTGTTTTTGTGACAAAAAACCCTATAGTTTGGACTCTTTGAAAAGGTCATAATATTGTAATGATTAAATTTGGAATCTGCATTGTAATCGATAAAAGTTATCTGAAGCCTAGCCTATTTAAGTACATGTAGTTTACAATTTTCAACATTATATTGGCGAAGTCGTGATAAATTCTTGACATTGAAGAATATTCAGTGTATTTTCAGTCAATATCTTTATAGCGCGTTCGTGGTTATGATCTGAGATAGGAAATATTCCAAGTTCTCCCAACAATGCTTGCTTCTGGCCTCTGCTTACGTACTCCTTGAGTCAGTTTACAGACATACACATGCAAATTATCTAATTCATTACATTCATAGATACCCCAAGAGTCAGAACCATATAGCCAATTCTGATAGTATGATGTCATTCAAAAGAAAAATCAGCAATGCAAAAAAAGGAAATTGCAGACTCGATTTTATAAAGTCGATTCATGAGCAGTTATTAAAAGTGCAAACTACTCATGCCCCTAGTCGACACCATCAATGCATAAAAAGGACGGTTTAATCTTAACATCTAGTTTTAAGCTGGTAAAACATAGCATGTAATCTAATGAACGCTTTAAGAGATTGATTGGATATACTGCTTGGATTAAACTGCCATGATACCTGAAGGTATACCAAGGTAATATAAACTGTCAACTGTTTCGAGTTGGGAATCATTTATAAAACGAAGTACAGCAAACCCTCTATATAACGGCCACTTAATTGTGCTAATTAGTTGGTATTTAGGGCAGGTGACTGCTTAAAGCAAAGTGAAAGTAAAACAGAACGCTTCTATAGGAGCGTTCTGTTTTACATTCACCTTGCTTTAAGCCGCCACCTGCCGTTAACACAAATTACTTGATGTAATTCAGTGGCCGTTATAGAGAGGATTTACTGTACTTGACATTTGGATTTCCACAAACACACACGTTTGTTTTATTTACATTCATTGTAAAATTAGCATTTCGTTGGATGCTGATGTAACGCTGATTATGGTCCCTGTTCCCCTTTCCGCGCCTCCTGCGATATTTATATCTATTCTATTGATAGCATTCGGTGAATTCTCATATATGTACATGTCAGAGTGGGTGAGTCGAGTTAAGTATAAAATATTGATGTGCGTGCGAGAGACGTTATTTATCGCGTGACATAAACTTAACTTTGCACTCTTCGTGCAACGGCCCTTTAAACTTTTGCTTTGTTTTTATCCAATACATTGTGTTAGTTTAGTTTTATCAGCCTTTAACATATTTCTGAGCATTTAGATATTTACCTGATAATTTCTTGAATGTCGTGAATGTTCGAATGGGTTTTCCCGTACATGTAGCCCTACACAAATGCATTTGTCTCTGCACAGTGTTCAGCTCTACGTTCTTCAGTTATATGCTCTTCATTCGTGGCATACTCATCAGTTGTAAAACAGTAAGTTAACGCCAATTGGCATTGGCTGTAAATCAAGCAGACTCTCTTGCAAAGTTTCGTTTTCACTTTCAAACTGTATTTCTATTACATTTGTGTTAACATCGGATTTTTGTTGAATTTGATTGAATGTCTTTAAGTTCATCTTAAGTCAATGTGCTTTAAATTGTGTGCATTGACCGACGGTTTAGATTCAAACTGTAGAGAATGATGGAAAGGGTGTTCACCTGCTTCTCAACAGAGTAAGTTCAACAGAAGCCCTCGTGTAGATAAAGCACATAGTAACAGAGATAACAATGTATTCATGTTTTGACAACACAGTTTCATTGGATTATGATCACCGTTGCTCATTTGACCTGGTAAAGGTATACTGGCACATACTGGTGCAACCGGCGTGTTTTGACAGGAAGCTAGATTATACAAATAACCTTGATAAGCGTTCATATTTTATTGCCGTCGTATTTGAACCTGATGCATGGCAATTGCTTGAAATGCATTGTTCATAAAGTTTTGATAGCGTACTTGCCCAGTTGATATACAGTCAATGGTGAAACGTTCTGAGACATTCCCTGGTTTTCCTTATTTTACTTTTCAGTCTTTTTTCACTGCTTATTTGCTGCTAGCAGGGGTGGTCTGTTTTCGTTAATTGCCCATTTATTTCACGTTTGAAATTATACATAAAATCTCTATATCCAGAAACGGAAGAAGGACGTCGGGTGGCTGTACTATTTCGTTTTTTGTCGTACCCTTTATTACTTTTCTACAGTTATTCTGTTTTCAGCTCAATCATTGAGTACACTAGCGATAGATGGATACAGTTTGTTTCACTTAAATGTTTTCGTTTTACACGCACTTTACCACTGTAATTGCGGTTGTTGTAGATTAGTCGGAGAGGGGATACGTTTATTTACACTATTTGTCCTTTAGGGTTGGGAGAATAAGTGTGAGGTTGGGCGCCCTTAAACCTGTTTATCACTGACCCTTCCAAGGCTAGTTTGATAGTTATGTACATTTGCTGTGTTTTCTTTTGTTGCTATTCGGGCGGCTGTTCGTTCTGTATGTGGTGTTTCCTGCATGACTCATATTTGTACTTTTATAGTTTTCATCCGGTATAAACCTACTTCCAATATTCCGTAAAAATAAAACGAAACGTTTAACTGTATAAATAATGCTGTGATGATGTATATAATTAACATGTATATTTTGAAACCTATTAGCATGCTGATGAAAGTTTAGTTGTTTAAAGTATTTTATAAGTATACGCTTTTAACCGTAAGCTAAGTTGCATGAGTTTAGGTTTGTAGTTAATTGTCACATTGTTTCTCATAACTCATATGTGAGTGGTTCTATACATTTTAGTTACTCATGTTTGTATAGAAGTGAGACACCGATCTAATACCGAACGCTACAAAAACAGCACATGGCAGTAGAGTCTTATAACACCGACCTGGCTAATGCCACATGCTGCATTAGTGTATAATTAAATTTATCGACATGTCTTAAACACACCCTGCAAACACAGTGGATTCCGTTAGGTTAAACTCAATCACTAGCACAAATATTCTAGTCATTCTAAGACAATTTTATTGGTTATATGTCGTCGAAACATGAACGAAAAAAAGGAAAATGATAGTACACTTCAATAAAGGGATATATCGGTACAATAACTGATTTCTGTGCATATTCCGGGTAATACGCGGCTATTATCACGCAATCAAGCAATTACAGTCTCGCCGTCGGCGCCACCGTGGTACTGGCATCCGCCTCAGACCATTATGTAATACTGGTGAAAAATAACACGTTCTGTAATATTCGGAAAGCTATGCATCTCGTGTCGATAATTATTGATAAAAATATCCTGGATCCGGGCGATAAAACTGTTTTTTAACAAACCTGTTCAGTCGGTCCTGGTTTTGAAATTGAAAGTCGGTTACTGTTATGCCATGTATTAACATCCCCTGGAAGTAATTTGCTCATATTTCGAAGTGGTATCGAACCGTCTCTTTGGTTTACAGGGATAATTTAAAACACTTTGAGTCTACATATATCTGCATGACATGATCGCATGGTTTACTATTTGCACATCTAAGGAGTTACGAGACGCTGCTGTTACACTATATTAACTGTTTACAACTGGAAATGCTTAAGTATATTTCTCATTTTTATAACAACAAATATAGGAGGTTTGTTAATGCATGACAAAAGTTATGCAGAAAGGTTATGTAGGGGTATTCTGCATTACGTTTGCCTTGCACTAAGAACCGATCTTCTTTTCCTGAGCATAATATGTTCATAAGATATGTGGCCACATTTACTGAATGAATACCACTGTATGTACTCAACATAGTGGGGTGTTTTTATATACAATTATTTTTGCCAGGTGAAATTAGTTTTAAACTATTTAGAATAAAAGGTAAATGAGTTTTAAATCTTAATTTCAATTTGTGGAGAATATCTAAATAAACCTAAAAATGCAAACGTGGCCGAACTGTAATTGTATCAGGTTTCAATCTGTTAAGTACACGTTTATCGAATGAATCCGACGTCCTAGCTCAAGATGAGACTTGAAGCGTATGTCATCGTCAGCGTGATAACAATTAAAATTGCATACAGAAAATAACTCAAATTCCAAACAAATGCTAACCGGATGCCTACTTAATCACATTAAGAAAATGATACATATAATACAATAGCTTCGTATTCCCCAATATTTGACCAACAATTACACTGGTAGAATACGTACTATGAGCTCTGGAGAGATGTGTTTAGAATAATTAAGAAACTAAATGTTGTGACTGACCTGGAATGATTTCACCTGACTCTAAATATTAGGGACAATAACTGAAATGTACTTTACGCTACCATGCTAGTGGTAATTACAACGTTATTAACAAGACATCCCCAGTACAAACTCAGGCGATAATGGGACGTTGACACTTTCGCTTCCGCGGAGTGTCGTCTGTAAATTCGGTCGTTTTCTCCAATATACGTTCTTAAATTTTCTTGCATTTCCCTTCAAGTAATATTATCACAGTAACAAACAGTTTGTATCCTAATACGAATCGGTGTAACCGAATGTCTGATATGGATCCAAACTGTTTGCATAGATATTTTCAGGTTCGCTACTGACAGTACGATAGAGGTAATTACAAATGCCGTTACACCAAATGAACGAAGAATGTCAATTTGATAATCAGACAAAAACTCGAGTGGAATTCTAATTATCATTATGTAATAAGGTACTAAACTGATTGGAAAGTTTCCAAGCCAATACAAACTTCCGCGAATAGCGTGTCGATCTAGACATTGTATGGTATTGAAAAGAGTTCAGAACATGTTCTGTGCAAATTAAAAATGGTCTACATTTGCCTGGGATATTGATAGTAAAGATTCTGACTTAATGCTAATCAAGCGGTGAGACTACCAGTGCAGTTTATTGATTATAATTATTTCCATGTGATTAGAACCACGTTTTTGTTATGTTGATGCCTGTTTCGTTAGGAACTGTTGAATGCTATCCACGATAAATAATTCTGGCGAAAACACAAGTAAAACATGTGTATATATTATTGAATTCATGGACACATGAATATTAGTGTAATTGAGAACACTACTGTTTTATTGTATTTTTTTCCCTTTTTCACACAGATATTTCAAACAAAATATTACTATAATAATACGATTACCAAAATATTGCAATATGTGTGTTAATAGAAGGGATATACTACAACTGTATTTTCAGTTAAACAGTATAAAATGCAGTAATATTGCTCGCACCTCATTATTTTCTCACAAAGGTATGAAACACGTATACAGTAAAATCCCTCAAAACCGGTCTTTCTGACATAGGAAGCTTTCTACAGATTGACAGTCATGCAGATAGCTCCCCTGGGAGCTTTCTGCATCATGCTCACCCTTCGTTAAGCAACACATGCCTAAAAGGACATCAATTGTTCTGTGATTAAATTACGGTGTACAGAGTTTCTACCGTACACGTCCGTCCTTGTGTCACCATTCCTTGACATTGTATGCATGCATGCACTCTCGAATAAATGACAGACTGTCTAAGTATGCACAGTGTTATTCAAGCATTGTTGTGAACAGCATAAGATATGTAGCTACTGCCCTCCGATTTTATAGTTGTTCTGCTAATCTACGAACATTCTGTTGTATAAACAAAGTTATTCCGTGCTATTAGAACAGCAACCTTAATTGTTGTAAACTGAAACCTACTAGGTATCAACTACACCACCAGTTATTCCATCACGAGTAAATTTGTAAAAAAAAAGAACATTTAGTCAAAATTCGTATATGACTGTCTCAATGCGATTCCGTAGAAGTTGTTGTACATAGAGACCATGCATTATAAAGATAGTATTATTATTAGAGAATGCAAGGTCAGAAAATCGTCAGTAACCCAGTCATATCTAACATTTGTCAGCACATTAAACCAATAGTATATAAAAATGTAAATCAAACCTTCTTGTTCCAGAATAAAACTTATTAACACAGATAGTTCTAAAATATATTGAATATAATATGTAACAACCATTATTACATATATGCAATATGTATGCTTATGTTTTACCATACACATTAAATTGTTCCTCCCATGCTGGGCACCGATAACATGTCCCCGTTAAACCAAAAGCACAACCCATCAAAAACAAAAGGCAAGATGTAATAGACCCTGAACGAAAAGAAAATAATTCAATATTAAATCAAATCATAAACATATGCATTATAAAAGTGGTCGATTATGTTAACCATATATATTTATGTTCTTGCTTTGAATTAACTAAATTAGAAATACATACTAAAGGATACGTAAATAGTGCAAATCTGTTATGTGTAACAGTATTACAGTTAAATAGGTCAATTGTATCAATACCTTAATTTAGGAGAAACGCTTGACCTTCTAAACTAATTGACAAAATCAGGGATTACGAACTACAACTGCTATATTAATGCGGCGTCTGCATGGCGAGCTAACATGCAACATAATTAAGATGCATATATGTGAACAAGTAGGCATAAACAATATGGTCAGAACAAACTACCTGTTAACAGCAATACAAGGCAGAACACGTTAGAATGATGTAATGTAAGCACGTGCATGGAAATAGAGTCGGGCAAGGCAGTTATCAGACTGGTTTAACGAAGTGGCATGAATCATACATTCCCAGACTACGTAGTAAAAAAGAAGAATGCGTTTCCACATGAAAAGAATCTAATAATGCTAACGATTAAATCATAGGCGAACATTAAATAACTGCGGTCACTGCAGATTCATGTGCCAACGTATGTTTTCACCCACTTCTATGCTACAAAATGGAATCAACATGTCACATCGCCTTAGTGCTGTATACACGACGTTGTTTTATTTCTAATCTAGACTCTTGCCGAAGATTATCAGGATTCGCCGACATAATGAGCTTACAGAAAAATATGCATGGCTGCTGTGTACGACAGTGTATGGTGAAAACTTTTTAATACAAAAATAAATACAACGATGAAAGCTCTAGTTTTTTTGCCTAATTACCAGCCACTGAAACATTGTAATTAAAGTACATGATTCTTTACTTCAATATTAACATCTTGCATGCTGAGCGTGTCTTAAATGGCTTTTGAAAACAGCTTGGAGATATGACGCTGAGTACTCGGTTTCTCATCAGGGCCGAATATGTTTGACACTCTGTCAATTATTTTTCAAACGTTTGATCGAATCGGAAGTCAGTGAAAGGTTGCACCTGTCAGATACACCTGTCTAAACCATCCGTCTTATCAGATCCCTCACATGTTCGTAGATGCCATAGGGTACTCTTTGCTCTACCTGAATTATGTAAAGAGTATGTATGAATCCGACGGGTATGGTCGAATTGTAACGTGTGCGGTCTATTTGTAGGAATAATGTAGATAAAAGGGCAGGCACATTTGATTTATCCATTTGTTACATTGTAATTCCATTATAACGTAATGACTCGTATTGCTATTTTCACCTAGTATTTGTATGGGTAACAAATGGATACAGCCATTGCATCATCCGATAACATATCAAATTATTTGTGAGTCACACATCGTTTCTCCCGGTATAAATATGTTTGATTCTCCCAATATGCACAACGTAATGGTGTCCGAGACCAACATTCATATTGATGACGAAAATAAGCATTTGAGCTTGTCAGCTTCATGTTCACTTTGACACGACCGAAACCGCATAGCGTCTGTTTTTCTAGTCTAACCATATTTGGTAGTATACCAAAATAACAGCAACACGTTTGCCACAGTCCTAGCAGGTACCAAAGATAATAAAGATTTATAACTACACTCGAAGACTAGTTTAGATAATTGTCTAGATCAGTCGAACATTGTCTAAGTCATAATTATATGGATGTGATTGATTAAGTGTAATTATATGTGCGTTGATGTTGGCAATATGTTCTTCATCAGACTAAACCTACAACCATCAGAATTTAAGGGGATACAGATCGGTGATTAACAATACCGTGCACGTCATTCATAAGAGATAAGATTAATCAAAAGCACCTTCCCGATACCACCAGGAATCAACGCATGTCGATGTGTCAACTCACGTCTATACCCAGACGTTCACTGAATACCTCCTATTTAGTTTAAGCACGATACTTTGGAAATTATTGTTATTATTCTGAGAATTAGAATTGCCGGTGATTTTTGTTTCTCAAATATATCCATTGCCTAATAATTAAACAACAGTTTTGCTTGGTGGCAATTAATTGTGCAATCATAGATAGAAGAGATGCCGGTTGCTACATTGTCCCAGTGGATAAAAACCTAGTATAGTCGTGCAAAATGACAAACATTTAGAAATTACCTATAATCAACGAAATAGTTCGACAAGAAAGAAATTCACGTCCGTGAAGAGATAACGGACTTCTACAACGTTGGTTTTAATTGTCGCATCTATTATTAACTGTGTACACAGTTTTGATCCAGATCCGAGTAACTCGGCGTAATATCAGGATCCAAACTGTTTTTCTATTTGACTTTTTTAAAACGATAAAGATGAAGACATTTGTAGTGCCCCAGGGATTGCGTGTGCCCTGATTGTTATTGAGTACCTGCGATTCACTCACTTTCATACAGAAAAACCAAGCCTCGTTCAAATCCAAATTCAAATAAATAACCTAAATAACGCTACGACAATGCGTTACTCATTATATATGGCAAACCAACAAACTTTATATACTTCTTTAGGTTTTGCTCCAATCAGTGGTTAAAATGTTCTTTATCTTTGCTTCGAAGCATGTTTGACACCGTACCAAAACATCTTTCGCTTCAAAACTAGGATCCTTAGAATCGCATTACTATAAATACAACGATACTGAAATAGTAATCACAGAAATCGTCATCATTACTATCGTCATTTCACCATTCATTACATAAGTTGTGGCCAAGTATTGTTTTTCCAAACTCAATCACTTTTATTTATCGGATCCTTCGTAAACAAACATGGTGGTTGGTGTTGTATCCATTACCAACTGCATAACTGTTTCTATTACTATAAAGTTGTTAAAGGTATAAAAAGAAACCAAGTTAACCCATTCCCGCATACTGACGCCTTTTGACGCTTCTGTAAAAGTCCCTTTATGAAACCATTGTGATAAATAGAGCATTTGCTCCACAGGAGCAAATGCTCTATTTATCACAATGGTTTCAAAACTACACAATTCTGAAATTTTCCTTTTCTCTAGTTAATGCTCGTTTTTGGTAGATTTAATCAAGGAGGGTAGGTCTAAAAATAGCCTAAGTGGGGATGGGTTAACCGACCTGGAAACACTAATCGATACTACAACAGAATGAAGTGAATATATACATGCGGTTCGTTGCTGCATAATTCAAATGTTCGCTGTCAATTGCTATTAGTGTACACTAAGCCGACAGTTCACATAAATCTTTTTCAGTCAGAATTACTATATTTCACAGAATTTAGAAAGCACTGAATGGTCAATGTGTATTTTAGAGAATACAGGGAATCCGTATAGTGCTGCTTTTGTAAGATCGTGTGGTCTTCATTTGGACATATGTGATTAGACGTTACGATAAAACAGAATAATGCACCGGTTTATAATAAACTTCATAAGATGCAGGAACCGACACTCTCACACACAATGTTAGCATAAAATATCCCAGATCGTCATGTAGTCAGTAACAATTATGTGAAGGTATTTCCAGCAATGGCCGTGTGTTTACTTCCTTTCAATTTGACCATCATATTAAAATTGATTAAATCTGTATTTTAAACAATTTTTCAGCAATTATTTTAATACAGTTATTAAGTACAGGTCATGCTGTAATTCCTAAATGTTAAACAACACTTTTTAAGAGTAAAATAAAAACATTAATTTTTACATGAAAATATGCAAAAAGAGGTGTCATATAACTCACTTTTCCAGATTTTTTGAAAAATATATTTTTCAAAAGTATCCTTCCTAATATTTTATTTAGTCCTGTTAGTGTATTAATAAGTCCTTATTATATGATAAATGTTCCATATTAACTTATCCGAACACTACTATATTTTAATCATAGCAAATATATGCTTTTTATTGGACAAATTTCTATGATTGAAAATAGTGGTGTTGGCAAAAAGGAATATTGGAACATTTATCACATGATAAGGACTTATTGATACACCAACAGGACTAAAGAAGATATTAGGTAGGAAACCTTTGATATTCTTTTAAAAAAAACAAATTTGGAAAAATGAGTTATATGACACCTCTTTTTTGCATATTTTCAAGTAAAAATTTAATTCTTAAAAAACGTTGTTTAACATTTATGAAATACACTAGGACCTTTACTTGATAACTGTATTAAAATAATAGCTGATGCTTTTTAAGAATATAGATTTAATCAATTTTTAATATGAAGGTCAAATTGAAAGGAAGTAAACAAACGGCTATTGCTGGAAATACGGTACGTATAGTTCGATTTCGAGCGCTGAGCCGTGACTGCATCTTTCTATTTATGGAAGTTGCAACCATTCTAATGTATAGGTAAGTGGACAATGGTTATCACAAGAACCTCGTAGTAATCGTGCAGTATTAGTATATACAGTAAAACCTCTATATAAATGCCACTAAATTACATCAAGTATTTTGTGTTAAAGGCATGTGGCTGCTTAAACCAAGGTGAAAGTAAAACAGAAAGCTCCTATAGTTTGTATAACTATAGGTAACTCCGGAACAAATATATTTTTTGTGACGCGTTTTACCTATATGGGTGGACTGGTCCTAAAGGTCACAGCTCACAGGTCAAAATCGAACTATATATGATTCATTCTTACTGATTTACAATAGTTTACGTTTTGTTCATGTGCAAAGTGAAAACCCATGGAGTATTATCGCTTCCTATAGTAATTTGTCATCGATGTGCCATTGTTTATTGTAGGCGTTGTGCAATCACTTCGGTCCTACAAACCTTATGTTTATAACAACGACTATCGCCATTAATATGCTAATCATGCTAACATCATGCAAACAAATTATTGCAGTGTCATTTCCACTACCGCTTATGTATTCAAATTCCCGGTTTATAAGCAGGTGAATATGCAATGGGTTTGCACTCTTGATGATGAATATTAATTGGTATTAAAAACAAACGACCGGTTTTATTCCAGAGATTAGACGATGAAAACATTTTGACAAATGTCAAATAAACGGATGACGAAGAACAAATACGCATCGTTTATTAACCTTTAGCGTGCCATTGTGTCAAGTTTTCGTTCGAAGATCCTTCTCGATCAAAATTATCTCGACCCTAAAATGGCATATGAAATAGTATGGTTTGGCCATAGCAGAACGTATGGAATAATATGTGTATACTTTCAGAAGCCGACAGTGATCGTTAGTACTGGGTCTATTCAGCTTGCAAGGTCGATAAAAAGACGAATATATGGGGTAAACTGTTAATATTAAAACACTATTTCTACTCTTAAGCTATTACGGTATCGAGATAAACTGTTTCAGTATCATTTCACAAAACGACTACAAATAACCTAAAAGTAGGCATGAATGACTCAGTGCCAGTGTCATTATTTGTCACTGTCTGACTCATTATACGCCGATACAGACTTTTAATGAAAGTTTGCAATGAAACCACTCTTTGTATTCTTAGTTAACACTCATCTCGCTGTTGGAAAATAATGTCTGCTCAAATTCTTGCGGAATTTTGAATACATCCGATTCGACCAAATTAACACGGGTGTCTAATCTGGAACCAGCAACTGAGAGTCAAATCGCGGAATACGGGTTAACCCTTAGCCTGCTATGCGCGACCTAACTGACATTTGCAAATAGCTTGGATCCAGATAAGACGCCGAGTAACTCGGTGTCTCATTAGGATCTAAGCTCTTCGACACTCTGTCAGTAATATCTCAAACGCTTGTATGATTGGACGAATCAGAAGTAAGTGACAACGACCACAGATCGGATATTAAGCAAACGTCATTTCCATAGCAGGCTAAGGGTTAATATTATATCAACTTACCTGTCACAACTAAACAGTACACGCAATGAATAACTAAATCTAATAAATTGATTTAACTCTATCAGTACCAGCATGTCGTACGTGAACACATTATGCTTCAGGTTTCAGAGCATGTGGTTTTCAGCAATAAACAGATAATCACACAGTTTGCATCCTGATAAGACGACGAGATACACCCGTCGTCATGGTACTGAATGTGCTAAACGCGCACGCGCACACACACACGCACACGCACACGCATACACACACGCTCACACACACACATACACACACACACACACACACACACACACACACACACACACACACACACACACACACACACACACACACACACACACACACACACACACACACACACACACACACACACACACACACACACACACACACACACACACACACACACACACACACACACACACACACACACACACACACACACACACACACACACACACACACACACACACACACACACTTGTTCAGTGTTGCAGTGCCCTCAACTCCAAACTACCAAATTCAGTGTCGCCCATTCCAAGCGATAAAAATCTTTTTAGTAATGTGTTTTGTGACGTTATGTCCTATTTTAATTGTATGCACATTATGGCGTTACATGTTGTCTTTTGTTTTCGATAAGGTTGACTGAGACTTTGGTTAATGGTGCATTTAGTCGGGTTGATGAAATTATGCATATATATGATATTTGTGTTGAGCAAGCACAATTCGGTTAATGTAATGTGAGTATATGCTCAGAAAACAGATAAACGTGCGTACTCAAGTACTAAAATCTTCATTTCTCGACAAAACACTATGTTGTGCCGTCTCTTTAGAATTGTCTCGAACATTGGGTTTGGTGGAAAGTAATTCTTGAAACGGTTGACGCATGTTGTCTGGACCTGTGTGTGCTTTGGGGGTTGATATGGACAGTTCGTGTGGCATCTCCTGCCTAACTGCTGTTATAGTTGTACACGGATATGCACATTCATGTGTTATTCCTTAAAGAAAATGTGTTATCAATTTAAAGTGAGTAAGTAATGATTTATCATTGTAATTGTGTTCCGTAAACGTAGATTAATGAGCCATTTTGCAACATGAACTTCCGATAGCTATATTTAACTCAATTCCCTTCAATCATATATCACCAAATCATCATAGAAAATCAGACGGCGCAGTCGCTAACGTGTAAATTAAGCTATTCTAGCTCCTATTCCCGGAATCCCAGAGTTAGCATCACGCAATCAAACAATTATAGTGTCACTTTCGGCGCCGCGAATATATCAGATTCAGAGACATGGGAAGAATGGTCAAAGCAGCACGCTCTCCTACAATTGAAGCTTAAGCACTTGGGTATTTAAAATTGTTTATGTGGAAATACGTTAGACTAAACGATGTAATGTAAAGACAAAATAATAATTATACTGAAATAAATACCTATTTTTTGGAACCCTTTAATAATATGATAAAGTAGTTATATAGGGTAATGCATGTACTAGCTAGGGATTGTTTTTGCATACGTGTCATTAATTGTATCTTTCTGGTTGGAGTAATGGGTTTCGGGGACATAGGTGTAATTATGACTATTTAAAAGCCGTGTATCGTTTATACTCTACATTGAACTTCCTTTCCATTTAATGTACGTTTTTCAAGAGACACTTTTCAGCAGACACCATACTTTTCCCGGCATATGATGGATGCTATTTTATAACGTGCCTTATGTCTGTCTCGAGACTACTATGTGGACGACAGTCTATGCATTAACCCATTCAGGCATATTGACGACTTTTGACGACTCTGTAAAAGTCACTTTGTGAAACCATTGTGATAAATAGAGCATTTGTCTCAATATGAGCAAATGCTCTATTTATCACAATGGTTTCAGCCTACAACATTCTAAAATTCTCCTTTTCTTTAGTTAATGTTCCTTTTCTGTATATTTATTCAAAGGGGTTGTATCTAAAAATAGCCTATGAGTAATGTGTTAATACTCGTACTGGGTCTAATGGTTGAACAATATGCCAAAGCTACCGAACGCAATACGCAAAATGCAATACAGTATAATAGTGCTTTTGTAAATGTGTATTTGTAGACGCAATTTATTTATGTTTCTGATGTTGCTATAGACGTTCATATGACCTGTCCTCCCTGACTTCTGTTCTATTTTTATATATAGTAACACCCCTCTAAACATGATGTTCAAGTTAGTATTCAGTGCCGGATTGAAGACAGGTAGTAACTTAATGCAGGATGAAAGTCATGTAGAAAGCTTCCAGATGAGTTGTCTGCATGCCTTTCGCCCTATATTAATCAGTCAGCTGTCACAAAATATCTGTATTTTTATTGCAAGTCTTGTTTAGAGATATTGTGCTGTTCATCTACATACATATGGTTTACAGAAACCTGCATGTCAGGCCAACATGCTGTATTCGTAATAATGAATAGGCAACGCAATCTCACTTGAATTTTAGCGAGTCAGCTAAGTGTACAAATGCTTCCCAAAAGTGATATAAAAAATACTGATTGGACCGGCCAAAATACTGCTGGTGTAGAAAGTCTGATGTATCATGCAACCTATTGCAATACAGGCAACATCTATTAGAATATTCCCCATGCTGGCAAGTGTAAGGTACAGTCTAGAGCGTGCATTATGCCGTCCAAGACTTCGTTATTATGCATAATTATAGAATTGATGTCCCTGTTCAAAATTAAACAGATTCTACAAAACAATAAAGTATAACAGTTTAATAACATTTAACATAGTTTTATTGATAATAGTACATGTCTTGAATTGTATAAGTAAACTAATATTCAAATCATTATTTTTTAACCCTTGCCTCCTTCAATATCTGAGAGAATAATTACGTATTATTGAATACCAGACTGTGTTTCAAACAAAACAGCCATCCGCTGCAACATGTCAGTGTCGGAAGGCGTTATTGGTTTAGGTATTGAAGAAATCAATAGGAATAAGAGGAAGCGTTGTCACATTGCATTGATGACATTTATATATCCGAAATGAGCAATCCACCATGCTTCATAAGTCCATATTCATAATCTATAGCAATTGTAACCTGGAACTCAACTAATGAATATGCAAGGCTAAAGCTGTTAAATTGGCACTGAAAGGTTTAAGTTAATCGGTAAACTATCGTGGGTTATAAAAAACAACATTTATACCCGTACAACGGAGATAGCACCATAGTCCAGCAGAGAATAAGGTGAACCTTGCATAGTGGTCTATAGTTTTTGTCTTGCCTGATTATTGTTAAGGGGGTCATATGGATTGATACTAGGCCGGATGCCACTTTGTTACCTTTGGGCATTTAATGATATTCGGGATGGCGGCCAACACAACGTAAACATGCATAAATTGCATTTTTATCTGAATAATAATGTTTAGTGTAACCAGAGAATAAGTTGCCTTGCAGAATGATCTATAGGTTTTCTCCCGCCTAATTATTGTTAAGGGGCATATGGACTGACACTAGACCGTGTTCCACATTGTTACCCTTGGGCATTTTGTGATATTCAAGATGGCGGCCAATATGGCGTAAAACCATCAAATGCATTTGTTACTAGGCGGATGATGTTTAGTGTAGTACATATATATTGGTTTTTTTTAATATTAGATATGAAGAAGACACTGTTAAATGTTTGGACATTGACTGTCAAACAATTAAACAAATATAGTTGGCAAAATGACCGCCGAAATGGCGTCAAAAATCCGATACATGGAAAAGAGATTCTACCTTACATTGTCCTGTGGTTGATGAACTGTACTGAACATTAATGTCCAATGAACAACGTTTACGTGAAGATGTACGTAAATATGGGATTGTTTGCTCCGACCATTTTAGCAGAGTTATGGGACTTTGATCTTTTCTTCAAGTGAAAAAAATAGTGTGTGCCCAACTCCCCATAATTAATGGAAGGATTTACTTCAAACGTTCACAGATGAACAAAATTGATGTGAAGATATACGTTAAGAAGGGAAAGTTTGCCCAGAACATCTTTTACCAGAATTATTGAACTTTGTGAAAGTTCCTTTACAAAATTCATATAGTGAAAATTACTTGGTTTAGAGACAATATCGCCAGGGGGTCTGTGTCATATGGAAATAGTTTTCTAATAATTTAAATCCATATGTTTGTTGCAGCATATCATATAATGTAGACCAAGTCAGATACATTGGTGGAGTCATGACTGATGATGTTTTATATAGTGATGATATCATTAGGCCAAGCTATAAGTTTCTAAAACATCTAACTTTTCTGATTAAATCAGGCATATTAACTTGAAACTTCATTTCATTATGTACTCTACATATCTGCATTACACCATTGGTTGTATAGTTACATACTATTGTATAGTTCATATGTGCACTTTATCAACTACATATTCTAGTACTACATGAAGTAGCACCCCGACAACTACACACTATGCGTTTCTGATTTAATTTCATTGCAAAGTTGTCATTGCCAGGCAGAAAAACTGCTTTCACAATCTTTCCTCCATCCAAACCCTGTTGGGTCAAGATCCAGCTGGTTATTATCCTTCAGATACTGTCGTACGTTGGCTCGTATGTGAGCCCCTTTGACATTTTCAACAAATGCCTCGCTTGTTGGAGGTAAGGTACGAAGTTTGGATGATGATCTGCTACCAAGTTTTGTAGGCATGTCTCATAGATTGACCGGAAGTAAATAGTTTGCCCATAGCACATAGACATTTAAATGTTGATGCTTGTTATATGACATTGACTAGTGGCGGGGTAAGAAATCAAAAATATATAACATCCGTATCAAACAGCATGGGCTGTCATAGATTGACATGTTTTCTAGTCTTAAAAGCTTTCTAGTAGTTTAGTTTGAAATTCAGCTATTTGTTGTCTATGTGAAACTATTGTACACATTTACATCAGCAGAAGCTACTTCCCCACTTACAATATTATCTTGTTCCTGTTCCGTATCTAAAACGTCGATGCAAGCTTTCAATTTATTTTTGCTTAACTGCCCTGTCCCATGCATCGCTTTCTATATGAGATGATATGTTCTTTCTTTTTTATGCGTTTCACCACTAGCTCCATGATCATGACTGACCACGTCAGATAGATCGCCTACTGTCAGGTGTATTATGCGAATATATTAACTATCTGAATGATAGTTCATCGGTTGCTCTGTTTAAACAACTAAAGACGCTGTATCAAGTGTTATCCAATCCAGCTTCGTAAGCCCACTTTCATCGATATGTTACAATACGTATTCCGGATACATGCAGTGTACTATCCCCATTTACACGAGTCATGGTGACAAACCTGCAAAGCGGTTCAAAGTAGCATTCTGTTGTTGAATTTTACAAGGGAAACAAATAGTCCTTGTACATTTGCAGGCCGCAAGGTGACATTTAAACATTAGACTGTTGAGCAACCACGGGTATTTTCCCGCCAAAACTTAGAACGGTTTCGTATTTAACATATACAATAAAATGCCTCTAAACCCGAAATTGGATTAGCATCGAAGCAAGTCTATAAGACAGGTACAACTGCATGCAGCGTGGAAGTCATGCAGAAAACTCCCAAAGGCACTTTTTGTATGACTTTTACCTTGCATTAAGCAGCCACCTGTCAGAAAAGACTTCACTGTTACACAAATTCCGTTTCAGGGGGGGGGGGGGCTCTATTTTATAGATCTAATAGCATACTTTGTGTAATTAAATATTCAAAGCGCTTCTCTAGATACATTAATGTGAGGCGCGGTTTTGTGTCACTGACCTTAAGCTGTTTTGTTATGTTATTTTATTAAGTTATAATGATTATTATTACTAACTTTATGTTTGCTTTATGGCTGACAATCGTCACTGACAATGTTTAGCTTAATGAATGACTGGAAGCGCCAATCTTATTCCTTGTCAGAAACACAATTGGAGCATAAAACTTGGCGTCTCATCTGGACCCAAAATGTTTATAATTAATTCGCTAGTTGAGTGTACTAAAGGTTAATGAATGAAAATTAATTACTTCGAATCTCTCACTGTTTTTCTTACCTATATGTTATGTGCGGTTATTGAAAATAAACACACTGTCTGTGAGCACACATCTAACTCGCAGTCGTTGCCATTGTAGACAATTTCGGATAGGTATATAGTATAGTGCAATGCATTATCATGTATACTTTGGTTATAGTAAGGACAGTCTATAATAAGTTGGACGTCATATTTATCGGTTAGATTACACCATCTATTGGCCCTGTCACGCTATAGCGTATGGTTTGCTTATAAAATATTTTTGAAATCTGGTCATACGCACAACTTTTGAGAGTATAAACTCAAATCTTCGATGAACGTTTTAGCAGTGCATGAATACCGTATGTGTACCGTTTATCTGGCGTATATGCAGCGCATGAGAAACGTATACTTAGCGCATGTGAGCGCATGAGTAGCGTAAGAATAGCCAGGAACACGATAAATACGTTAGTCATTCGTTAGACTTACGTTACTTATACGTTACTGATATGCTATCCATATAATAACTCTACTGGCTGCATTTATTTCACCGTATGTGAAGCGTATTTGACCTATAAGTAACGTACCTTTACCGACACTCTATCGTAATCAACGTGTGCCTAGCGTTCAAAACTTATTTATAGCCTCTGCGTATGAGAACGTACATCGACGTATGGCAGCGTATACGACGTATGTCTAACCTACCCGTAGCGTATATTTGCGTATGCGAGCGTATTGGATTTATTTCTCATACGCTCGAATACGTTCGAGCCATACGCTCTAGTGTGACACTCCCTTAAAGGGGCGTATGGCATGGAGGCGGCCAGTAAAGCTATCATATGGATAGCGTATCAGTAACGTAATTGTAACGTATGTCTGACGGATGGCTACCGTATTTAACGCATTTCTGGTTATTCGTACGCTACTCATGCGCTCACATGCGCTAAGCATACGTTACGTTACTCGTATGCTCACATACGCTACTTATACGCTGATATACGCAACACTGACGGTGACATAAATTGACACACAATACAATACAATACAAATCTTTATTGGCATTAAGTATAACATACACTTCTAGCCATCTAAAGATGGAAAAGGAACATGGATTATAACAAAACTGTAGACCTATTTTCTGAGAAGCAGTGTAGACCTAGATTAGTAATCGCGCTTTCGGCGCGCTTTCTGCTCAGGGTCTACATTGTATGTAGTAGCTGTATAATATGCTAAAATGAGAGTAACTTGATTCAGGTAATTTCAATGTTAAACTCAAACCAACGAAAACAGATGTGGCTAATATCGCCATATCGAGATAAAAGTATTGGAACAGTCTAGACTCATACCAGTTACCACTCTGGACGCGTGGTTCTTGACCTGGGTCTACACTGTTCGAAACTAATAGAAACTGTTTCATATCGATATAAAAATTAAACTGTATAATTCTTAATCACGGACATTTCAATACGCTCGTAAACGTTTCTCATGCGCTGCATATACGCAAGATATACGATACGCATACGATAGTCTTGCGCTGCTAATACGTTCATCGAAGATAGTGGTGGAACATCCGGGCTCATACGCTCAAACGTTGTGCGTATGACCAGTTTTCATACGCAATGCATACGTTCGTCTCATACGCTATAGTGTGACATGACCATAACCACCGATTGATGTAAATGGACCAGTCTAAAGCTTTCCTGATTTGTACGTCTATAATTCCAACTTTTACCAAAGAAGATTTTACATCCTAAATCAATAAGTTTCATTCCAGCTAAAACAAGAACAGTATACCAATTATGTAACACGTTTTAAATGTGACCTAACTACTACTCTCGAAGGCACTTGACATTTAGCTGTTATGTTATGCGTTGCAGCAGCGATGAACCCGCGGCGAAATGCAAGCAAAATGTAGAATCAAAGAATCAGATTAAACCGCGGGTATTTAAATAAAAATGCCAGTTAAGTGATTAAAGTTGTGCATGATTTGTAATAAAGCCAATATCAATTAAGAGGATTATTGTAACATTTCGCCTGCTGTGGTCGGATGGGTTGTTACCTTTGAAATCAGTTTGGATCAAGGTGAGTGGCTGAGTAACTTAAAAACGTCAAAAAATGCAGGTGTTCATGGCGCTAAATAACTGAGTAGATATTGTATTGGTTTGCCACAATATATACAATATGTATCCCGGTTACATGCAGTACGCGACCATATGTTTGTCCGGTGAAATTGCTTATTTTATGGTGTATGTAGCATTTAAAGCCAGTGTGCCAGTATCATTTTCTGAGGAGCTTTCTGCATGGCCTCCATCCTGCATTCAGCTGCCACCTGTATCCAAGTCCCATATTTATACCAAATGTAACGACTGGTTTAGAGGGGTTTCTACTGTTTGATAAATAATGACCTATTTATGTTACCTTGGATGCGCTACATAATTTGGTTGTGCTTACCAGATATTACATGACTGGATTTAAAAGTCAAATACTGGTTTGCAACACATGTCGCTGATAAATTGACTTTGGCAAAAGTACCCTTTTATCTGCCGTAAACAACACTGTGATGAGAAATCAGACTACAGATGAATAAGTGAGTTATGCAGCACTGTAGACGCACCCTCCACACATACACACACGCACAAACGCGCGCACATACGTACGTACGCTAACACGCACGCACACACTTACTTCCCCATATTCCTTTTTTCATGTATTTTTTCTCAGAAGACCATGGGTCACAAATGTCAAGGGTCACAATCGGTACAGAATGGGCGATTCATGTGCACTAGCGAGCCTTTCTTAAGCGGCCATTAACTAGGTGTCTAATTATAGGTATGTAAGGTGGTAGGAAGCCTAATGCAGGTCAAAGGAAGCCTAATGCAGGTCAAAGGTAATACAAAACGTTACTAAGGCGTTATCTACATTACTTAATCACCGCATTAACCCATTCCCTCATATTGACGACTTTTGAAAACTCTGTAAAAGTCACTTTGTGAAACCATTGTGATAAATAGAGCATTTGCTCCTATAGAAAGAAATGCTCTATTTATCACAATGGTTTCAAATTACAAAATTCTAAAAAATGCCTTTTCCCTAGTTAATGCTCCTTTTCGGTAGATTTTTTTAAAAAAAGGTTGTATCTAAAAATAGCCTATGAGGTAAAGGGTTAAGCAACCACCTGCTTTTTAAAGACATCTGTGTTCAATAAATGAATGACCGCTGTTCTATTGTATTTCGCAAACATACGTTACAGGTTATGCAAGTGACATACATAACTCTCATTTGCCTCTTACATCATAATTTGTCTGGTGCTGTTCGGGCAACTTTGTGTTTTGTATGTGGTGTTTACTGCATTAGTCATACATGTACATTCCGATGGCGTAGTTTAGCATCAACTTTCGTGATAACCGGTATATTTGACTAGTTATGTGTCATGTGCTTAGTGTGATGAAACTTAAGGGTCATTTATCCAGCGTCAGCCTGTCCGTCTGTCCGAATGTACACATAAATGAATGTGCTGGTAGGCATAATGATAGTGTTTTTATTTCATTATGTCGGTATTTTACGCCGGGCTTTTCTTGCTTTGTTACTTTCAAACCTGTATAAGACAAACTGTCAGTTGGGTAATACGGTCTTTCGGTTCGTCTATCTATTCGTCTTCCCGTTGTTCGTTTTTCATTGCTCTTCCACAAAGTTTGACACTACACCTCATTTCTTAGTGGGATTAATTTTAAACTTGCAACGCGTTCAGATAGCAGCAAAAACATGATATAAGGGTTATACGTTTTGCACCGTATCCTTTGGCTAAAGATAAAGTAACACATTTTACCTGATGATAATTAATTATTCATGTAAAGAGCGAGATGATACCCGCATTTGTAAAGAGTTTGGAAACGTCTCAAGAGTGACGTTAAAGTAAAACAGCTAGAAATTATTCATGATGAACGCAAAACAGTTTACAAGAAAGGAAACACATGGAAGAGAATGAATGCATTCTTAATAAAACAGCAATATTATTTCTCAATGGCTTGAATTAATAGACCGTCATAAGCATTGTCCAATTGCTATCGTTGACAACGTCTACAATGTAGATAGTAACGCCTTCTGAATACTATGAGAATATAGGTCACAAAATACATGTACAAAGTTAGTGGGTTCTGTAAACACAGAAGAGATACAGTCGAAATCAGGCATTAGAAAGACGTCTAATTATAGGTATGCCAGGCACATGATAGCCCCATGCAGGTCAAATGTAATACCATAAGCTGCTTTTGGAGCTTTCTGCATTACCTTTTCCCTTCATTAAACACCTGCCTGATAGTGAATATGAATAAATTAAAGCTTAAGACAGGCTCTACTGTATTCATGAATGGGTTGCCTTTCTCATACAAATGATAAAACTGTAAGAAATCCCAACATATTTTGCCATGAATCATTGGACATTCCAGGCATTCTTTTATTCCTGTATCATCTTTCAGTGTTTTGTGTGAACTGATTATTGCTATCATTTTCAGAACAGAAAATATTCATCAAACAAAAATATGAATTCTCCTAATGTTTTGCCTGTCTTGTTATTGTTATCGGTCTATCAGTTTGTGGAATTTTGTTTTGAAATATGACTAATTTAAATTGAGCGAACCAAACCTTGAACTGTTGGGTGTCAAAGTTTAAACAGTAGTTTCCTTATTAAGAGCGATTTCTAAACATGAACAATTTTCCTTTCGTCGAGGTGTTATTCGCTCTAAACGTATGCCATAATTCATTTGCTTATTCATTCAAAGGTAATATAATTGAGACGTGAATCATTGGTGTTCTCTTCATATGTTTCCAGTTATGCTGATTTGTGCAAATTGTATTATTTAACGTATATACCGACTACTAGTGCAGGTCCGTACGCTCCGTGTCCAACTCACGATATTATGCACACTGACTGCAGACGTAGAACAGACTAAATATTTATATTATTTTTTTATTCAACACCTTCTGTCAAAAAGGGTTTATCACATAAGAAGCCGCGTGGGAGCACCGAAATAGAGTGTCGTAAATCGCGGACATGCACTAGTGTTTTGAATGCAAATGAACTATTGGAAACTGGCTGTACTACGCTGTAAACAATAGCAACGCAGCAGTCAAATATAGTCTGTTTCACGTTCTATGGCACATTGAAGGGTTATGTGATCAAAGGAATCTTACATTCGTGTTCATTACAAATTGTTTCCCTGAAACTCGTTTACTTTGATGAATATTGCACTCGCTGAAGCTCGTTTCATAAAAACAATGTGTAATGAATACTCATGTAAGATCTTTTATTTGTCACGCTTTTGCTACCTGAGTAGACCCTGATCAGATATATCCAGGGACTGCTTTGTTCGCTGATGGAATTATAATATTTGTTGATATGACTCAGCATTTTCTACCAATAATAACACATCATATGTATTTTTGCCATTATAACAACCAGGTAATATTTATTAGTTGTGTCATTATTTCTACATGCATATTGAACACAGACACAGTTGTTAACAAGTTCAAACCAATAGTAGTAATATGCATAAAAGTAAGTTTTATTTCCAGCTATTACTATTGTTATCATTTAAAAGTTAGATAGTTTTTTTTTTTTGTCTTTTTGCGAATTCAATAACCTACACAGGTATGCTGATTAATGATATTACCACTTAATGATTGAACTACCGTTTGGCATGTGTCCGTAGACAAGTTACAGAGTATCGGTAGGCATTTAGGTCCTTTAAACAGAAATATAACCTGCACAAAAGAGCATCAGTCAGGCGAACTGTAAACAAATGTAGCTGGTAATACAAAACTACATGGATATGCGTTTTACCTTATATTTCAACTGGCCGATGTCAGTGTTCATTATTGCAGGTTGAAGCGGTAGTTCACGTCAACAAATGAGCGAAAATCGATAGATCGAATAATATTGGAACTTGAGTTGCTATTGTATTTTGACAAATGCAAACTATATGTTACATAAAAAGGACAACAGATGAAACGATAATATAACCCTTTCTCTGTTCAATTTCCATACTAAAAAGGACATCATGAATATGAATTAGCTGAATCTTTATAATGTAAAATGTATAAGGGAAAGTCTTGCTCTGACAAAAACTGCAGAATCAGATCTATATCATTAGAAGTACAAAAATGAGTCATGCAGGAAACACCACATACAGAACAAACACTCGCCCGAACAGCAACACAAGGAAACAGCAAATGTACATAGGTAGAAAAAACAACAAGAGACGCACAAAGACAAAACAAACATACAATAGGAGGAAGATGGAAGTACCGCCTTGGAACGGTCAGTGACAAAAGTCACCGGGGGTTTAAACCGGTTTATGGGCGCCCAAAAGGAAATAGAGACGTCTGATCTGGGTAAATGCGTGCAAAAACGTTTTGTTTTTACCGTGTGTGTGTGTGTGTGCGTGCGTGCGTGCGTGCGTGCGTGCGTGCGTGCGTGCGTGCGTGCGTGCGTGCGTGCGTGCGTGCGTGCGTGCGTGCGTGCGTGCGTGCGTGCGTGCGTGCGTGCGTGCGTGCGCGTGCGCGTGCGCGCGCACGCGCGTGCGCGTGCGCGTGTGTGTGCTTTACGCGCGGTTGTTTATGTCTCATTTATATCGATGTTTTGGTAATGGTTGCGCCTTGCCTGCGTATATTCCTGTTTTTACTTTACTACTTTTACTACAATGCACTTACACTACACGAAAACATGCCGGAGGACTATGGTTTTCATTAGTTTTCATGTTATTAGTTTTGAAAATTGAATACTGCTTAAGCCGGTGTTAGGGGGCGTGAGTAGTGTTGCACTTCTAATTACTACTCATGAACAGACTCAATAAAACCAAGTCTGCAATTTTCTCTTTTTGCATTTCTACTTTTGCTTTCGAAGGATCACCCATTTTCAGAATATATGTACTACACAATAGCAGGTGTTAAGTGCTTGTGTGGCGGCCGTAAAAAGTCGCCCTGTACTTCATTCTCAGTGTTGTTATATTTTCTGGTCCTTCGGTATCATTAGTTTTCATGTTATTTGTTTTGAAAATTGAATACTGCTTAAGCCGGTGCTAGGGGCGTGAGTAGTGTTGCACATTTAATTACTACTCATGAACAGACTCAATAAAACCGAGTCTGCAATTTTCTCTTTTTGTATTTCTACTTTTGCTTTCGAAGGATCACCCATTTTCACAATATATTTAACCAATCATATTATGAATTGATATTATTGTATGTTGACTGATACGATTGATAACATGTTAAGAGATAGTATACATATGACAAAACTAATACAGTAGCTTCAGCCAGAAGCGACCACTTTATTAACATAGGGTACTCTAAACTTATGTGGCTGTTTGTATTACATTTGCCCTTTATAAACTATCACTTGTTTATAAACATAATTAGACTTCTTTTGAGTGGTTGTATATTCGAGGTTTTGCTGTATGTTGTTTTGATTGTGCATTGTACACACATACTCTGACGTTCTGAAAGTTGGTCATAAATATGTCATATCTGCGTAGTGAACCCTTTGTTGACTAGTTTGTGCGCAACTGACTACTCTTATTATTTCAAACACGCCAGTAAAATACCAATTCAGTTGGATGCAGTTAATCGAAATAAATGTTTGAAGGGAAGTAAATCCGCTGAGAAACATTGGTACGAAAACACGTTCTAGCTACGACAAATATCTTGGTAGATTATATATTAATATTGGGATCGACGTGTTATGAGACACAAACCAGGTGATGGTTGAAATCTAAACGGCATATTATTTGATGTGAATATGTACATACAGAGATACAGATAAAGGTGCATACCCAAATACTAAAATCGTCATTTCTCCACAAAAACCCTATACTGTGACCACACTTTTGAATCTTCGAGGCGATTCTGAAGAATGGTCACAGTACTGGACTTGGTGGGGAAATAGAGGAGCTTTTCTTGAAATAGTTTTATCTGGACCTCATTACAGCGGAGATGCACATAGAGGATACTTGTCCAAACCGCCGTAATATGATGAAAGATTCATAGCATGTTTGCGTGATTAGTGCGAACCTGTCGGATTTGACACATGCTGTAATTCTAATGAACGTCCAGTCTTGATGTAATAAATAATTTACATTTCAGATACAATCTTGTTTTTAATTAGCATCTCTGTGATTAATTATGCGATTACGCAATCAGTCGCAATGGCAATTGTTCAGACGCACTTACTGTTGTGAATTGATTTAATTAGACCTAATTAATACCTAACAATACCTTTAGGAGAGTCTTAGCGTAATTTTATTGAAATGAGACAGACAATGGCCAATATAGCCAAACACAAACCAGACAGTATTAACCATACAACAATGAATCAATTAGCTCACAATAGTCATACAATATGCTGCAAATTTCCACTTTAATTCATCCAGATATTGATTTCCTTCAGATCAACAGATGACTAAAACGTAATAATGCCCCAAGTTCAATGCAAGTAACAATACCTGAGTCATTATATTGGACAACAGCACAATGAACAACCTGACTGAACAGTCTTTTTTATCGATGGAAATTGGACCTTATGGCTTTCGTTTTATTTGCAATTCATGTATAATTCAAACCTAAGCTGTCAATGTCAGTTAGGCTATTTTATGACGATTCACATTTCTTTTTGCACGTTCCCTGCATGAATTAAACCATAGCTCACTATAGTTACACGTTTTGTCACTGCCATAGTTGCTGGTCTAAATTCAAATGACTGTCCGAGGAAAGGGGTCTGATTCCATGGACAACAAGGTATGATACGACCAAGCATCACCTAGGGGAGTATGTGTCGATCATTGTAACGCTGCGTGGGAAGAATTTCAGCCATTTCCACCATACATACGCCATACTACGCCTTTGCAAACAGAGTACCCCCATATCAGACGGTTCAATTGATGCCGTCTGATCTGGGTCTACTCCTTTTGTTTATGGAATAATATACATGTAGATCTAATTCTAAAGTTATACTTTTGCAAATAATTCATTTGTTAATGTGCTATTTTAAAAACTAATCTAATTAATATTCATGATATCATCATTTCTTACATGAATATTCACGGAGTAAAATGTTAACGTATTGGAAGCAGGTTCCGATTGATTACAACCAATGAATACCCCTGAGAGTCCACTGTTCATGGTCTACACTGGTCGCAGTGCAATACCAATGTTCATAGAGAGTGGTTTCGTTGCTATCATACGTCTACTACTGTTGGATAGGTTAATCTACTAGTTTACACAAGTAAGCATACGTATATAGTATGATAAGCACTTTTTATAAGGTACCGAAACATCGTATCAACAGTAACAGTGTTTATTCATTTGTCCTATTGTAAAGAAGAAGCTGTGAAAATCGACCATCAAAAAAGAGGAATCAGTTTGGGTCTGTAAGACAGGTGGTAGTGTGAAGCATGCGGAAGTTCTGTGTCTCTTTTGCTCTGCATTATGCAATTTCTGCTTATTATGATTTCTGTTGACAATCAGTATAAGGTCGTTTAAGACAGGTTTTGCTATAAATAAAACACCGTATATGTGGTGAAACATGCTTACACTGTGGGCATGCATGATTCATATAATGATTTGTGCAGGATATGACTCTACCGTGAGTCAGATTATGATTTATTAACTCAATTTGTAAATCTTGCGCGGTGCATAGAGTGGTGCAATTAGTCCGCATTAGACGGAGATAATGCTTCATAACAGACAGCAGACCCTGTAATATTGTTTGACAATTACGTTTGAACTAGCAATGCTACAATACTGATTGTTTATTCGAATCGAACGAAATTAGATATTCCTGTGAACTATATTCATGCGGTGTTGACGATTATATTGACAGGCACATCCGAAAATTGATAAGTTGGTCGCTTGTAAACAAATTTAAAAAGCATACCTGAGCAGTGCAGACACCTGTATAAATATTTAGTAGCGATTATGTGTAATAAAACCCGGGTTGGATAACTACACTTCACCGCAGGTAAATTGAGATAAGTTATACAAATATGCCACTAAGGAGATAAAAATACGAAAACCTGTATTCCCATCAAACTGGTAGAGTAATTCATTTGGAAATGTGCATGCTATAATTAGCATAATCTACAAACTTTCTCTGAAAATAAACACACAAAAACGAGGCACATTACACACAAAACATCGCAGTGTTTTTAACTAATAATATATTGAAACAGTTGCAATGTAATATAAACATGCCATTTACAAGTCCTAATCATGACCACCTCATCGCAAGCCATACCCGCAGTGTACTCCATGTGCGATATGATAAATTCACACCTATCACTGCCATGCACTGTGTTTATATCTTTACTCCGTAAACACCTATGTATAAAAATGATGCGTGTTTGAATACGAGGTAGCTTAAAAGTCTATAATAAAATATTAACTAGATATTATTTAGCCTGTGAAAACACGTTAGAATCAAATTTATATAATAATATATTCAATAGGGCGTTCATTGATGTGATGGATGGGCTATTCAATTTCTCTAGTGCATAAAACAAACATAGTATGCTTATAGCAAGCATGATACAATAACACAACAGTGATATATAAATATGTAAACATGTTAATAGACAAAAAGACGAATGTTAGAACTATACCTCTTTCCAGATGAAAAAAAGACTAGAATAGAAAGTTAGGTTGTTGTTTTGATTGTTTGTTTTTCTGCTGTTTTATTTCTTTTTCCTTTTCATTTCATTTCCCTGGAAGAGCTCTATCCGAAATTTGAATTTTTGAAATTTTAAGTTTGAAATCTGAAGGTTTTTGGTGATATATGTGTATACATGTATTGTTTGTGTTTAATTCAATTTATTCATATTTAATATTATTTATTCTTCTCCGTTTTACTCTATTTAACTTTTTATTTATTTATTTATCTTTATTTATTGTTCTAATATTGTTATATTGTTCTAATATTGTTCTAATTTTTTATCTTGTTATTTATTATATTGGTCTACTATTTATCTTGTTATTTATCAATTTATTTGTTTGCTGAATGACTTTAAGTGTTTTTTGTTAAATGTTATACTATCGGATCGGTTTGCAAGATAAATATATTCGTAAATATTACCTACAGTCTTTGTTGTTTATGCCCAATGTATTTTTACACTTTTGTATTGTAGATCAGACAGCATGGAATTGTATTTGATAACGGATCTAAATACAGTGTACATTGACTTAATTGCTCATATAAATTTGGAGTTATATTCGATGCAATTAATTTCTGCCACAAAAATAATCTATCAATTTTATCAAACATCTTTTCCAAGTCCGGTAACACCGCATATGGTTTTTCCACTAGATAGTGTTTTCGCAATCAGTGCTTTTAAAAGATAAATGCAATCTATGTTATATTTATTTTCTAGAAATCAAATTGATTATCTATAACTATTTTATGTATTTCTGACAATTTAATAAGGCGTGTTTCGATATTATAGTATCTAAATGTGATTCCGCCGATTTTCTTTTTGTGCTTCGTGTGAACCTCTCCTGAAAATTGGCACGATAATGTCCTCAGTCCAAGAGTTTAGAAATATGCCTTCATCTAATAATTTGTTATAATTTATAGTCCCTTGAGATATGGCGAAATAATATCAAGAGAATGTTTAGATATTTCAACTACAAACTTATCTAGAACTGGGCATTTGCCTTTAAAAGGCGGCGTCTGATCCAGGACTGAACTGTTTGTCTTTGTGCATTTTTATCTTATAATCTGCCATGTGGGAGTGCCGTAACAGAGTGCAGTATTTCGCAGAAATGCACTAGTGCATTGTTTATGCAAATGAGCAATCGTTAGCCAATCGTAGAGATGAGTTAAGCGTTAGCCAATCGTAACGCGCCATGTGCGCCGTCCGTTGTATTAGTACGGTGTTTGTAAGTAATGGCCGAAACAGCCGTCATGTATATCCTGATTTATTTTCAATGGCATTTGTAAGGCTTATGTGATACAAAGAATCTTACATTCGTGTTCATTACAAATTGTTTTCGCTAAAGCCCGTGTCATATTATTATAGTAAACTCGTTTCATAAAAACAATTTGTAAGGAACACTCATGTAAGATCCTCTATATCGGCGATGAAAGGCTTAGCACGATAAGGGTTCAGCATCATCTGCAAGAGCTGAATTGGAACTTGCATACACGGTGTCTGACTGGGAAACAAAATGCTTAATGAAAAAGTACTAACGGCAAGCAGGCAAAGCCACATACAAGACCACCACCAAAACATTGATAGATAGAATGACACATACACACACAACTACACACCCAAGCACACGCACATACACGAGATGAACACAGAAAACACCAACACAAGGACTAAAGATAAACATTCCACACATGAACAAAAGCACAAGTACAAAGACACAAGACAAACAAAAGCAAGGGTGACAAAGAGATAACCGCCTTGGCACGGTCAGTAGCAAAATCGCCACTGGGGTTTAAATTGGTTTACGGACGTCCTAATCTCACACTTCTCTCAAAATCACCGTAGTTTTACAAGTAGTGTAAAGGTATCCCCGTCGGACAACATAGAAGACACATTACAATATGCAAAGCATAGCATAATAACTGTGAATATCCGTCAAAAATGTACTCAATGACTTTGCTGAAGTCAGAGCACCTGCAGGGAAGCCGTTAAGGGCACGGCAGGGAAAAAGTAATACATGAATCTGTAAGCTCATCCCGTATCTGACTATAAGAGTATACCATCATAGAGTACTACCCTCGGGCTGTCATCGCACAAGCAAAGGTGGAAGCGTAGCTACTGACTGTAAAAGGATTGATAACCAAACACGCAGTGCGTTGCAATATAATGGGATCATAACCTTTCTTCACGTAACAATAAATCATTCATTTGGACATTTTGCAACCGGGGTATTCACTTCCAGATTAGGCTGGAATATTGATCCCGTCTTTTGTTTGATCTAGTTGAAAGGTAATGGTTTGCATTCAAGATATTTGAAATGATCAATGTTTTTACAAAATGTTCGGCATCACTTCAGCAACATATTGTCTACAGAGACCGGGGCCATAGGATCAGTCAGTCGCTTTACCTTATATCATATACTAAACAATCACAAAGAATTACAACGCATACATATCATTCTCGTTTTTACAGACACAAACAAAACTTTGATGGATTTTTGCTTCATATAATGTTAATGTCAGACGGCATGTTTTATCTAACTTTCTTTTGTTTCGAAATAAACGTTCTGTATGGCGACACGTACTGTGTCTCATTGTCTGGCTCAATTTAACCCTTTACCTCATATAAACGTGTTTTCACGCATTTGCAAACAGAGTATATCCGGATCAGACGGCTCCTATAGGAGCCGTCTGATCAGGGTCTGCTCTGTTTGCTAATGGATTTTGATAGATCTGTTTCTTTACTTTCTAAAATGGCTACAATGTTCAACCTTGAATATTTCATTTTAACTATTTTGTACATGAATATTCAGTAGATATTGAATAAACATAGAACAGGGAAAGGGTTAAAGCATTTGTAAATTTATGATTCAAAAGAATAAACGGCCTTCCGGAGCAGACATACAATCATATTTATAACATAGTATCTGCTACAGCATTTGTATCAGTATATATCTTTCTGTTAATTTCCTTGTTTTGGAAATGACGGTTATTATCGGAATCATTATATTTACTCCACCGTAACCTTGAATTAGATCCTCTCAAATATTTATACCAGTGATAAGTGTTATATCAGTATGTATATATAGTTGATATATTACTCGTATAAAAGCTAATGAATACACTTCTGCTGTTTTAATGCTTCCATTGATCAGTACTGACCATTTAGATAAAACGTAGATGTTTGTTCGATCCCAAACAATAAGCTGTGTGCTATGTGTTTCATAAGTCAACACAATAGTGCAACGGTTTTAGTTATGACGTTATTTGCATGTCCCCATTAAATCGTTACATTAGGAAGTGTTAATGTATTCTGGCAAAACACCACTATGTGTTGTTATAAATAAAGTCCTTGTACGCGTCTAAATACATATATTTGTGTTGTTATCCAAACAAAGTAATGGTCAATGTGGTGGTGCTTTTTACTCAATACGATTCGCAACATACCATTTTCAGCTACACTCAATCATATATGTAAACGCTCGGCAGAAATGTATTTTCAGCTTGGAATCTGACATAACGGAGTATTGCCTATAATTGTTATGTTTGTGTGTAAGGCCACTTCTTCCAACCGATCCGATTATAATATACAATGTAATAATAGAACAATCGTTTAATTCTAAAGTTCACTGTAAATGTGAGTTGTTATTGAATGTTTCCTCTATTGCACAATAGAATATATGAAATCATACAGTGACAATACCACTCATAGATAAAAAAGCACAACAAATGTCATTTTGAATCTAAACACAAGTGGTTACAAACCTGTGGCACATGTGTTTACGTGCGTACTTTCAAGTTTGAATGCACAATTAAGATATAACTATAAGGGCGTCAGTATACATAGATATTGCCTCATATATCATATACTCTGCCGTAACCGGTCTTAATTGAAGTCGGATACCGCGAACGTGCCTCACTAAGAACTGCAGTATGATAAGATAAAGAATCAACATTATTCCAGTAATTGACATGTGATATTCACAACCGATGTCATATTGCAATTTGTCGGTGTATACTGTCAATTACCCGCGTTGAGAATCAACAGAACAGACGCGAAAATATTAAGATATACCTTTGTTAGCAACGCTTTCAAACATAAACATTCTGTATCAATAGAGTATACTTGAAAAATAGGTTGCTGAATGTTGTTGTTACTACAATAATACTATCAATATGAGTGTGCAAATTTACTGTTGAAAAGTATCCGGCATGTAATACTGCAGTTAACCATGTTCCCTCTAAAGAGAACGCCCTTTCATGCATTTGAAAACATACCCAGATTTTTGTCAAAGCAAACACTTCCTTGAAACGGTTACCTTATAGAAAAGCCAGCTAATAAGTTTTCATGGTGTCCTTATGTCCTTCATGAACAGTGAACATAGAAAGGGTTAAACCAACTTGAAAGTTGTGTCAATACGACACAACTGTCCCCTCTAGCGATATTATTTCTAAATCAAGCACTATTCACAGTAAGTTATATAGTACAGACAATTTCAAAGTCCCACAACTCTGGTAAAAATGATCGGGGTATAACATTCCTTTCTTCATATCAAGGTTGTTCACCTATGGAAGTTTGATTTTCCAAAGTATATCCTACATGTAACACCTGTTCCCTCTTATAAATTATGCATTTCATTGTTGTATGAGGATTTGAACGCACATGCTCTTTTCACCGATGCTATGTACTGAAGACACTTTCAAAGTCTCTTAAACGTACCTTATTTACGAACACCTCAACATCAAGGTTGTTCATCCGTGAATGTTTGAAGTAAATTCTCCAAATGCCGTATGAGGAGTTGAATACACACAGTTTACGGCACGTACGGACTTATAGGCGTACGTACCGACGAGGGGACGGGCAAGGTCATGTGCCTCACACTTTGTGTGAGGCCAAATAAATGCATAGCAGTTAATATGTCATATATTATTATACTGCAAAGTAAAATCCTCGATTTTGATTGGTCAATTAGCCATCTATAAAGAGTCGTGTATCCCTCAAATTTCTGATGTATAAATGGAGTCAAACGGAATTTCGTCTGTCGACGGTCTCGCTTCTTTGCTACAAAAACGAAATGGCCGACCGGCTTCACTTCATCGATTCGATCCAAGGAACCGCTCTCAAACGAAATAGCAAGAGTTTTGGGCTTAACAAAGTTATCCATTGAGAAACATTTTTGTTCTACATATATAGCAACATAGCCCGATATTTGGCGAATATCTTATTCTGCTCTGATGCTGCAAATGTAGTCAAAGTACTTGTGCACGTACCATTTAGCCCCCTAGCCTCCGCTTTTGCAACGACAATCCACGCCTAGTTCGATTCAGATTTTGCACATGCATAGAACACGTATCTGTAAATTGCAGTATATCCGCTCCTTCCAATGCCCATTTTTTTTAAATATTATAAAACCGTCATTTTGGCGTCATGCAAATGACGTCTTAATTGCGCCATTCCCTCAATTAAGTTTAATCGTTCTCAAGCTAAAACATAGTGTCTGCTTAATCTCTAA
The DNA here is from genome assembly GCA_963576725.1 of Azorinus chamasolen. Classification (NCBI taxonomy): domain Eukaryota; kingdom Metazoa; phylum Mollusca; class Bivalvia; order Cardiida; family Solecurtidae; genus Azorinus; species Azorinus chamasolen. The sequence goes on from OY755239.1 coordinate 23,612,393, forward strand.
TCTGCTGACAGTTTTACTAGCGTCTGATTTTGTCAATACTTTGAGACAATAATGCACGAGGAAGATCCCTTTCTAGCCATAAATGTATTGAGCAGGTTATTACAAGGTGAGCTATGGTCGCAGAGTGATATAAGCCCGTACCTAACAATATGAGGCCCCTGGGGGGAAGCAGCAAAACGACGCCTATATTGACAACGCTAATTAACTACTACCAGTATTAAATTTCGCAGTATAATAGTCATTATACAGATCATAACGTGCTGTTCCTCAGCATGGAATACAAAGTCAGATACCCCGCCAATGATATGTATAACACATAATGTTCATAGTGGTAACTGTAATACATTTGCAACATGACCGACTAACCAATAGTTTACGTAAGATACATTCATTCCGTAGAATGCAATATTGCATCTTAAATGGAGCATTTCTTGAACATAATACTACGTTTTCCGTAACCGTGTTGGTTTGTTTAAACATATTATTTTTAGAAAATAGTCTATATAATATTCTGAACATTGAATACTGATAAAAGCGTATATAAACAACGGATAAATTGACGGACATATTCGATCACTGGAATAAACTGTATTCCAATCCACTTACTTCTATCCACCGATGCAATTTATAAATATGATAAATATTATTGAGCGCACACAAATAAATCAAAGTAATAAATTATGCCAAACTTTATATAAGCGTAGCCATGTCGACGCCGTTTGTGCTGGATTCAGTACTAGTATAAATATTATCTGAACATATTGTCTATATACCTGTTATCTGAAAGCATGTGCTAAGTTTATATCATTCCATACTGTATGTATGCATGTTTTTCTTACTTCGCATGTCCTCCAGCCCAAATTACAACTCCTACATACGTTTAAAATCGCTTATAAGTGTGAAGATTCAATTAAAACAAACAGGGGTTCAGCCTGCATTACCCATTGTTTATTTGTATTTATGAAGTTAAACGGCAAATAAGATTTGGTCACTCATTGGACAAGCAGCCCAATCTTATACGGCTTTGAACATTGCGTATGATTTACTGCGATATTTTGTTTCTATAAAAGACACTATTTTTAATGACCATGATACTGTTAGACTATTTTTATTTATTTATATTTATTTTTTTATGTACTTTATTTTATTTTTATTTTTTCCCAGCGGGTGAACCAAAGTGGGGTATTTTTTTTTTCTTTTCTGCCACGATCCCCTTTTCAGCATATAAAAAATCACGGTCATAAATATAACGGCCATCGTGGGCCGATGCGATCGACCCTTGGTATAAACCAACTTTTTTCTCTCTCAATTTTCTTAGCATTTTTAGTTTACCTGCTTTTTGTTTAAAACTCTTAGTGATTCTTTTCAAAGTCACTAAGCACCTAGTAGGTTCAACTAGTGACACCACATTGCCTAAGACTTTGTCCTCAAATCAACTCGCACAAAACTTCGATGACATTTTGTTAACAAATACGGGCCGATATTGCATCATACACTGTATCCAGTGCGCCAGTTACCACTGAAATGCAGCGTCCAAAGAACGCTTTAGATATTTTTGTCACAGCTACAGTAGAAGAAGTAGAACAAATCATTAAGGCATACCCTTGCAAGTCCTGTGAACTTTATTCAATACTTACATGGCTGTTAAATGAAAAAGTCGTAAAGTCAAGCAGGAAAAGCCACACACAAACGCCACCATCACCAAATCACCTACAGAAAGCATAGCAATTTATACTCATACACACACATACAGTAGAAAGTCACATACAAGACGCAATCACCACCAACAAATCAATAGACAGCATGTCACAAACACACAACCAAACAAACGCAAACACACGAGAATAACACAGAAAACACCAACAAATACACGAGCACCAGAGACAAACATGAACAAAACACAAGCACAAAGACACAAGACAAACACAACTAAGTGTGACAAAGAGAGAACCGCCTTGGCACGGTCAGTAGCAAAATCACCACTGGGGGTTTAAACCAGTTTACGGACGTCCTAACCTCACACTTATCTCAAAGTCACCCTAGGTAAAAAAAATTGTAGATAAAGGTATCCCCGCCGGACTTCCCCACAACATAGAATACAGTAATCACAGTACAAAATGTAAAACATAAAGTACGTCAAATATGTACTCAATGACTTTGCTGAAGACAGAGCAACTACAGGAAAGCCGTTAAGGGCACGACTAAGAAAAGGTAATACATGAGTCTGGTAAGCTCATCCCATTTCTGGGTTTAAGAGTATACCATCATAGAGTACTACCCTCGGCCTGTCATCATGCAAGCAAAGAGGAAAGCGTAGCGACCGACTGGAAAGGGGTCGATAACCAAACATGCAGTGTGTTGCAATATAATAGGGTCATAACCTTTCTTCCTAAACGTTTTAATGTGTTTAATAAACAAATCGTGAAATTTTGAAAAAGCTTTCCGGATTTTATGATATCTGTAGCCTTGCGTAAGAATTAAATTACGACTATTAAATTCTACTAGCAAAGAACAGGCTCGGGCAAAGCGAATAAGTTGAGAAATGTAAACCCCATAAGATGTAGACCGGTGAACATCTCCATCTAGAAAAGGATAATTAACAATTTTGAAATCGAAATATTCCCTTTTATCGTATATTTTGAACGAAACTTTATCATTAGTGATGGTTGAATGTAGAACAATTCCTGCAAGAGGAAGAAAACAATATTGATTGAATGTACGGGGAGACGTTTCACGGCCGCCACACTGCACAAAAACACTATTGTGCTTATGAAAGTACAACAATGAGTCATGCAGGAAACACCACATACAGAACAAACACTCGCCCGAACAGCAACACAAGGAAACAGCAAATGTACATAGGTAGAAAAAACAACAAGAGACGCACAAAGACAAAACAAACATACAATAGGAGGAAGATGGAAGTACCGCCTTGGAACGGTCAGTGACAAAAGTCACCGGGGGTTTAAACCGGTTTATGGGCGCCCAACCTCACCCTTATTCCATCCCCCTCCTAAAAGACAAACAGTGTAAATAAACGTATCCCCTCTCCGACTAATCTACAACAACCGCGACAGCAAATACAGTGGTAAAGTGCATGTATAACAAAAAAACATTTAATTGAACATACTGTATCCACCTATCGCTAGTGTACTCAATGATTGAGCTGCAAACAGAGTAACTGTAGAAAAGTAATAAAGGGTACGACAAAAATGAAATAGTACAGATATCCGACGTTCTCCTTCCATTTCTGGATTTAAGAGGTCGCCTTCATAGAGTACTAAGCCTTTCTTGTCGGCGTACATGCAAAGAGGCCAGCGTGATTGCCAACTGTAAACGGGTTCACAACCAAACTTGCAGTATGTTGTAGTAATACAGGATCATATCCCTTTTTAATGAATTGTTTTATATATTTGATGAACAAAGTGAGAAAATGGGTATGTCCAATAATTTTACGAAGTTTGTAAATCACATCACCATAAAATTCAGGATGTGAAATACCGTGTCGCAAAAGTACCTTGAGATTACATTTGTACTTGCCAATAAGCGAGAGATTTCGATAGTAAAATTTAGAGAAAGTTTTTCTTAGTTTATGGTATCTATATCCTTGTTTAAGCAGTTTTTCAGTTAAAATGAGATTTCGACTGTTAAAATCGTCAATAGATGAACAAGCTCTAGCAAAACGAATAAGTTGAGATATATAAACCCCGTAAGATGGAGCACGGGGAACATCCCCGTCAAGATGAGGAAAATTTACAATATTAAAATCAAAATCATCTCTTTTGTCATATATTTTAGAAGAAATCATTCCATTATTAATTTTAAGGTCTAGGTCAAGAAACGCTGCATAATTGTCGGACGGGTTAGCTTTATTCAATTTGAGTTCTTTAGGATAAATTGTAGGAATCAGAGCATCAAAGAAAGGGTTATCTAAGTTAAAAATATCATCCAAATATCGACAAGTTTCATTGAAGGCTTTTATAACATCTTCTTGTGATTGAGGATTCAAACTCAACATGAAATCTCTCTCATAGCAGTACAAAAACAAATCTGCGACAAGTGGTGCACAATTCGTACCCATGGAAATACCAATTACCTGACGGTATATAGCATTCCCATAACGTACAAATATGTTATCCAAAAGAAAGGTTAGTGCTTCGCAAACTTCTGAGCAAGTCCAATTGGTGTAATATTTCATTTGCTCGTCAGTAAAGAAAGCTTTTTCAGCATTACATGCCAAGAATTATGTTTTTTCTCGGGCAAATACTTTCTGGATCAAGTTAGTAAGCTTATCCTTAATTAAAATATGAGGAAGAGTTGTGTACAGAGTAGAAAAATCGTACGTGCTTACAGTGGATGCAATATACCTTTTGTTCTTAAGTTTGTTTAAGACTTCTGAAGAGTTCTTAATAGACCAGAAGAGATTTATTCCAGAATTTTCATAAGTCTTATCACAGTAAAATTTTACATGTTCCTTTACCTTCGTTAAACAAGAAGTCAAAAGTATAGACAATTTAGTAGTTGTACATGAACTAGAATTTGCAATGAAACGCGCTTTATATGGTTTTTATGTAGTTTTGGTAACCAATACATAGTAGGAAGTTTATGTTGTGTAATTTTAATATCGGTTCCAAATTGTTCACACTTTTTGACATGGTCTGAAATGATGGTCTTTTCGTCAGTGGTAACTGAAATGTATGACTTGGTATTAATAATTTCCTGCTTCAAGACATCGATATAATGTAATCGTCAAATAATAATCACATTATTTGATGCCTTATCAGCAGGAACAAAAACGTATTTTGAATGGAAATCCTGTAAACCCTTTTTAAGATGTCTAAATGAAGTTCTAGGTTTAGGTGGAAGAAGGTGTTTATTAGAGCTGTAAAAGGAAATGCGTTTATCAATTATATCAAAAATTAGTTTTTTCCAACAAGAAAGGGCATTAGACTCAACATGTTCTCTTCGACACCATTTAATACTAAAATTTTGTAAAGCCTCCGCAATCTGAACTCGACAAGAGTTAAAATCTATCAAGGATGGTATTCTATATTTGGGACCTTTATTCAAAAGAGATCGTGGACGTTTATCTTTAATTATCTCAAAATTACCAGTAATCACATGACCAGCCGGAGAATAGCAAAATTTTGAGGTGGCGCAATCTCAATTATCAGGAATATTATCATTAATATTAAGGTCGGTCACAATTTTATTATAGTTGAAAATTGTATTTCTGATGGGTTTGTTATATTTGTAGCAGATGATAGGTGGTTCTGTATTTTTAAAGTATTTAGGAATAGTGTCAATTACATTTTTGTCTCTAAAAATACTTTTGAGGTCAATAAAATCAATACCTTTATTAATAAAAGGAATTTTCAAGAAGAATCTTTGGTGTTCAGATAATTTGTCGATGTGCGGTCTGAGAACATGTAGAGTAAAGCTTTGTATCAAACTAGCCGTTCCTATGAGAGGATCTGATCGAAAAATAATTTTATCGGCTTGCTCGTCGATTTCTTTTAATGAACATATAGATAAGGAGGAAAGTCTAGAAAGCATGGCATGTTTACCCGAAGTTAGGCGTAAAGTATGTAGATCAAGAAGAGTCATTTTCAAACGATATTTTCGTTTAATATTACCATTTTTGCGAATGCCATGCGATCGAGATTTGCGTTTTCGAATAGAAAAAAATGAAAAAAATATCTATATCTGGTTCTTTTGAAATATTTCCAGTCTGGTAAATATTATCATTCAATCCTAAAGGAAAAGGTGTTTGCAATTTTTTTATCCAATTTAATTCAGATATAAATCTAGCTTTCGATTTAAAGCTACTAGTCGCCTCCTTATCATATGATATATGCTCAACAATTTGTACTAAAACATCTTTAAAAGAATGGCCAGATTTCCGAAAGTGTTGGTATAAAAAATTGTTTAGTTTACGATTTCGACACTGATATGCATGCTCACGAAATCGAGTTTTCAAAGCACGTCCTGTTTGTCCTACGTACTGTATACCGCAACTAGGCGCGTTTCAAGTTAAAACATAAATAACGTTAGTAGTAGTACAATCAACGTCTGAGTTTATCTTGACATTAAATGTTCTACCATTAACTGTAGATTTTATAGTGGAATTACAAGAAATGTTACTACAACATATGCACCTCTTAGCAAAGCACTTTTGGATAATTGGATACACTCTGTGTCGCCTGCATAAGGACCGTTTACGAATAGAAGAAACATTTTGGATAACAGATTTTAAAGGTGAAAGTACAACTCTTGGTCCATTGAAAAAACATTTATTAATAGAAAGAGATGGTATGTGAAAAGATGATGCCGACTGAAGATTAAGTTGTTTTAGACGAACAAAAGGTTGAAGGGAAGAGAAATTAGAAATATTTCTGGGTACTTGTACAGACGACACAGATTGCATATTTAAAGCTTTTAGTTCTATTCGAGGTATTTTAACTTTATTCATATTGGAAAGTGATAGAGGGGCACCTGTATTGTGTTCATCAACACGTCAATTACATTAGTGTAGCTACCAAGTGCATCAAATTGTTGGTGAACACAACACCTACCACGAGGTGCATGACATACTTATGATGATGTAAGAGGCGAATGAGAGTTGTGTATGTAACTTGCATATCCTGCAAGAGAATGATAACAACATCGATTACGTGTACGGGGAGACTTTTTACGGCCACCACACGGCACAAGCAACACTGTTGTGATAATAAAAGTACAAAAATGAGTCATGCAGGAAACACCACATACAGAACAAACACTCGCCCGAACAGCAACACAAGGAAACAGCAAATGTACATAGGTAGAAAAAACAACAAGAGACGCACAAAGACAAAACAAACATACAATAGGAGGAAGATGGAAGTACCGCCTTGGAACGGTCAGTGACAAAAGTCACCGGGGGTTTAAACCGGTTTATGGGCGCCCAACCTCACCCTTATTCCATCCCCATCCTAAAAGACAAACAGCGTAAATAAACATTTAATTGAACATACTGTATCCACCTATCGCTAGTGTACTCAATGATTGAGCTGCAAACAGAGTAACTGTAGAAAAGTAATAAAGGGTACGACAAAAATGAAATAGTACAGATATCCGACGTTCTCCTTCCATTTCTGGATTTAAGAGGTCGCCTTCATAGAGTACTAAGCCTTTCTTGTCGGCGTACATGCAAAGAGGCCAGCGTGATTGCCAACTGTAAAAGGGTTCACAACCAAACATGCAGTATGTTGTAGTAATACAGGATCATATCCCTTTTTAATGAATTGTTTTATATATTTGATGAACAAAGTGAGAAAATGGGTATGTCCAATAATTTTACGAAGTTTGTAAATCACATCACCATAAAATTCAGGATGTGAAATACCGTGTCGCAAAAGTACCTTGAGATTACATTTGTACTTGCCAATAAGCGAGAGATTTCGATAGTAAAATTTAGAGAAAGTTTTTCTTAGTTTATGGTATCTATATCCTTGTTTAAGCAGTTTTTCAGTTAAAATGAGATTTCGACTGTTAAAATCGTCAATAGATGAACAAGCTCTAGCAAAACGAATAAGTTGAGATATATAAACCCCGTAAGATGGAGCACGGGGAACATCCCCGTCAAGATGAGGAAAATTTACAATATTAAAATCAAAATCATCTCTTTTGTCATATATTTTAGAAGAAATCATTCCATTATTAATTTTAAGGTCTAGGTCAAGAAACGCTGCATAATTGTCGGACGGGTTAGCTTTATTCAATTTGAGTTCTTTAGGATAAATTGTAGGAATCAGAGCATCAAAGAAAGGGTTATCTAAGTTAAAAATATCATCAAAATATCGACAAGTTTCATTAAAGGCTTTTATAACATCTTCTTGTGATTGAGGATTCAAACTCAACATGAATTCTCTCTCATAGCAGTACAAAAACAAATCTGCGACAAGTGGTGCACAATTCGTACCCATGGGAATACCAATTACCTGACGGTATATAGCATTCCCATGACGTACAAATGCCCTGATGAACTTGTACGGATTCTGACAAAAAACAGTTTCAAGGTGTCACATGTCAGACCTCTTTTGAAGAACCCGGGTCTCGATTCAAGTGAACTCAAGACTTTTAGGCCTTATCGAATCTGCCATTTGTCTCCAAAGTCTCCAAAGTGGTCGACAAACGCATTGAGTCCCACTTGACCTCAAACGAACTACATGAGCACTATCAGTCGGCATACCGAAAGCAGAGACGGTTATCCTGAAAGTCCTCCTACGTGAATGATCGCTATCATATAGTCCCAGTAGATGGAGAACTGTGCATCCCAGTTAACATGAAATATAGCGTGCCGCAGGGATCAGTACTAGGACAAAAGCACCACATCATGTAAACAAAACCTGTTGGCTCAATCTGCAGAAACCATTGGCTGAACCACCATTTCTATGCCGATGACTTACGTAAAAAGTCATACACAATGAATCTCCCAAGTACATTATCGACATGCTTGACGTGTACAGACCGCACAGAGAGTTACGGTCAGCAATTACATCCTTGTCGTTGATTGTGCCAAAATGTCGTATGGTAAAATACGGTGAGAGAAGTTTCATCCATGCAGTTCCAAACCTTTGGAATGCTCTACGTTCAGACATTAGAGATGCAAGGTTACTGGCATGTTTCAAAAGGTGTCTGAAAACACACTTCTTCAATATTTATTACAATGACAGTTTAGACAACGATGTGTTGCATATCTTTCAGCGGTTCCTTCATGGACGCGGTTCCTTCCGACTAGTTATTTTATATCAATTGTATATCTAATAATAAGAGTATTGTATATCGTTCATTGCATGGATAGATATCCATGCGGTTCGTTCAGGTTAGTGATTCATCCATGTGAAGCGCGTTTGAACGCACACATTATGTGTGAAATTAGCGCTATATAAATGTGGTATAAGCACATATGATTTTTCTACACTTTATACCACATTACCACACGATCTAATAAAGATCAAACTTACAAATCTTATAAATAAAAAATTGCTAGAGAAAAAGTATCATTTATTGCCTGTAATTCTAGACATGCGTTCTTTACCAGTGACATTACAAATAAATATACCCCGTGGACATGTTTAGATCTTTGTGACGCAATTACGTTTCTGTTAGATAATATATTTGTTCGTTTTGGTAATTCTGTATATCGCCAGGTCATTGGTATTCCCATGAGAACCAACTGTGCTCCTTTAATTACAGACTTGTTTTTGTATTGTTATGAACGGGATTTTATGCTTAACCTTAAAACCGATTCACAGGCGGATGTCATCAATGCTTTTAACAATACAGCACGTTATTTAGACGACATATTTAATATTGATAACCCATACTTTGATTCTATGATAACCTCAATTTACCCTAGAGAGCTCAAGCTTAATACAGCAAATAGTTCTGACATATCTGCAGCCTCTTTAGATTTAAATTTATCTATGAACATTGGAACAATTTCTTCTGGAATTTATGACAAAAGGGATGACTTTAATTTTAAAATAGTTAACTATCCTCATTTAGATGGGGATGTTCCCCGTGCTACATGTTACGCTGTATACATGTCTCAGCTTATTCGTTTTGCTAGAGCTTGTTCTTCTGTTGATGAATTTAACAATCGTAACCTTATTATCACTGAAAAACTACTAAAACTAAAAGACCTACTACATGTATGACAAACTTCGTAAAACATTTTCAAAATTTTACCACCGTAATGATCTACTCATCAGCAAATACAATTGTAATTTACGTACTTTTCGAAAGTTAGGTATTTCACATCCGGAGTTTTACGGTGATGTCATTTACAAACTTCGAAAATGTATTGGACACAAATATTTTGATACTTTGTCAAACGTATAGAACAATTCTTTAAAAAGGGATATGACCCCTCTATATTGCAGCACACTACATGCTTGGTGGTCGACCCCTTTACAGTTGGTCATTATGCTTTCCTCTTTGCTTGTGCGACGACGGAAAAGACGTAATACTCTATGAAGATTCCCCCTTAAACCCGTTTACGGAGGGCGGAAATTAGATATTTGTATTGTGCCAGTTCTGTCGTACCCCAAATGACTTCTCCAAAGCTGCTCTGACCTCTAGTATTTGTATCTTCTTACGATTTTTTTTTATAAAATGTCGGTGGAGAAGTGTTTCATATAGTTTTCCTGTACTTAAACTATGACGTCATTTAAATGATGACGTCGCTTGTTTACCTCTAGCGTTTATTTTAAAGTCATTTCATTTTGGCATTCATCGTTATTCATGTTGTAAAGTTGTCTGGAGGGGGAATTTTATTTATATTTTGACTTTGGTGAAAGTGGGATAAGGACGAGGTTGGGTACCCTTAAACCAGGTTTATGTACCCCAGTAGCTTATTTTGGTTACTGACCGTTCCAAGGCGGTACTCCTGCTTTCAGCCTATGGTTGTTTAATATGCTTAATGTTTAATGTTTTTCGTCTTGATATGCGTCCTGTTATGTTTTGTCCTGTTGCTATACCGTTTCTTGTTTGATGGTGTTTGGTGCGGTGTCATTTCGTGTGTGGCTCTCCCTGTTTGACTATTTTTTCATATAATAATAGTAATAATAATAATAAAAACAACTTTGTTTATCAATAATTTTGTTTATCATTACATTTTGGCTTTAGTAAAGTTATTTAGCTGACACCTTTTACTCGTGGTTTTGTATTCATGTGACCTTTTTGCATATCCCCCACTGTGTAGGAATTTGTTTTCATCTAAACGTTCAATTCGGGGGTAATATAAGTGAAAAAGTTAATGGGCATGTAGTCGGCCTATTCGAATAAGCGTATGTAGATTATTAAAGGTAGTCTTAAAGAATCGGTTGTTTAGTTCTGAAACTAAAGGCAGTCTTGAATAAATAGCACTTAATGTGATAATGGTTTCTACGTCAGTGTGCTTCAGTAAATGAATTACATTGGTATGTGACGTAATGTGTATCGTTGGTGTCATACACGTATATTATGCATCATGGCTCATAACAGTATGTATTTATTAAAAGTACTAAACAATATTGCTCCCTCTTTTTTCGTCTATCCTGTTAAACCAGTATAACCTCAGATCACTGTTTCGCATAATCTCATAAGTCGTTTGTTGTCAGAACAAACGAGGGATGACCTTATCATGAAACATTGTCAGACGTGAATGATCGCAGTTTACTACTCATATTCCCAGCAATACACAGATAATACCAACATCACGCAATCAAACAATTACAGTGCCGCCTTTAGTGTCGTTTAGATATCTGAATTAGACAGTGTGCTAGATTGGTGAAGTTAGCACGCTAATTGATGTAAAGAAAATATGCATTAAGCCTTGATAAATGCTTATGGTAAAATAAGTTCGGTGATCCAGACGATAAGACGATTTGAACCGAACGATGCTATTTTACTAGCATTTGCCACACGACGGTTCTAGACATATTAACAGTAGAAAAAACGTTTTGTTTCAAATGGCGTGGCTATCTGAACATTTATGTATTAGTATAAATGAAATAATATGTGCGCTTTACACCTCAGTTGAATTTATTGAAACCCCTCATGCAATTGATATTAGCATCATGCCAGTAAACGGGTTCAGATGTCTTACAGACGTACGTTCCTCGTAATTCGCATTTTGTTGGTGAACAAAATGACTCTATTGTCTGATCTGATGTGACCTAACAATAACTTACTGCTAAAGAGCATTGCAAGGAAAGAACTGTTTGCGACGAAACAATAATAAAAATTGATTACTACAGACTCATACGAAAGAGTGTACAAAATCCATCGGTATATGTCTTAAACAACATTACACAATGGTCGTTCTCTATCCTTATTGTAACATTTGATTATGCTGTACCAAAAATTGTTGTAAACAAATATTTGATATGCATATTGATATAACGAAATCGATTCAGAATCAGTCGGATCATAGCCGAACATGTCCGTTGATTTCCGTAACCGTCCAAGAATGTGCCCGCCGCTTAAACACTGGCTGTTTACCAGTATTCAGATTTGGTTGATATTTAGTTAAATATAAATATACTGTGGGAAAATGAGTTGAACTCATTATGTTCCCGATATGAATATAATTGTGTACCAAGTTTGGTATTGATGGATTTATAGGAAATATAACCAGATTACTATAAAGTCATATCAAAGTTTAAGACAAATATTGAAAACCTCATACTACAAATAAATATACACGAAACTGGACAGGAGATGTGCGATCTGTCTAAACGTTGTTAATAACTATTTCTTGATTTCAAGAAATAGTGGAATTCTCATTGATATGATTTGACGTAGAAATAGTGGGCGGTATCTCAGATCAACCTCGGGTCGTTTTATGCACTTTTTCACATTCTTATTGTACTGCAGCTATATATACACATTGCTTAACCCTTCATTTCATATAAACAGAGAAGACCAAGATCAGACGGCCCCTATATGAGCAATTTGAACAGGGTTTGCTCTGTTTGCTTATGGAATTTGATAGATGTGTTTCCTTAGTTTCTAAAATGGCTACAATGTGTAGCCTTGTATATTTCATTATAACTGTTTGTCGATCAATATTTAGTAGGTATTTGGAAATTTGGACTAAGTATAGAAAGGGAAAGGGCTAAACGTCTAAACTGATAGCGGCCGCCTTGAATGTTTGTTTTATCAAATCGTGCATTCAACATTTTGGCAGAATTCATATAGTGTTCATGTGAAATCATTAAATAATTAAATAGTAACACTATGCAAACTCATAAGACGCATCGACACATATACAATAATATGTTATAGTTAATGTTAGATACAAAGGCAACCAACTTTGATACGAATGCTTCTTTAATATATGTTCTTGTGTGAGTGCATGTGTGTGTGTGAATGTATTTGTATTATGACAAGAATTATGATGATTACCATAAATTTAGTCTAAACTTATCAAGCAATTCTTTGTTAATTGATTGCAATGTTCCAACCTGTATTAACATAAGCAACATTGTATTGTATTTTATGTCGTTGAAACCTTGAGAGGTACCTATTACTTTAAACTTAAGAAAGAACGAATTATGACAAATCGCTGGGCCAATCTCAGCGTATGTCCCTACGACAATAATTACTATTCACAAAGCCTAAATTGTTGCATGCAAATAATTTTGTAATACATAACTTACCGTAAATTCTAACATGCGATCATCCAATGTTAGAACAAGATTATCTTCCCTAAAACGGGCCCCTTTTGCCTAATGCTGAAACAAGCTTTTATTTAGTGATGCTTGAAACGCTATACATCAGTCTCGAAGTAGCGTAATATGCCGCTATTGATGTGTTGTACAGATATTGTAGGCCATTTGAAGTCATCCTTGTTTTGCTAAACATCATTATCTGATATGAACTAGAGATACCGTTCTTTGCACATGAATCATCTTTGCTAAGCGTGTATCTCTTTAAGCGGAATGAGCCCCTAGCTTTATATAATTAACACTTAGTACTCTACTGACGACTATGTGGAAACATTTGCAAACGGTTTGGATCCAGATGAGACGCCGAGTAACTCGGCGTCTCATCAGGATTCAAACTGTTCGTCGCTCTTATACAAGTTCTGAAAAGAAATCGAAGGAATGCGTTCTGATATAATTGAAGCAGATGACAATATATGCAGACGATAATTGCTCAGAGTGCTGAAGTTTAAATTTAGTATGCAGAACTCCTAGAAGTAATTATCGTATAGAACGTGAGTAACATTCGGTGCGCTTACTCACTTGTTTGAATAATAGTATTATTACTTGAAGGGGGGAAACAAAGAACCTTCGTCAATGAACACAAGTTATATAACTATGATAAATAGTAGATCGGGTATTTATAAATTTATGTAACGAGTTGAGTTAAGTCGGGTACAGGTAACGTTCGGAAAATCACTACGTGACTGATCATGTGACTCGTTACATGGTAATACATAGGTCACACATTCACGGATCACCTCGCCGGTTCCACTACGGATTAAATCTCACGAATGACACTGGAAATGCCAATTTCCGTAGTGCAATACGGATGCACACAACGGGCTTTGACGGTCACACATTCACGGATTTGACGCCGGATTAGCTACGGATACGATTCGGCATCATTCGTGTCAATCTGCGCTGGTCCCTAGCTTTCCGTGTTTCAGCCATAGTCATTTGTATATCCGTGACAATTTTTGAACATGTTCAAACTTTTACAACGGATGACACAACCATAGTACATCATTACTAAACCCTATTGGAACCTACTGATCCGTTTTAGTCCGTACTAAAACCGTATTAATCCGTACTTCACCTCCCTTCAGAATTTATTACAGTGCACAGTCCCTGGCAGGTGTCGTTCTGTATTAAGTCGTGTCATTTCCGTATTAAACCGTGTAATTTCCGTATTAAAGGCATTTCAAAGCCCCTTATATAAGTGACCCCCCCCCCCCCCCCCTATATACACAGTATCCAGCTGTGCCCCTGCAGTGTCCAGTCAGGGTCCATAGCCATAAGAGATAAAGTTATGCAATTATACATTGATCCTCTGTGATGATAGCCCGCCTTATCAGTTTGTGTATCAGATGGCTTACAGTCAGCTTCCAAAATACACAGCATGGGGTTAATGGGTCAACATTCCTTTCGAAATGCCTTTAAACCGTATCGTACCCTAACAATCCGTATCACTCGTGGCCCATTCTATGGGGTACACATAGTATAATACACAGTGCAGTTAATATGTATTTTTGTTACATTGCATGTTTCGACTGAGACAATATAGACTGATGATAGTTTACCATCGGTCCCATACACATAATTATGCTCTGACATAGTCAGTGTCGCATCTATAAGCGCAACTATGCGTCTCAGTAGGATCCAAAACTGTTGCGCTATTGAGGTAATGTTTAGTTTGTTTTAACTAAAAGCAGATGACATTTTTTTGCAGATGACTATATTTTTGTAGTGTTTTATGATGGTACACACTTAACCCTTCGCTTGCTATTCACGTCAATATACCTACCTGTAAATAGTGAAGACCCAGGTGAGACAGCTCCTGCAGGAGCTGTCTCATCAGGGTCTGCACTATTTACAAGTTGATTGTGCAACCAATGCACTCCACAGCAGTGATTGCACAGTGACATACTTGTACACAGTGAAGATATATGTAATTATACAACAGGGCATGGGTATAGAAGGAGAAATGCATTTAAAAATTCAGCAAGAGAAGAGTTAAACCCGGAAATATGATGAGCTTACTGGACACATGCATTGTGTTTTCTCTGTGTTACCTTAAATACCTCCCTTTATTTACCCTAACTTCATATTGTCTTGTGTGAACCGTCTTCTGTGTTGTAAGAAAGTGTAGCGGGGATATCTTTATTTTTACTGTTCATTTCATTAGGGTGCGTTTGAGACATGTGTGGTGTTGGGGCGTCCTTAAACCGATTTAAATATCCGGTGGTGGTTTTGTCATCGACGTTTCAAAGGCGGTATTCTTTGTCACCCTTATATTTATGTATTGTACCGTTTTCTACTGATACACACGTGTGAGTATATGCGTGCGAGCGTGTGTGTGTGCGTGTGTGAGCGATTGTGTTTGTGTGTGTCATTTGTTTTTATGTGTGTTTAGTAGTGATTTTGTCTTGTGGCTGTGTGGCATTAATATTTGTCATTTGCAGGTTCGATTTAACTATATTAATCCTGCTAAATTCGTAAGCTAGCGACACACGTGTGCATGCATGAACAAAATATCGTTGTCGCCATATGTACCATATGGCGCAATCATGCAGTCGCAGTACCGGCGAGTGACCCTCACAGGTACCCATTTTAACCCGTGGGTGGGGAGGATGTGCGGGTGGGAAACACGGAAGAGCGTCTCTGAAATTTCCGGGTGGGACCGGGATTTGAACCCCGGACCTCCGAACAGATAGTCAAGCGCGTTACCACTAGACCACCGCCATCTACACGATAGTCAACGATCTGTTCTATCCTTAAGTAAATTATGTCTTACATTGGCTCCGAATCTAATATATGCATTTATCATGTGGCAAATTATTATTATAGTATTTCAAATATCCCCGTGTCGGAAAGGTTTTGCCAGAAGCATGATGTTAAAATGAATGCAATATAATAGTTCTAAACATAAAACTAACAGCTGATACCCACCAACAATGGAACTGATATGGACAAGGCATTTTCTTAGGGTTACTGTAGGTTTAATAATATGTCGTCAGTGTAAGTGCATGCTCTGTATCACAACTTTGTAGTATTGCTGTGGTAAACATTTCACTACGAAATTCAGCTTATCAGTTTCGTTTTATCTATAAACACGCCGGTTTGTTTGCGCATTGGTAGTTGATGCATACTTATTGAAACCCTAGGCAGTGATTTCAGTCTGCATTAATCTACCACTTGTATGTTGAAAAACATTCTTCATTTAATAGTTATCATGTCGAGGTTTAGTTTCTTTATCCTCCGTCAATCCCCTCCCCCTCGAAGTAAGTTTTTTTTATTATATTTGGAAGATCATTGCGGAGAATACGACATGACTCATGTCTGCATATTGGCTTACAATATATAGTGTATATAAAAATACCATTGGACTGTTAATTATATATATTATGACTAAATAGTTAAAAAGACACACCACCGTAAATGATATATTACAGAACAGTCCTTTTAGTTTTGTATTTGCGGCTACTACAAAACATATTACAGTAACGAGTCCTTTAAAATCTTATCTACATATCAATAATTGACTCTGTATTGTTTTCGGCCAAAATCAATGGGAAGAAAACGATTTAACAAATGGCTGATATAATTAAATACGGATTTGTTGTCTTATTTTACTCGTACAAATATGCTTAGCGAATGGATGTGTGGACGAGGTGGGTTTTACGGAAACGTGATAGAGGATAAACATGTTTTACAATGCTCGCAAATTACAGCATACTGCCATCAGTGAATACGTCATTTGATAGCTGTCATTATATCATTATCTGTTCATACCTGACACACTTAAATACCGAAAACAATTGACCACATCGATGTACGCGTGTTGATAATTTTCTGTAAAGTTAATCAATGCATCTGACAAGATTCACTATATATTTCGTAAATATGTATCGATCATCACTGATATCACTAATAAATAAGACACTAATACGTTTCTTTGGACATCAATCAATAGGTTCGGAAGAACTGTACTAGACAGATTATGGGTGATCTGGTAATGAATAATGCCCTTAGTAATTTAGATCGGTATCAAAATTCAACACATATATCGATACGTGCCATCTACACAGAACAGTACAGAGAAGTTTTGTATCAAAGGTTGATGAGTCGGTGCTTGGCTAGAGCATACACGAAAAAAAGAAACTTATTCCTGAATTTCATATGTTTGCTATTGTATTTATACTGCCACGAATACCAGTTTTAAGGACATGTCGTACTTTACCAACGACATCTACGAAGAGAAAAAATATTCGAATGAGTTAGTACAGTAAAACCCCTCTAAACCGGAGTTCTAGTAGAGAAGAATTTAGATACTTTTAGGCAGGAGGCTGCTTCATGCAGGATGAAAGTGATGCAGAAAGCTCCTCTAGGATCTTTCTGCACGACTTTCACCCTGCATGAAGCTTCCACCTGTCTCCAAGACCGATATTTATACCAAATGTAACGTCCGGTTTAGAGGGGTTTTACTGTACTACTCTTATAACAAACGGCTGTGTTTACAAATGTATATAACAAATGTAATACAATGGCACGTATAGCTTAACAGCGTACGATTTAAAATCGGAACACATGATGGATGATCTCGAATGGAAGATATGACCATCGTAAGTTGGAACTAATAACAATTGCAGTCGTATGAAGCTAGCATTTATTGGTGTATTCGGATGTCCGAGTTATAGCGATTGTCGTAAAACATTAGGATTTACGATAATGTTTGTAGTACAATCTATAGCAAAATATACCTAGCTGTTTATAGCATATTTACACCGACTCTTAAATATATGTTTTCATACATGGTTTTATGTTCATCACAGCGGAGCTTTTTATAGCTTATTTAATGCATGCTATTATTGTACTTATATGGATTGTTTCCGATATGAATACCAATGCGCACAATTTGGGCCTTTACCCTTTCTAACTGTGCCTCTATTATACGCATTATATACACGACCTGCGTAATTCCTTTCTACATTATTAACCCAGTAATAATTCAAAGATAAATGAATGAAACTAACAGATAAAAGAGACTAATACTAATATGAATGTACTTCAAAGTGAAATATTACTTTGAACTCTTTACGATTTATAACGTATTGAGCTAATCACTTCAATAATCGGTAATCTGTTTGTATCCATTTTGTCATCACGCGATATACAATCAATGTATGATTGGGGTATGCTTGCTTCATTTTGTTATTAGATACAGTTCTGACTGATTACGATACAGGATACAACCGATTTATTTGATAAACGTGTTGTGTGTTTTTAAAAAAAACTGGTTCTGATTCCCATGTACTGTGTTTCCATCAACCATGTAATTAAATAATTCAATAGCAATTGAAAGTAAGTTTTTTCGATTCGCATCACCGGAAATGATACTTTCCCATTTAGCGTAGCAATGTACGATATGCAGACACACGAACACTGCACACAGCTTAGTTGTCCTGTTGGCCAATCTGATTTACACCCGTCACTCACTAGCTGCTGAAGCATTTGTCTACAGTTGTAACACATTTGCGATAATGATCTGACGTATTGCAAAACGAAACAGTTTACCCCTTTCCCTGTTCCATTTTTGTTCAAATTGAATGTTCATG
Source organism: Azorinus chamasolen (assembly GCA_963576725.1). Taxonomy (NCBI): domain Eukaryota; kingdom Metazoa; phylum Mollusca; class Bivalvia; order Cardiida; family Solecurtidae; genus Azorinus; species Azorinus chamasolen. The sequence goes on from OY755239.1 coordinate 23,631,246, forward strand.
ATCGAACTATTTATAATGAAATAGAGACCGTGAAACATTGTAGCAAATTTAGAAACAAAAGAAACAGAGCAGGCCCAACCCCTACAGGAGTCGTATGATCTTGGGATACCCTGTATACGTGTGTGAAAACACGTCTATATGAGGGAAAGCGTTAACATTTAATTTGCTGGGCAAATCATATTTTAATTAATGTTTCACCAACTTCATTTTCAATGTTCAATCAATAATCATTTTTCTACCAAAATATAATTAGGGTGTCAACCAGTTTGAATCCTGATGAGACAACGAGTTACTCGGCATATATCATCTAGATCCAAACTGTTTGGTTTGCACAGATAGCCATGGATTCCCAAGCAACAGGCTGTATGTCAATTATGGAATATACTGATTGCTATGGACAGTTTTATTTCTGTGTTACCGTGGGGAATACACGGTCAATTCCATTATCTTTTTGTTGTTCATTCTCTGCATATATTGTAACAGAACTAAAGACAAAGATGAAATTGTGCGTCACTTTGTTATACTTTGATTTGTACAGAGCATACGTTTAAATAAGATCATATGGATTCCGTTGATTTTTAAAGTGTATTATAGTATTTCTGTTGATTCAAACATAATCTCAAAGATTAAGCGCATCTGTGATCGACGGAAAGTAGGACAATAACAATGCATACATCTTTTCTTCGATGATGTCAAATAATCAAAATATATTGTATCGAGGTATGCCATGATTTCCCTGTACTAAAATTTGATTCGATCGCCCTTCATATACAAAGTTGCATTGTATATATTTATGTAAAATGAATACTGTGTTATAATTTGTATTTATGTGCAAGGACTTAAGCTATGAAACAGTTATATTTCAGTTAAAGCACTTTGCTTTGCAATCAATTAAATGTAAAATGCAAATTCTAAACATCAAACCGACACAATTACAACAGCAATAGTGTCAGATGCAACATATGCCTGCTTCTGCTATAAATTCCTAATTTCACCATCTACAATTGACACGTGTAATATATTGATAATCAAAATACTTCAAAATTAACTAGAACACGTATATCCATTGTTTCGTTTCCTTCAGTCTGCTTTGTAGCATTCAATTTAAAATTATTTGAATATACATGATGTCGAAAAGTGACAATTAATAATTCAGTCAACATCCATTTGATACGGTCATATTATTGCCAAAACACAAATTAGCAATGAATGTACCTAACCAATACAATATTTGATAGTATTTCGTCTTGGATCTAACTTCCGATAAACACCATATGTTGACGCTAGTATTTTGTGCACTATAGATTTCCTGACATTTTTCAGCCAGTTATGTCTGAAGGCTAAGTAAGACATAACCGCTAAACATACCGTGCAGTGTGTGAAATAATAGCACCAATAACAACACGAGTTTTAGTATTTCACACTACCTCGTATAAAACATCACATCAAATTTCAAATCTCTCTCTTACCTTTGTTACGCTATTTTTATCTTGGTCTTAGAAAGTTGATAATTATACCTCTTTTAAAACCACCTGCTGTAATCAAAGACTTAAGCATGTCAATAGATCTTCGCCGTTCATTATTTTATGGTGGTTGTGAATAAGTTTGTATCGTCTACGTGACTCTCATGGGAGACGCTGAACAACGAGCTTTGCATCTTGGAGCTTATTTAAATCAATACAGTTCCATTAGCGTAAGATGCTATTCAGATTTCGGTACAGATTTATGACGTATTATTCTAAATACTATCAAGACATACATGTCTATGTTGGTATGCCGTACGTCTGCAATATTACTATTGCTGCTATATATTGCACGCGGGTGTCTGTGTTTACATGGGTATATATTTACCATCCTTATCCAAAAAGAACAACATGACAAAAAGCTGACGTTATGGAAAGCCGGCTGAAGGAACTAACTGTTTTGATTGGTTTAATACGAGCACTGTGTTTGGTGAATTAACTATTGATTGGAGGTATATAAAACATCTATGAAGTAAAATATTCACAAAGTGGAATTAAAAAAGCTGAAGATAATAATAAGATTGAACGTTTAAATTTTATCATTATTAGAGTATAAACGTATTAATAACACTGAGGTTAGTTTAACAATTTCCATCATATTATGTGATTCTTGTAATACACTGATTCACTTACACACAACCAACATGATGAAAGTGTTCCAACGTGTATGTATCCCCTCTATGCAATAGACGACATTCACCACTATGTCAAAGTCATCAACATAAATGTTTTCTTCCAGGAACGACATATTATGTCTGTTTATGAGTATTAGCTCCAGTTCAAAACATCATATCGGCAAAAGAACTCTCGCAGCGACACCCAGCACCAAGTTGACTTGATTGGTGTTTTGATCATATTTCTGCAATTGCATGACGAAAACGTATTCGTAATCCTTTACTCCATACCTGCGCCTTTCTACGCCTTCACAAGCGAGTACATCCACATCTGCTCTGTTTTCCTATGAAATACTATAGATATGGTTCTACATTATCTGCAATCGCCAAGCAGTCGTGTGTTCATGTGTCATTACAAAGCAATTCTAATTAATATTGCATAAACTGGCAAAGGGTTAAATGGATTTAATATATATATAAGATACATGAGTTTGACATCTACAATTTGGTAAATCAGAACCACTGCGTTTGAACGTACACAGATGCTCTTTTTTATCAGGTGGTTGTTGCACTAATAGATACGCTGACACTGTTCAATATAAATCAGAAAAAACATTGGCAAAATTGTGAATAAAATGCTTCCCCATCACACCGCAGTACTGATTGATCTTCGTGGTGCAGACTTGTGGCGTGTTTGCAATTCGTGTATTTGCTCATTTGTCAAACATATTATACAGACAATAATGTAATACAATGGCGACATCCTTACTTGTACATTGCAATCCGCATTCGGGGAAAGATGATGCATCGGCTTAACTTTGATTACTTTTTATGCGCTATTTGCATGAGAGGATGCATCAATATTAATTCTTCATTACTTTTAGTATCATGTGGAATAAATGTCCCATGAATCAAGAAATTGCATCCAGAAAGTAATGAGACATTGCATTTATTTTGGAAGTGGAATTTTCTGCTGCAACAATTTCATTTATACCGGTATTAGTACAGTGTCAGTAGATACGGTTCAAGAGAAAATGAACATTCCTTTTTTCCATTTGACTTGCATTGACTGCATGAGCATGCTTTTCAGAAACGTACTAAACCCTGTGTAACGTAATGCATGAACACACACATCTGATTAAGGCTTGTAATATTGTACCAGCGTTTGTCCATACTAACAGAACCGATAAATGCACATCAAAAATATAATTGAAGGTGTCCGCTAGGCGAAAGAGAGAGAGAGAGAGAGAGAGAGAGAGAGAGAGAGAGAGAGAGAATGTTTGTGTGTGTGACAGTTAAGACATTACACCATTTTGTAATTGTTAGGCTTTATCCGATCAGAAACAAGTGCAATGACCAATACGGTCAACATTGATTTTCCTGCTAGATTGCTACGCGTCGGCAAGGTTGCCCGGCACAGTATATAACGAGTCAAATGTTGATATCTTAGATTTTACTTGATTTAACTGTGTTTAGGAATATTTATTTGGTTTGTGAATCTATTGGTTAGATGGTTTTACATGTTAATAATTATGAAGATAAACGGACATATGTGTATTTGAACCCTTTCCCTGCTCTATGTTCACTCCAAATTTCAATACCTACTGAATATTCATCAACAAACTAGTTATAGCGAAATATGGTAGATGGAACATTGTAGCCATTTTAGAAATTAAGGAAACAGATCTATCAAATTCCTTTAGCAAACAGAGTAGACCCTGATCAGATGGCTCCTATAGGAGTCGTCTGATCTGGGTATTCTCTGTTTGCAGTTGCGTGAAAACACGTTTATACGAGAGAAAGGGTTAAAAGCTTGCCAATATGAATGTACTATTAGTTATTATTTAATACATATATAACGCAAAGATCTGTACGATATTGAAGAACATTGGAAATTAAAGTAGAATATAGGAAGGACATTAGATGGTATTAAATACGACGATAATGCATATATGTCAGTGATGAGTATCTTAATGCACTTATTGCATGCGTAATTAACATAAATTGTTACAATAATCTCTATCATATTCATAGTGTATACTTATCGTCTTACGCATTTTACCCCTAAATGCAAATCTCTGTCGTTCAACAAAACATAAACCGTATATTATTTCGAGTTCCATTTTGCAATGAAGTTAACTTCTGAGAAGACTTTATAACGCGTTGCTGTAAGGTGCCAATGCCTAGTCTGTAAATAAATCTAAATGCTCAAGTGTACTAATCTTCACTGTAATTAAGTCTACTTTGATGCATGTTAAATGGCACAGACAACTTATGGATTTCAGGCCAACGATATTACACCGTTCCTTCAGCGCAAAGTATAATATATAATACCATTGAGTATGACAAATAGAAGTAGGACTGTTTAAGATATTACTTTGTATAGCTTCCACCCGGTATACAATACAGAAAAAGACTACAATAAAACCCCGCTAATGCGACCACCTAAATAAGGTATAATTATGGGTGCTATATGCAGGTGGTAGCTTAATACAGGACAAACGTTATGCAAAAAGCTCCGAGAGCAGGGGAGGGGGAATTTTATTTACATTTTAACTTTGGTGAAAGTGGGATAAGGACGAGGTTGGGTACCCGTAAACCAGATTTAAGTCCACCAGTAGCTTATTTTGGTTACTGACCGTTCCAAGGCGGTACCCCTGCTTTCAGCCTATGGTCAATTTTGTTGTTTAATATGCTTAATGTTTAATGTTTTGTATTGTGGCTTTACCGTTTCTTGTTTGATGGTGTTTGGTGCGGTGTCATTTCTTTTGCTGTGCATTAAGCAACAACCTGCTTATAAAGACCACCATGTGCATTTATTAAGTGGTCGCGTAAGAGGGGTTCTACTGTACGTGGTTTCTCTGGATATGTCACTGCGAGACATTATGAAGCTCTCTTATTAAGGTATTTTACATACTAAGAATAATATGTTTTACGGAAACAAAACGATAGTCATAAAGGCGATAGAACATATTTGTTTGAGGATATATATAAATTAAAACTCAATAGAACGTTGTTCAACCGTACATGACTCGTACAACTAACTAGGATAGAATATCTATATCAATTTACGTGGGTTAAATCAATATGTATTACAGATATCCGTGCTTAAAATTGTTCAATGTCCGCCTTTAAAATCGGTATCTTTCGGCTAAAATGGATATGTGAAATATATACTTTGTTGTAGTCGTTGAAATAATTCTAAAAATGGGTGATCCTTCGAAAGCAAAAGCAGAAATGCAAAAAATAGAAAATTGCAGACTCGGTTTTATTGAGTCTGTTCATCAGTATAATTATGCAGGAAAAGCTTGCATAATAGTGATATTAGCAACACATTTTTATTTATTACGCCTAAGACTTAAATATGCTTATCAACATCAGGATTGTTAATCAATTATCTCAAACTACGGTAAGTAATCTGACTGTAGTTTGAGTTATCATTTTATGCCCCCGGGGAATATTGGGGGGTTTTTCTGCCTGTCTGGAGATTTATTGGTTTGTTGGTTGGTTTGTTTGTCCCCAACTTCAACGTTGGCGATACTTTTGTCGCCATTGCACATACATACTTTAAATTTGTTATGCATGTGCAACTCATGGAGGCGAACACTTTTAAGTCTGACTTATTAAGGTCAATGCCATATATCAATGTCAAAGGTGATACCGGGGGCATTGTGTTTCACAAACATATCTTGTTTTCCTAAGGTATAATACAAACGAGTGTCATTCTGTTCAATCAAATATCGCCCTGTCGTAGAGTTTGTGATCTTGCATAATTTAGAATTTGAAGACGTCAAATAAATATGAATACGTTATTAAAGTTCCCACGTAACATCGTTTGATTGAGTAAGAACATTTCAATACGAATGTTTCTAGATGATGTGGCATGTTGTTCAACAGACTCAAAGGCCGAGTTGTGTTTCCGTGTCTATTTGACACATAGTATCAATACCTTGAATGAATGTTGGAACGAACTCCAAATTGATACTATTCTTTATTTCAAATATACCATACCTTGTAGCAATTCAATTTAATAAGAAATTGTTACTATTGATATGTGTTTTTCTTAAAATCATACATGTCATTTAATGACATTTATTGTTTAAACAGATACTGTAATATTGATTATTCAGTTATATTTAAATAGACGAACACATTTCCATTTGGATGTAATGTTTGTACTAATGACTCCATTGCATTTTCCGGATTCTTCTTAACCTAAATATTCTGATCTGTTTTGTAACAATTGTTGCCCCCTTATTCCCATTTATTTAAACTTCTTGAGTAATTAGTGATAGGGGTCAAACAACTTTCATCCTGAGGAGAATCCGATTTTTATTATGCTTTATCTGGGCCGAAACTGCTTAGAAATAAAATCCATGTGGCGCTTGACATGATAAGGATTAATCTCGCTGTGCATGCATAACATTTGTATCATCTCCAGCTAATGTAGTGGAAAGTGTACTTCAGTGATCGTCAATGTAAAACTAATTGCACTTTGATGTTACTTTGAACTTTCAGAATGTAATTATTTATTACATGATCGCCTACACCAAACCCTCAACATAACTGTTCAAAATAAACGGTACAAGTATCAAAATAATCAGACATTTTCTGAAAATTATGTATTGATGGGTTGGTTGCAATATTGTGATAATTGAATGTTTCTGTAGTTTCTGTAGTTAAGATAATAGTTATTTTACTTTCAAAGTTTAGTGTAATTATCATAAATTTAACGTTATATTATGGCAATTTTAGAAATATTTTATATTGTTAATCGATTAAAACGTGATCGATACTATTTCGATAGGTGCATTTTAACATCATATTACATGTCTGTATGTTAGATGTCCATAGAGAAAAACAGAATGTAATGCGAGTTAAAAAGATCCCAAGACATAAGGATCGTCGTAGAATGTCCAGAGCTACAGATAAACTAGAAATCAATATCACTTCCGAGACGTTCACGTTGCAATGCACTTGAATTCCTTTTTGAGACTTCCGTTCTGTCTAAACCATTTAGCTTCTCTGAAATAGGTGCAAATGTCGCCTTAAACAAATTATTAAAATATCGTTTTGTTCTAACAACAAATGTATCAGCTGTAAATTGCACCTCATACGTCACGTCATCCAATTGAAGATTTATGTTTGCTATTCCTTGAAGGTGTGTTTTGTTATTGTACTAGATATATTATGTCACGGAAAAGACAAATATTTAATTATTGGTCGATAGCGATACAGCAACTATAACAAAGATAACACCTTTTTTAACACGGCTAATCATGACATTCCTATTGCAATAACTGTGCTCTGTATCTTCAATGGGTTGCTACGATTTCAAAGTGTGCAGATTATCGCAATTAACGCGCCATTTTTGTGAGAACTTGTCACCAATTAAACTAAACAGACATATATGTGTCCAGCTGGCGTTAAACTATAATATAGTCACGTGTTATAATTCTGGCCTAATGACATCCGGACATGCTAATGTAACCCAATCAGGTGTCAAAGTCAGAATTATTTTATCGAAATAATGCTGAAAGGTCTCATAGTTTGCGATGGGAGTTTAATACTTTAAGACCATATACACCTTACCTGACTATAATGATCGTTAGATACACATCGAAGTTAGAGCGTATATAAAGTCATTGTTAAAAGCTAGGGCACGTGCTATTAGATGCACTGACAATATTAAGTCAATACCCGAACTTCAAATACATGTTACATGTTACAAGGCCCGAGTATATATCCTTGAGTCACGTACATACCTGAAAATGACAAAAATTAGTGAAGAAAAAAGACGTTTATCAACACAAACAAACACACAAACAAGACTATGTTAAATCGCAAATTTGTTTTTTCTTTATGTTGATTAACGTCCGGTTCTGCAAACTATGGGCTACTTGGACGCCTCAGACAGGAGGGAATGGCTACAGAGAACCCGAGCGCAATGACCTACTCTTATTATTGACATATAGATTATCTGGTTCTTTTAGATACCCAGTGTAAAGCACTGATACATCGGACCTAAGTTTATAAAGTCTCATCCGAATGACTTTGTCCGGCTAGGAGATGGAACATAGTTCTCCTGGTATTGTAGTCGAGTACATTAATCACACGACGCAAATACGTTTGACTGCAAAATAGAATGCTATAAAGAGAACATACAGTATCAAATAATACTATGCAAGTCATACTTATATTCCATGTCATCAAGGTTATGATATACTTAAGTTACATAATTCTATTTGTTGACGTGGTCATCAACTGTAATAAATGGAAAAGTAGTAAAGTCAAGCAGGCAAAGCCACATGCAAGACGCAACCACCACCAAAACACCGATAGACAGCATGACACACACACACACACAACCACACACCCAAACGCACACACACACACACACACGAAATGAACACAGAAAACACCAAAAGACACACAAGAACCAGGGACAAACGTTCCACACATGAACAAATCACAAGCACAAAGACGCAAGGCAAACAAAAGGAAGGGTGACAGACCCTAATATTGATACAGACAGTAAGTCCAGTAATAGCATCTGACCGAATCATTGAGTCTGATTGCAATATGTATTACTTAAAGGGGGAGAATGTGCAAGAAAGTTCCCAACGTTTAAACATGAGGCAGCAATTTCACATTAATGCCGTTACTGATTCTAAAGCTCTCTAGGTTTTCCTTTATACCAATCCGTTATATTAATACCATCTCATTTTTAACACATAAATCATGATCACCTTTCATTTTATACTTCAATATTACCAAAGTTATGAACTTCAGGGACATATTCATCATGCTGCCTCGGGCATTTTCCAAATTCACTATCGGTTGTCAGTGTCGTGTTAGATTGTATGCTCTATCCATTAATCTTAATACTACTTGGCACAATTCAAATGAGCATTTTATTGATTAGTTTATGGATGACGTTCATATTTGTATGGTTTAGAATTTCGACAGCTCGACTGACAACCAGTCGTATGTGTTATAATATTCTCACCAGCGTGTATCAGTTCTGTGTTGATAGAATTCGCATATACGTTTCATACCAATAGATGAAGTCCCTACAATGAATATATAGTTTTAATAATATGATAAAACTTAGTATTGGTTATGCTCAATCATTATTATGAAGATTATCAATGCCCCTGTGATACAAAAAAAACGATTTCATCAATACTTATAAGTTTTGTTCTACATCAACGTATTAATAATCGTCCTGTTTCGATCATATTCTTTTTCCGCGATTTCGTTATGTTGATTAACGTCCGTTTCTGCAAACTATGGGCTATTAGATCCCGATCCCCCATACGTAACAGCTTTTCTGGGAAGTGGTCGGAGAGACGATAGTGCGAACAGATACGGAACTAGATCCCAACCCGAATAAAACTGAAACATCGGGGAATAAGAGTGAGTGAGTGAGTTGGTTTTAACGTCCGACCAATAGTATTTCAGTTATTTGCAGACGTCACCCGCTTGAGAAAGTTATAGTGCTGCCTCACTGGACTGCCCATGCCGCGGGTACGTGGCTAGGGCACCCCGTCCAGTCACATTATCCTGACACCGGGCCGACCAGTCCTAGAACTACCCTTTTAATGTCGAGCGTAGACAAGGGGGCTACTAGTTGGTCTGTCGCGGCCGGAGATCGAACCAACGACCTTCCGAATAAGATCAGGATCGTTGATATCAAACACATGGATTTTTCGTCATTTTCGGCGTTTATTGGATAGGTTTTCTTGCGATATGCTACTTTTCAGCATGCAAACAAATGAGTTTTGTATATTGTAGGTATTTTTGAAACAGGTCGAATACAGGGACTTCCCCTTTAATAAGCAAAAATAAAATTATACGGTATGCCTACAAAAGTATTGGGAGTTTGAATATATATAGATAAGTATAACCTACGTGCGAGTATCTTAATACAATAGTGCTGAATAAAAACACTATGCAGAAAGATAATGATCACACTTGTAAGTCTGACAAATTTATATTGTATATGTAATCGCTTGATCTGGCGCGTTGCTTCGTAATGTTGTCCTTTTATTAGAGTGTCGTTGCGTAGCTAAATCAGTTTAGATTTGGAGACAGACCCTTTGTTGTTGCTATTCGGACATCGTACTTTGTCATTTGTTTTAGATTCACATCTTATGTTGTGTTGGTCTCAAACATGGATGGTTGCTCATTGAGTCTTTATCTCGAACTGCTACCAATATTTTATTCGAATCTGGAGTAATACCTGTTATATTATTGAACGGAAATGTACAACTTTCTACTACTAAACCATGTGTCAGGAATGTATGTTGAGTGCTGGTTGATGAGTGACCTTATTCTCCCAGACGCTACTGACATGATGCTTGAACGACCAATAAATGAAGATTTAAACTGATAAAATGAAAATAAAAATAATGGTAACAACATATACACATATGCTAAGATATTTAGGACGATAACATTCATTAGTTGTATCAACGCCGTAGGGAACGCAATTATCAAAGTAAGACACCCAGTATTTAATAAGTATTAACTGAATTGCTGACAAGGCGGACACAATGAGGTTGACACAAACAATTACCATCATAAACTACATTCTCACAGGAATACATCATTCAATTAACACTCTCCTCTGACATTTAACACGAATATTAGCTTTTAGACGTCTGGTCATTTTTTAACTACTTCTTATGGAAAAGTAGTAAAGTCAAGCAGGCAAAGCCACATGCAAGACGCAACCACCACCAAAACACCGATAGACAGCATGAAAGTACGGTGTAAAGGTATGAGGAAACACATTGAATGTAGAGCAATTCCTGCAAGAGGAAGAAAACAATATTGATTGGATGTACGGGGAGACGTTTCACCGCCGCCACACTGCACAACGAATCTGATATGAATATAGAACCGACAGGAGATGCCACTCGAAAGTCAACAGTGTACCAGAAGACCAGAAGCACAAATAACTTATTAAACAATTTGATAATATGCCGGCCTATGACAAAAAGTCCCCAATAAAATTGATATATCTTTTCGGTGTCTTATATTGTTATACGTTACTCAGCGCCAAAGAAACGTTACCACCCTGACATCCTTTATTTAACCTTTACCCTGCTGAGCAACTTATATTTACAGATATTTTTACCTACTACGTTACCCGGTGTCTCATCTGTGTCATCCAAACTGTTTGCATGTGTATTCACTTATCCGCCCATAACAGGCGTAAGGTTAAGTCGGATATTGAGGTTATATCTTAATTACGTAATTTTTTATTCAGCTCAATTATCTTATGCATGTATTGTTTTAAAGCTTGGGGTATTGTCCACCAATTGCGTGTGCAAAAATGATTTTGTTTTTATCAGCCGCTATGTACACTTACCTGACTTCCCTAAAACACAGACAAGTTTAAAACTAAACGACAACCAAACTACAATTGAAAGTTTAACTATGGGACAACGCTCAAAGTCATGAAGTCGTATGTTTGGTCTTATGGGCCATGTACACTGTTCGCACTAAACTATATTGAAATTAATCACAAGACAGTAAACTACGGGGTAAGTAGCGACACACAGTGCACAATACGACAGAGAGTGACGACGCGTGATCACGTCCGTCAAACTATGCTCACCAATCTCAAGGATAGCTTCAGACCGTCAACAAGACCCACACAGGATACCATAGGCATTAATCAGCGTAGAATCACCGTACATACAGTGCGGGATTGGTTCCATGAAAGGAGTATAAATGTTTATAAAGGATATTGTTGAAATGTCTTGACAGGAGAGACGCCAAAAACCGGTTTCTACTGAGAAAATGCAAACGGTCCCATTTACAGACGAGTGTGGGTTTGGTCTGAACCCTTCCTTAATTCTGTTTTTTTTTAGATCATGTCAACTTCGGATTTCCGCTATACTTTAGATATTTTAAGTTTTGGAAGGTTAGATTAACAATATGTCAATGAATTCTTAGTAAGACTTTACAATTATTGTTCAGTACAATGCATGTACATGTATGTGTTAATTGCATTTAAGTAAACGCAAACGTAATGCAAGCCTCTTGCTACAAGGTTCATTAACAATTAACTTACATTGTGATGTTGCAATAATACGGTTGGCAATCGGTCTTGATAGTTAAAGAAAACACAATATATAGCTAGGTATACACACTTCATAAGAAGTGTAAATCTAAGATCAATAGAAGTCAGAGACCATGATTGGTCCAGGAAACAGCTGCATCTACTGTTACGATCTATATGTATATAACTTTTGAGTAAGGCTATCCAAATAATATTGTTTTACGCACGACAGTTGCATGTTATCCATAAACATGGGTTAACGAAGATTTATGTGATTGCTGATGTCTGCCTTCAGTTTTTTGTGATGAGTTTGTCAAGGATAAAATGAATGTATGGATGGGATGATGAACTGGATATTGCAGCTGCGACACTGGGTATAGCGTCGATGATGATGACAGTGATAGTTTTGACGAGCCATTAGTCTTTACATTCAGCACACGGTGTCAACATCGTCATCCAGTCGTCTTGGTTATCTGTTTCATGCTTAGTTGGTAGCGTTAGTAATAAATCATTCCATGTCGCTAAAGTTCGAATATTCTATTCACTTGAAACAAACGACGGATATGAGCTGAATCATTCCAATGACAATCGAGCCGCACAGGGACACAACAATATTAGAATAGGGTATGAATGTCTCCAGATGCTCTAGCTTGAAATAACATACTAACGTTTCTTTCACTGGCAGTATATATTCGCATTATTACAACGTGCATGTGGCGAAATATATCCGCAGAATTCGCTTGTATTGCGGCACGTTTTATGATAACAATCAAAAGATGTGTATATGAAAATATAACAGAAGCAATATTAAATCAAAGGCCTGTTAGACATGTATGGGCGACAACTCGCTCGGTTTATGCTATTGCATTTGTGATGCAGAAGTGTGAATACGGATTTGTGGACAGTGCGAATATGTGCGAATATGGACGTATTGTAATATGTACGCATTTCGATTTTATTATTATACTTGATACATATATGATGTCAGGGCTTACGTTTGGTTAAGAATAACCACATATTTGCAATTTGTAATAAACAATAACGATAAAAATCAGCTTTCCCCTGTCTTAATAATATGTGCTATGTTAAGACAAGAAACCTACGGTATGTCTCACTTGCTTATCTGAGTATCGCAAACGATTCATACCCAATGCGCCATAATATTATGAGATATACCCAGGGTACGCGACTCTCAATTAGATTAAAGCTTGTTATGTATATGCATATTGTGAGCATGTACCCATACACAGGGTGTGCTCTAAAACGGACAGTTCAGGAAAACACAGACCAGATGTCATACACAGAGCTTGGTTATGTATGATGCACAAAGGCACTGACTTATATATTCGTAATAATTGGACATGTTTTATAATACTCTGTTTAACGTACACGTCTCAGTCGACTTCAACATACATGCATATTTGACTGTAACGTAAATGATGCACTAATTCACTCATGCTAACGATGCGCTGTTGACGTCACCAAATATAGTCTTACATACATACAACATTGAGTTTTATTATCTATTTTGTTTTTGCAAAAAGGTTCTGTAAAGATAGAGCTACTTATTTTAGTCTAGTTGCTTATGTCCAATTTTAGGCAAAATCGTTACTGGCTGGATTAAAGTATAAGACTTGGTATATGAGTTGCATTTGCAGTCTATAATCAAAATAAGTGGGGGTGCCCGGCTTGGCTACCCTAGTTCTGTCAAAATCCAAGATGGCGTCCAAGATGGCCGCCATAACACAATGTGTTTGATAAAATCACCCATATTTGTCAGTTTCCCTGAATAAAATTGCCTACAAATTTATAAAAAGAACACAAAGGTTGCATCATAACATATTTGGATCTATTTGGCCCATTAATTGTATGATCTTATACAAAAAAACTAAATTTCTAAAACCTAAATAGAACAGAATAGAACACAAATCGTCTAGGACATTCACTTACAGGATATACAAATATGTTACTGTTGTAATGTACCTAAGTTAGATTGTTTTGTTGATTAATTGAATATCTGCCACAAACGTTTCCTTAAACGTAGTGCACTGTGATCAAAATACAGTAAAACCTCTCTATTACGGCCACTAAAGCGAACGCTAATTGAGTGTATGAAACACAGGCGGCAGCTTAAACTAAGGTGAAAGTAAATCAGAAAGCTCCTCGAGGAGCATTTTTTTTTTAAATTTTCATCTTGCTTTAAGCAGCCACCTTCCTTAAAGACCAAATAATTGATGCAGTTGAGTGGTCTCAATGGAGGGGTTTTACTGTACATCAGTTGATCTTATTAGAATACAGTCAAACATTGATCACGAACTCTCTTAAAAGTACAAAAATGAGTCTTGCAGGAAAGACCACATACAGAACAAACAGCCTCCCCAACAGCAACACAAGGAAACAGCAAATATACATAACTATAAAAACACCAAGAGACGCACAAAGACAAAACACAATATAATAAGGGGAAGATGGAAGTACCGCCTTGGAACGGTCAGTGACAAAAGTCACTGGGGGGGGTTAAACCGGTTTATGGGCGCCCAACCTCACACTTATTCCATCCCCACCCTAAAAGACAAACAGTGTAAATAAACGTATCCTTTGCCAGTTCTCTCTTAAATTGTAAATCGCTACAGCTTTCTTAATTCGAACATAGTTGTATTTCAAAGTTAAAATATGACTAAACTTTATCAAAGTTTGACTGCATATTAGTTGTATTATAATAATTGAACTTTGCTGTTACCTACATGAAAGTACATGGTGAAAGGGATAATCAACAGTTTCCTTTGCACGCACATAAATATGTGCACTTCAAATGGGTATGTTTGCATATGCACTTTCTAGGGCACAATGGCATTGCCTTGCAGCCTCATTTTATAAGTTCTCTGCAGCTTTTAGCTGCGTTTGGGAGTGTTGTCCAGAGATGTTGTCAATTGTCATTTCATTTGGTCCAACCAAAGTTGTTGGGAGACGGGTATGGCTGTACGTTTGTTAACCTAACGTTCAATTTGTACAGGCTCCGGTTGGCATGTTGCAAAAGAGAGGCTTGAGTTGGTGATCGGTTCTGCATTAGTTTCACATGTTTACCTTGAGCAAACAGTTCCTGTTGTAGGTCATTGACTTTGTCTAGTTGTGTATAATGGTCATAAAGTACACATGTGAACCTTTCAAATTACTTAAATTCCTCACTTTGCACTTCAAACAGTATATATATATATGATGTCTTTTTACCCTTTCCTCCACATTGTGAAAAGTCACACAATGTAGACGCATGGCAAAATGGGAGCGAGACTGAATATGTTTTCCTTTTCCAAACTCTACCCAAAGTTGTAATTCCGATTTCATCCTTAGCAACTGTGGAAATATGCCAAGTAATATCACAACAACACCTACATCATCTGTGCTTACTATTAGACTAACAGATCCTTTTTGGATTGCGCCTTGGACATTGAGGACTATTATTGTATCCGCTTCCTCGTGATCAGTGAGTGGCATTTGTGTACCACAGCTTTTAGCGACAACAGATTGGCCTGCAGTGATGTAAACCGCTTTGTCGGTTGGGTATTCACAAGCAGTCAAATCTCCAGTCAAGAGTTCAAAAAGCTCTTCTTTGTTTTTTGAATTTCGAAGAAATAAGTTGAAACATACTGGTAGTCTTGTTTGACGTGACACTTTCTTTCTTTTGCCTTGGTCCCTTTTTTACAGGTGGCTTGCTTGAGACTATTACTTTTGTATGTGTCCCAAACAACAATCTGTTGTCGCTAAAGACTGTGGTACATATCTTAGGTACTATCACATCAACGCTGTGTATTTTGTGATCATACTACACAACTAGACAAAGTCAATGACCTACGACAGGAACTGTTTGCTCAAGGTAAACATATGCAATCAATGCAGAAACTATCACCAACTCAAGCCTGTCTTTTGCAACATGCCAATCGGAGCCTATACTAAGCCATCATTTGGTTAACAAACGTACAGCCATGCCTGAATGACCCATCTCCCGACAACTTTAGTTGGACCAAATGAAATGACAATTGACAACATCTCTGGACAACACTCCCAGACGCAGCAAAAAGCTACAGAGAACTTATAAAATGTGGCTGCAAAGCAATGCAATTGTGCCCAGGAAAGTGCGTATGCAAAAATACCCATCTGAAGTGCACATAGTTATGTGCGTGCAAAGGAAACTTATGACCCTTTCACCATGTAATTTCATGTAGGTAACAGCAAATTTGACTAATAGTTAGCACAACTAATATACAGTCGAACTGTGATAAGTTTAGTCATGTTTTATCTTTGAATACGAGTATGTTCCATTCTGATCCTTCGGGATCATTAGTTTTAGTGTTATTAGTTTTGAAAATTGATTACTGCTTAAGCTGGGGTTAGGGAGTTCACTTTTAATTCACTACTCATGAACAGACAGACTCAATAAAACCAAGTCTGCAATTTTCCTTTTCGCATTGCTACTTTTGCATTTGAAGGATCTCCCACTTTCAGAATATTTAAGCAAGCTCTATTGATTTACAATTGAGGGGTGTACTGGCAAATTCAACTTAAGAGAGTTCGCGTTATTACTGTTTGACTGTATTCTAATAAGATCAACTGATATACAGTAAAACCTCTCTAATGAGACCACTAAATTGCATCATTTATTTGGTCTTTAAGGAAGATGGCTGCTTAAAGCAATGTGAAAATAAAACAGGTACTCCTTGAAGAGCTTTCTGTTTTACTTTCACCTTACTTTAAGCTGCCATCTGTGTTTCATACAATTAATTAGCTTTTATTTTAGTGGTCGTAATGGAGAGGTTTTACTGCATTATGATCACAGTGCACTACGTTTAAGGCAATTTTTGTGGTAGATATTCAATTAATCAACAGAACAATCTAATTCGGGTACATTACAACAGTAAAATATTTGTGTAAGCTGTAAGTGAATGCCCTAGACGATTTGTGTTCTATTCTGTTCTATTTAGTTTTTAGAAATATAGTAATTTTGTATAAGATCATACAATTAATGGTCCAAATAGATCCAAATGTGATATAATGCAACCTTTGTGTTCCTTTTACAAAATTGTAGGCAATTTTATTCATGGAAACTGACAAATATGGGTGACTTTATCAAACACATTGTGTTATGGCGGCCATCTTGGACGCCATCTTGGATTTTGGCAGAACTAGGGTAGCCAAGTCGGGCACCCCTACTTATTTTGATTATAGACTGCATATGCAACTCATATACCAAGTCTTTAATCCACCATGTAACGATTTTCCCCCTAAGCAACTAGACTATTTGATAGATTCCTATTGCCATGTGTTCGGCACAATGTGAAATGTGCATGGCGATGGTATTGTTAGATGGTACCATATCCAAATGTAAGTGATTTCCTCAAATTGAACACACCAAGGTAAATACATTTGAACACTGACATCAATAATGCGTTTGACAGAGATCTTTAGAATTGATCGATAGACATTATATTAACAGACCTACAGATGAAGGTGCGTACCAAACTACTAAATTCGTTGTTTGTCAATCAAACCTATACTGTTAACACTCTTTAGAATCGTCGATTTGAGATGATTCGAAAGTGTGATCTCAGTGTAGGGTTTGGTGGAGATATATAGGAGTTATTCCTGACAATATTGAAATTTACTAACTTATCTGGACCTCTTTATGAACACATTGGTGCATGGTATGGTGGCATTTAGAGATGACATACTGAATAAATGTCCACTAAAACACGTGTTTAATAATACCAATAGTTGCTTCTGCTCTTGATATGCTTATACAGTAGAATTCCTCTAATGCGACCACTTAATGAATAAACATTGGTGTCTTTATAAGCAGGTGGTTGCTTAATTCAGTACAAAAGTAATGCAGAAAGCTCCTCTAGGAGCTTTCTGCATTACTTCTGTGCTGCATTGTCCTGCATTAAACTACCACCTGCATCTAGCACCCAGAATTCTACCTGTTTTAGGTGGGCGCATTAGCGCGATTCTACTGAAACAAGTGTTGTCGTATGGCTGTTTCGCATCTAGATGTAATTCAATGGATGTATGCGATTATAAACCATTTACACATCATCCGTTACATCGTCTGGTCGCATGTAAACTATCTGGTAAAAATAGGCAAGCAATATATATAAATAATGCATAAATAATTATTTGATTATTTGACACCGTTTAACAAAATGATAAAACATAATATATTTATTACAAAACCGTAAAGGGTCACGTATAAACTTAACCCTTCTCTTGCTGAATTTTAAAACACATTTATCCTTCTTTACCCATGCCCTGTTGTATAATTACATATATCTTCACTGTGTACAAGTATATCGCAATGGAATCACTGCTCTGGGGTGCATTGGGTGCACAATCAACTTGTAAATAGTGCAGACCATGCAGGAGCTGTCTCATCTGGGTCTTCACTATTTACAGGTAGGTATATTGACATGAATAGCAAGCGAAGGGTTACTAAACGAATACCTGTACTACACCGTGGTATATACGAAACGTTAATATGGAAAAATAGTCAAACAGGGAGAGCCACACACGGAATGACACCGCATCAAACACCATCTAACTCTTTCGCTGCCAATGTTACATCTATGATTACCAATGCAAACAGTTTAGAGTAACTTGGCATCTCATCCGGATCAAAACTGTTTGCTACTTTGACTGTTTCCTGTTATATAAAATGAATACAAATAAAAATGGAAAATTGTAGCAGTCTCACCAAGATCCAAACTGTGGTAATGTTTTTGAAAGATAAGGGAAGAAAATTGCACAAACGAAAATTGCACCAGCCGACAAATAGCAAACGACAATATTTGGCAGCAAAAGAATTAAAGAGAACCGTATACTCAAAAAGCTTGTAATAAAAACACCTATTATTTAGTTTGTTGGAATGGTTTCACCTTAAATTCCCTTTATTCTCCTCTGACGATACATGGATGTCAGCACTGATTTCTATGTCATTAACAACGGAAATGCAGTTACCATTAACTTCATAGATACGCTTCTTCTTAACGTCTTTGTACACATGATAGACGCAGACCAGGCGGTTCGTGTTGTTGCACATGAACATATGTATGCTCAATTCTAATGTTTCTTTTATAGCCAAAACGTGCTGTGTTTATATGCCATAATTCAAATTCAGCTAAGTAGCGCCTATGTTTTCATTATTTCGTAATAAATAATTGTGAACTTAAAGGTTTAAGAGAACTCTTAAAAGGTGGACAAATAGAACACAAACGCACAAAACAAGCATTCTGTCAAATCTTCAATCTAAAAACTAGATGCAAAAGCTAGTATTATGAGATGTGTAAAGAAATAATTCCATATCGAAATAACATACGAATGTCTACCCAGCAGTACGCGACTAGGGATAGATCATTTGTATTTTAGATGTTAACGTGAACTTCTATATAAGGGTCTACTATATGCGTTGAAAAACAAAACAATTATCAACAATTATCAATGGAACATCAAAATGCCATTGGTTCTTTCCAAATTACTGTGGTATTGAATTGAAACACTGACAGCATCGAATACATCATAGAGCACCAACACCAATAGAGCACTCTGTATAGAGCGGTCTAGACTATAGTATATTCAAATAGTCATATATTGTGCTTTACATAGGCTGGTGTTAACTTCAGACACGCGTAAAACATCTGAAAATAATATCGAATAAGGATGTATTGATAAATGCCATGATTATTTACGATTTGATCGACACTCTTTCACAATGTTCAACTTTTAGTAAATGACGACATTGGTCCTTAAAATTAATTTATAGTAGTCAAATACTTTGCAGCTTTGCTGTTCAACAGTGGATTGTATTCTAATAGAATAAAATTATAAATAATATGATACGCATATTAATTATTTCCTACATCTCAATGATTCGCCATTATTTGCAATTTTTCACATGAATTGTAATATTTGTATATACAGAACAAACTGTATTCTTGATATGCATAGCGACAGTTGCATTATCGTCTATGCTATTTTACTTGCTCATTACTACAAGGATTATCCTGAGCTAAAATATGTGAAAATTACAACGTGCCCATAGTTCATGTTTTTCTCTTTTTTGTTATAAAATGGTAATATTATGACAGTGTTCTCGTTTAACGTGTAAAGGGTCTGTTTATTATAGTGTCACTAATTCTTAAAGAGTCAATCAATTTGACTTATGGGTGACATTATTGTCTGGAAAAGTACCTCCCGATTCCCCAACCTTAATGCTCGGCACCAGAAAATCGGTAGTCACTAGCTGGCGGCTTGTCAACAGACAATATCAGAACCAGCGCCTGACAGGAACCGAACCTTAGACCTCACGGTACCGAGGCGGGTGCCTTATCCACGACGCCAAGGGAATAGGTGTATAAACGTTATTCAGCATGTAGGCCGACGGGTTATTGAGATTAAAGGTCATGCCTTAATTTGCGTTCATTATTCCAGAACTAGTCGCTGAATAGCGTATTCATTGCTGATTTATGAGGCGAAAGCGACATCGTTACCAACTATAATAAGGCTCAATACATCTTCATCACAGCAGCAATAATGACGTCTCCAGGGAAACTTAACTAAACGTGTTTCACTTATTTCTCCACAACTCACTATATATGCATTAACCCGTTAAAGACATGTGTCATGCATGCAACTCAGCGATCAATGTCCAATATGTGCTAATCTGATTAACTATTACTCGCAATCGAAGCTTAAAAAAAGTCACAACCTAAGTACACTTCTTAAGCTTAAATTTTATGCGTAGTGTTTTTCATATAATAACAAATAATTTTTAAGTGATACGTAGTACATATCACCAATTTTAGTTGATACTTTACGCACTATACCAGCGAACATATCGAACGTCTTACTTATGTCGGTTTTAGCAATAATTAATGTAAAGGAATGTCCGTCCGTGCCTGATACATAACATCAATTACGATGTGGACCAAATGAGGGTTATAAGTGTAACCAGTGCACCGCAATCGTGTTGATGTGGCTAATGAAGCTGACGCAGTAGCAGCAACTGCTTCGTTTATTGAGGAAAGGCCAAAGTATGGTATTTCACATTGTTTGATTAATTCATTTCTGTAAGATAGATTCGTATAGAAACACAGTAATTGCTGAATAGACGGCACAATAGAGTTTATGCACAAATTGACCATCGCAAATTAGATCTTCGCAGGCAGACATTTTCCATTTATCACTCCGTCATTTAGATTAAGAAGGACTGAGTGCACCGTAGACAGGGCAACTGCTGGAAAAAAGTACAAAGAAACATTGTTCATGCAGACAAACATAACACTGGTTGAAATATGTATGCACTTTATCATCATTAAAAGAGACACGTAAAATATATATGGTTGACTTGGCTATCACCATGAAATAGAAAACACTCTTGTTCTTTAATTTACATTCTAAATGCTTATTGAATACAGTTGTTCCTTGCCATACCCGATCATTTTATGAATACTGTAAAGTGTCCTCAGTTTCAACACTATTAGTTAAGCCAGTGTGACTTTGAGATAAGTGTGAGGTTAGGACGTCCGTAAACCGGGTTAAACCTCCAGTGGTGATCTTGCTACTGACCGTGCCAATGCGATACTCTCTTTGTCACCCTTACTTTTGTTTGTCTCGTGTCTTTGTGCTTGTGCTTTTGTTCATGTTTGGAATGTTTGTCTATGTTGCTTGTGTCTTTGTTGGTGTTCATCTGTGAACATCTATGTTCATCTCGTGTGTGTGTGTGTGTGTGTGTGTGTGTGTGTGTGTGTGTGTGTGTGTGTGTGTGTGTGTGTGTGTGTGTGTGTGTGTGTGTGTGTGTGTGTGTGTGTGTGTGTGTGTGTGTGTGTGTGTGTGTGTGTGTGTGTGTGTGTGTGTGTGTGTGTGTGTGTGTGTGTGTGTGTGTGTGTGTGTGTGTGTGTGTGTGTGTGTGTGTGTGTGTGTGTGTGTGTGCGTTTGCGCTACATACATTCAGAGGTTCAGGATATAAATACACAGCAACGTACCGAGGTTCCTTGTACTACCGAGGTACATTTTCCCGTTACCTCGAAATGTTAACCCCGGAATGTCTTTGTAAAGTTGAAACAAACATCCCTGCTAAATATTGACTGTACCTCGGAACATAACTGATTTGCATCCGTGTGTGACGTGTGTGCTTGCACACAGTCATGTTTCATATCTGGGCGTGTCCATAAGTTCGGTTGAGCATGCGCAGTTGTAAACGCTTCATTACACGCATGCATGACTCAACCTTCACTTGTACTGCTCACTACGATAAGAGGCTATAAATAACAACTGTGCGAGGAGATTGCTTCCGAGTCCGTGTATCTGCAACATTGCACTGGACAAAAACAATATTTATCTGGACAGTACGAGAATAGGTTTGTAGAGACGTTGATTTAATATAGAATATATTTTGATCACTTCTGAATTTTTTGCAGACAGGTGTTCTTGTAATCACGCATTCACTCTTTACGTTACTGGTGGTGGAGCAGAAGACAGCTATGTTAGTCATCGCGCATGCGCTCTATACGTTACTAGCAGTGGAGCAGTGAGATAAGCACATGTATGTAATAGCCTATGGGATCAATTTAAACCATGTTCTGAATAGTATTGATACCGTTCTTGTATAATATCTTTGTCCATTCTCTCTTTATTTGATATCTCTCTCGATCGTTCTCCAAATCCGGATCCAATTGTGTAGAAGCAAATCAAATATTCAGTGCTCTTACATACTGTCCATTTTCAATAAATGTTGTTACTCAATTTGAATCGATATTTTTATTTATTATACGACATACTGAACATAAATCTACTTCATTCGACCGCTGTGAATTTATGCTCTGCAAAGAAGAAAACGCCGAAAATGCATTTGCTATATGCTAAATTCGATTAGTTGCGGCCCTCATATGGCACAATGCACATGTACAAAAAATGAAGGATGGAGGAATTAATTACATACTGATATAAAATTAAACAAGAAGGTTTTTACGCAAGCGTAAAATGGCTGTTTAACACATACTTAACCCATTTGTGTCCTCGATCCCATAAATGGGACGTAAGCAAACAGTGTAGACTCTGATCAGACACCGCGTAATGCGACGGCTGGTCAGAGTCTACACTATTTGCTAACAGGAATTTCAATATAAAACAAACGAAATTGAAAATTTAGGCCATGCATCCCTTAGATAAAAATAAAATGGACTAATCCGATACATAGCATGGAAGAATCCACTGGACGCAAATGGTTCAAGCAAGATAGAAGAAAGAGTGACAGCAATATTGTTTAGTGCTTTTAATTAACAGATATATCGGGGAAAATTACTTTATATAATAAAAGCAGAACATTTGGAATGTTTTAATGAGCCATGATTCGTTATATCCGTGTAAGACACCAATAATACACATTACGTGACAGATCAATGTTATTCATTTTCTGAAGCACACTGACATAGAAACCATTATCACATCACCGTTGAAAAGTAAAAATAATTCATGATAAATCACAAAGCTTCTAGCACCATACGAAATTCAACACTAATAAATAATAAAAACTGAATTAAGAAAAAACAGAGATCATGATGAGAAAAGGAAATTGTTGGTGCATTTTAGAGTAAAAGGTTCCTTAACTCTTTTAGAACCTCCCGAATGTATTAACTTTTGTTAAATAAAGCTTCAGACAGGCAAGTTCAATCCAGTCAGTGTAGTTTAATGGTAGAACACCTTCTTGTCTACGGTTGAGAAGGACATCTGGGTTCAAGTCCCGGCACTGGCTATTTGAGAAGCTTGAAGATTAATTAATGCATGTTAATATAATTAAACAGACCGTACTGAATTGTAAGGAAAACACTGCACACTATACATACACGTTTGGTTTACAGATCAATACATAGGGGATTTTGTGGTTATTAATTATTCAAATAGGTTTAGCCCTAAAGAACGCTGTTTTACGCAGTTTGGACACAAATAAGACACCGACGTGTGATCCAGCTCTGACATATTTGACTCTCAAACTGTAAACGTAAGCAAACTTTTATGACGTAAGAATATGTCATGCATTTACATGTACCTGCAGTAGGGCCCTGTTGTTGGATTTCCACCAACAGGACATAGCAATAAGCTCAGGAACAGACCAGACCAGACCACCTGTCGCTTCGAAAATGTGCCATCTGATCACATTCGGTAAATGATTTGCCTTACGAACAGAGGAGACACTGATTATCCTTAAATGCATTAGAGAAGAAACATAAAGTTTCTGTCTCTATGTGATTTCCTATAATATTCATTAGTCGAAGTACTACTAAAACTAAGCATAACATAATGGCATCTCTCTCTCTCTCTCTCTCTCTCTCTCTCTCTCTCTCTCTCTCTCTCTCTCTCTCTCTCCCTCTCTCTCTCTATCTCTCTCTCTCTCTCTCTCTCTCTCTCTTTCTTCTCCCTCTCTCCCTTTCTCTTTCTATATATCCCCCCCTCTCTCTCTCTCTCATTGAGGCTGATATAGATTAAATTCCACGTAATTCGACCCGAGCTGTTTAAATAGTAAAATAACTGCAGCTGCAGACGAAAACAACCACAAAGACACGATAGTGTGCAGACAATAGTTGTAGATCGTATTTTTCTAACATCTTATATATAACACAATTCTCTAAAAACTTTACCATATGAATTATTTGTCCCGTTTGAAAGCTAGGTTTCGATGTTCATGTATGTGTATATAAATAATGTATACATGTACTGTTGTTGTTGTTGTTGTTGCACTAATTACTGCTTGATGAAAGATGCTATATATGGTCTACACGATGCATCGAATGCTCATCCCAACATGTGAAAAGTACTGCCGTAATGATTTTTTCACGTAGTGAACAAGTCCTATCCTTATGCGAATGGCTGAATCAAAGGACCCTGGTTCGAATACGGTATACGTCCTTTTCCCAGTGAGCCTGTCTGTCTGTCTGTTTATATATCTGTCCCTGGATTTGCGTTTCGAGTTGGCAGTCTATCTGTCTGCCTTCTTGCCTGTCTGTCTGTCTGTCTGTCTGTTCTGTCTGCCTGCCAACCTGCCTGCCTACCTACCTGCCTGCCTGCATGCCTCTGTCTATCTGTCTGCCTGCGTTTCTGCGTGTCTGTCTGTCTATATGTCCGTCCGTCCATCCGTACGTACCTACGTACGAATGGCTTAGCAGAGGATCATGGTTCGAGTATGTTATACTTTCTTTTCTCCAAATGAACATGTCTGTCTATATACATGTGTTTGTGTATTTGTGTTTCTGACTGTCTCTCCGACCATATGTACGTACGTCCACCCCTACATACATACATCTACCTCTAAATACCCCCTAAGTACGTAGGTGTATGTATGTATGTATGTATGTATGTATGTATGTATGTATGTATGTATGTATGTATGTATGTATGTATGTATGTATGTATGTATGTATGTATGTATGTATGTATGTATGTATGTATGTATGTATGTATGTATGTATGTATGTATGTATGTGTTTGTTTTATTTCCAACATACTGATGAAGGGAGCAGTCAGAGATTGGCTGTGTTAGCAGGTTAGCAGTATGTATTTCAAGCGATTTTTACTATATCGTCGACGTTTGATCTTTGAGCTCAGCTATCAAAAAGCCTATCAATGACGCCTATGATATCTTACTTAAGGACAGCAGACTTGGCAATTGAATGCGCATAATTAAGTCTACATATGCATCATAAATTACATTGTAAGTACGTAGACATTGCGAGATAAGTTTGGAAATGCCCGTCAAAATTCGTAAAATTCGAAAAAAGGTAATTTTCGCGATTCTTGGCTAATTCAAGACCTCGTACAGACATACACACGATCGGACAGACCCATATATGTATGCATAAGTTATGTCCAAGATTAGTTATTTATATTGGTATATAGATATAAAGAATATATGCAGGGATTATGTAATAATGGGACCCCAAAACGGCGGAAATCGCTAAAGAACAAAGAACGGTTTTGGCGCCAAAAGGGTTTTCGCGCTCGGACGGACGAACGCCTTCGCTGAGGAATGTGAATTTAGTGCCGTTTGAAAGACCTAGAAAGCAGCTACAAGTCGGTGCAGAAATATTGAAAAAAATATTGTAAAATGACTGGGATATCAGGTTCCAAACCCTTAAAATGAGCAAATCCTGAGCGATTTGGTTGTATATGTGTCATGTTGACACATGATAGGACCTTAATTGTTACATCTGGAATAGTTCTACATGTACATGAAAAAATATTACAGAAATATTAAGTTATAAGCGCGTTATAAACGTTTGATATAAATCGTCAATTTAAGGAAGTGTCTATTTTTAATATGATTTTGTTTTACTTTTAAGGAGAACGCATAGGGCTAGACTATCAAACCATATGTCATTTTGTAGATATTATGCCCTACACGCCGATACCTTTTAAATTAGAATCAGTGAAACGATAAGATTTTTTATAGCCCAAATACGGACAGGGACACTTCAACTACCAAACCCTATCAAAATTCAACCCTCGGAAAAATGAAATAACTACCTTCCTAACTTCCCGTACGGCCCGCACAGACATACAGATGAACAGACGGACATTCAAACCTACGCGGACGGTTAGCAAATATCCTGTACTATATATGTATATATTATAAGTCTATACCACCCTGTTATAGATACAGTCTTTGTCAAAAGTCATGAAACCGACCCGTTTTTTATAGCAAAATATAGATTCCGAGGAGATAATTCACTGCGCGTACAGTCGGACAAGCACATTAATACTGCAACATCTGATGTTTTGGTAAAGTATATTATAGGGCCTTTGCAATGAATGTAAAAATATATTATCTGTCTATAAAATTATGCCTTATACGGGCATTTGAAATTGCCAATTTGATTAAAGAAAACAACGATCGAGTAATAACCTTATCGTTTACGGCCCGCACAGACCGACATATGAACGGACGGACATTGAACCCTACGCAGACGGTTAGCAAATGTCCTGTACTATATACCCATGTATATTTTATAGTCTATACCACCCTATTATGGATACAGTCTGTGTCAAAAGTCATGAAAAACGACCCCTTTTTATAACAAACTTTAGACGCAGATTAGAGAATTTCCTGTGCGTACGGTCGGACAAACACGTTAAGATTGCAACATATGGTATTTTTGTAAAGTATATTATAGGGCCTTTGAATGCAAAATTATATTATATATCTAAAAAATTATGCCTTAGACGGGCATTTGAAATTGCATTTTTTACTTTCCGTATATCTGAATTTGGCCGTTTTTTAAGCTGTATGGACGGACGAATGTCCCAAACTCTACGCAAACTCTGTCCTTTTGTTTATAAAGAAAAATAATATATACAAAGAAATGATGTAGAAATAACCCTCAAGAGAGACCAAAAACAGCCTGATTTTCACAAAATATAGCGATTGGGGCATATAGAATGGCGCGAACGGACGGACGAACAGCCGTGCGAAGTATATTAAAATACCAGCTTGTAGAGACTAACTTGCTTTATACATACACGTAGGTTTAAAATAAAAATAAATGTTTATACAGCCCAGGGCTCCATTAAATAGGGTCCAGAATGTGCATTTTGGACTCTTTAGCGGGTGTTCAGGATTGAACCTAGACCCAACTTTATCGATGATTTTCGGTAAAACACTTAGTACCAATAGAATAACTATAATAAGATCTACATATGCATTATAAATTTAGTGCGCAGACATGGCGAGGTCTGTTCAGAAATGATGGTCAAAGTTCGTGAAATTCGGAAAAACCGGAAATTTTCGCGATACTTAGCTAATTCAAGACCTCGCACAGACATACACAAGAACGGACAGACCAGTATATTTATGCATAAAGTATGCCCAAGAACAGTTCTTTATATTGGTATAAAGATATAAAGAATATATGCAGGGATTATGTAATAATAAGACCCCCAAAACGGCGGAAATCGCTAAAGAACAAAGGAATGTTTTGGCGCCAAAATGGCTTTCGCGCTCGGACGGACGAACGCATACACCGGGGAACAGACATTTAGTGCCATTTATAAGGCCTAGTAAGCAGCTACACGTCGGTGCAAAAATATTTTAAAAATATTGAAAATTGGCTGAGATATCAGGTTCCAACCCCTTAAAATGATCAAATCCGGAACCATTTAGGGGTATCTGTGTCATAACTGGCAACCTAATTAAAACTCTGAGTTGACACTTGGTTAGTACTTACTTTTAACATCTTGAATAGTTCTACAAGTATATGAAAACATATTACGGAAATATTGATTAATAAGCGCGTTATGAACGTTTGATGTAACAGGAGCAAATATGAAAGTGTCTGTTTTTAACATTTTTTTTAATTTTTTAATGATAACCCGTAGAGCTAGAATATCAAACAACATGTCATGTTGTAGGTCATAACGTGCCCTACACGCTGATACCTTCATAATGGAAATCGGTCAAAAGATAAGTTTTTTATTGCCCAAATACGGCCAGGGACACTTCAACCACAAAACCCTATTAAAATTCAGCCTAAAAAATGCGATAACTTCCTTATATGGAAGTTTTCAGAAATGACACTTACAGGATCCAAAGACATTTGGTTGTTGCATCTTTTGACACCAACATCGCTATATTCGGAAAATAAGTAACAGTGTCATAAACGAATCACGAAAGTTGCGAACTTTTGTTAGGTTAAATAGTATACCTGACATGGCATCATAATCTCAACTCCCGACTTTGGAGACAGAATTTTTGTGTGTGTGAGTGTTTGGTATGTGGTTGGGTCATGGTCATCGAAACCCGACATTGAAAGATCACGATTGGTGTTGCGTAATCGCTGGGGGTTAAAAATTACGGGTTGGAATGTTCCTCAAAGTTGACCAGAAATTCGGATCCTTATTATTGTGTGTACTCAGGTACACTCGGCTCAAAGACATAAAGCGGGCTCAAGAAACATGACATACATAAGTATGTATGTCTGTCAACGGGTTGCAAAAACACGAAATATAGCCTCAGATAAGAGAATTTTCAGCGCGTACGGTCGGACGAACATGTTAGTATTGCAACATCTGGTAATTTTGTAAAGTATATTATAGGGCCTTTGGACTGAATGTAAAATTATATAATCTATCTATAAAATTACGCCTTATACGGGCATTTGAAATTGCAATTCTCGGTAATAAAAACACCGGTCGAGTAATAACCTTATCTTGTACGGCCCGCACAGACAGACAGATGAACGGACGGACGGACATTCAAACCTACGCGGACGGTTAGCAAATATCCTGTACTATATACCCATGTATATATTATAAGTCTATACCACCCTGTTATTGATACAGTCTTTGTCAAAAGTCATGAAACCGACCCGTTTTTTATAGCAAAATATAGATTCCGAGGAGAGAATTCACTGCGCGTACGGTCGGACAAACACATTAATACTGCAACATCTGGTGTTTTGGTAAAGTATATTATAGGGCCTTAGCAATGAATGTAAAAATATATTATCTGTCTATAAAAGTATGCCTTATACGGGCATTTGAAATTGCTAATTTCATTAAAGAAAACAACGATCGCGTAATAACCCTATCTTTTACGGCCCGCACAGACAGACATATGAACGGACGGACATTGAACCCTACGCAGACGGTTAGCAAATGTCCTGTACTATATATCCATGTATATGTTATAAGTCTATACCACCCTATTATGGCTACAGTCTGTGTCAAAAGTCATAAAAACAACCCCTTTTTATAACAAAATTTAGACGCAGATTAGAGAATTTCCTGCGCGTGCGGTCGGGCAAACACGTTAATATTGCAACATCTGGTATTTTTGTAAAGTATATTATAGGGCCTTTGCACTGAATGCACAATTATATTATATATCTAAAATTATGCATTAGACGGGCATTTGAAATTGCATTTTTTTACTTTCCGTATATCTGAATTTGGCCGTTTTATAAGCTGTACGGACGGACGAATGTCCCAAACTCTACGCAAACTCTGTCCTTTTGTTTATATCTTTATTACCTACTTACATATGTAAAAAAACTAATATATACAAAGAAATGATGTAGAAATAACCCTCAAAAGAGACCAAAAACGGCCTGATTTTCACAAAATATAGCGATTGGGGCATATAGAACGGTGTGTACGGACGGACGAACAGCCGTGCGAAGTATATTAAAATACCAGCTTGTAGAGACTAACTTGCTTTATACATACACGTAGGTTTGAAATAAAAACAAATGTTTATACAGCCCAGGGCTCCATTAAATAGGGTCCAGAATGTGCATTTTGGACTCTTTAGCGGGTGTCCAGGATTGAACCTAGACCCAACTTTATCGATGATTTTCGGTAAAACACTTAGTACCAATAGAATAACTATAATAAGATCTACATATGCATTATAAATTTAGTGCGCAGATATGGCGAGGTCTGTTCAGAAATGATGGTCAAAGTTCGTAAAATTCGGAAAAACCGGAAATTTTCGCGATACTTAGCTAATTCAAGACCTCGCACAGACATACACAAGAACGGACAGACCAGTATATTTATGCATAAAGTATGCACAAGAACAGTTCTTTATATTGGTATAAATATATAAAGAATATATGCAGGGATTATGTAATAATAAGACCCCCAAAACGGCGGAAATCGCTAAAGAACAAAGGAATGTTTTGGCGCCAAAATGGTTTTCGCGCTCGGACGGACGAACGCTTACACCGGGGAACAGACATTTAGTGCCATTTAAAATGCCTAGTAAGCAGCTACACGTCGGTGCAAAAATATTTAAAAAATATTGAAAATTGGCTGAGATATCAGGTTCCAACCCCTTAAAATGATCAAATCCGGAACCATTCAGGGGTATCTGTGTCATAACTGGCAACCTAATTAAAACTCTGAGTTGACACTTGGTTAGTACTTACTTTTAACATCTTGAATAGTTCTACAAGTATATGACAACATATTACGGAAATATTGATTAATAAGCGCGTTATGAACGTTTGATGTAACAGGAGCAAATATGAAAGTGTCTGTTTTTAACATTGTTTTTAAAAAAATTAATGATAACCCGTAGAGCTAGAATATCAAACGACATGTCATGTTGTAGGTCTTAACGTGCCCTACATGCCGATACCTTCATAATGGAAATCAGTCAAAAGATAAGTTTTTTATTGCCCAAATACGGCCAGGGACACTTCAACCACCAAACCCTATCAAAATTCAGCCTAAAAAATGCGATAACTTCCTTATATGGAAGTTTTCGGAAATGATACATACAGGATCTAAAGAATCAGAAATTATCGGAAAATAAATAAAAGTGTCATAAAGGGAACACGAAAGTTGCGGACTTGTGTCTAGTTAAATAGTATACCTGACATGGTGTCAAAATGTCAACTCCTGATTTTTGACATAGAATTTTTTTATTACTGCTGGGTAAGAGGTCGGGTCAAGGTGACCGAAGCCCGACCTTGAAACGTCACGATTGGTGTCGTAATCCGGGGGGGGGGGTTAAAATGACGTCAATCGGAAATGACGTCAAACGTAATTAACCCTACCCGGAATTCTGAACTGGTATAACTCAGTAACAGTATGAATTGCAAAAATAGTGACAACTACAAAACTGCTTCGTTTAAAAGGCTCTGTCAATTCAGTTCCACTTTCCCACCTAGCATGTTTCTTTATGGGTTATATATATTCCACATCTCTCCAGTCGTTTGTTGTAAGAGAAAATTTAATTCATTAAATGATTGCTGTCGAAATCTTGATGTCCATCTAATTATTTTCTAGGACTTAACGACTTTTGTTCTTACATGTATATTCCAAATCTCTCCGGTAGCTTGTTATAAGGGAACATTTAATTCATTAGGCTGTGTCACAAACAAGGGCAGACAACCCACTTGTATTCAGCCGAGTTGTCCATTTGACCATAGTGTCATACCCACTGCATTGAAACTTTTACAACGATATGCTACAAGCCTGGGTTTGATTGCATCTGGATCAGGATAACACGACCGACAACCACCGGTCTCTCGGCACGAATGTGGGTGGGGTAACAAAATTGAAATATTAAAACCGTCATAACCTTTGAACGGAGAAAAATAGAAAACCAAAGTAAACTGGAAAGTTGCTTGTCCTGGTGGGACCTATCGATTGATACTTACTAGGTTATTTATGCGACCGGCCGAGAACGGGACCGAAAACCATTTCCGTTCAAAGTTCGCGAACATCCAGCATAACTCAGGATCCATAGGAAATAGAAATATAGTGTAAACAGTAATTTTGCTTTATTAGACAAGCCCTGTCGCATTGTTTCACTTAGCACTTTTGGTTCGGATTTTCGCTCTAGTGCACGGTTTTGAGGTCTCAGGTTCGAAACCTTGATATCAATCGATTTACTGGCTAGGACTGAACAACTTTTGTTCTTACATATATATTCCAAATCTCTCCGGTAGCTTGTTATAATAGAAAATTTAATTCATTAGGCTGTGACACAAACAAGGTCAGAGAACCCACTCGATCCCCGGTCGCGACAGACTAAAAGTAATTAAAAGCTGGTTCTAGTAGCCCCTTGTCTACGCTCGACATTAAAAGGGTAGTTCTAGGACTGGTCGGCCCGGTGTCAGGATAATGAGACTGGATGGGATGCCCTTGCCATGTGTCCGCGACAGGGGCATTCCAATGATGCAGCACTATAACTTGTCTCAAGTACTCAAGAAATACTGTTGGTCGAACGTAAAGCCCAACTCACAAATTCACTCACTCACTCACTCACTCAACAGCAAATTTGCTTCATTTGACAAGCTCGATCGATTCTCGTCAAGTTTTCTTATCCAGTCGTTCTGGTTCCGGTTTTTCGCTTTTGTGCAATATTTTGAAACCTTCATGTCAATCGATTTAACAGTCAGAAATGGAGAACTTTTATTCTTACATATATATTCCATGTATCTCCGGTAATATGTTTTGTTAAACCCTTTCCTTCATATAAACGTGTTTTTACGCATCTGCTTACAGAGTAGACCCAGATCAGACGGTTCCTTTATAGCCGTCTGATCAGGGTCTGCTATTTTTGCTAACGGAATTTGATACTTCGTTCTTTACTTTCTAAAATGGCTACAATTTCCCTTCTTTTAGAAATGAAAAAATAATGAAATCTTTTTTTTTTAAACTCAAGAATAATCTAATGCATTTTTCATCAGCAAGCTAAAGGTTAATGTATACCTCTTGTGAAACACTCAAGTAAATGCTGATTAAATCTACTTGGTCAGATAGAGCTTATAAATGGAATCAATCCATAAAGTCAACACATGCAATAGTTCTCATGAGAGTGTGTAGTGTTCTTGTAAACTAACCACTGGTCAGAT
This sequence comes from Azorinus chamasolen, assembly GCA_963576725.1. Lineage (NCBI taxonomy): Eukaryota > Metazoa > Mollusca > Bivalvia > Cardiida > Solecurtidae > Azorinus > Azorinus chamasolen. Next base: position 23,664,859 of record OY755239.1, read on the forward strand.
TGTTTGTACACAGTTATCAAGCATCCGATCAAACTACTAATGAATCTGAACTGCCGTAAGCTGGAAAGTCTGATTTCGCTTTAAACACTATTTCCCATGGATATTTCTTGAGAACTATGTTTATGTAAATGTAAGAAAGGAATTTCAAATTTCAAGGTACTTCGAATACTGACAGTGATGGTAATTATACTACATAGGTGTAGGAGCGTTTTCAATATTGTGTGTGGGGGGGGGGGGGGGTGTAATGGCGGGGAGGGGGTCAAGGAGAAAAAAATATATTTGTAGCTTAAAACTTCTTCCAGTGGTTGATAGATTATACATTTCTATATAAAATGTGACGAAGATGGGGAAACGGAAGAAAAAAGATTCGATCCACTGGCTTATTAGTCTTCATTGTGTTACAGACAGCTTGTTAGACCACTCGAACAAGATGACCTGCAGTATAACGTAATTTTACCATATTTAACTTGTCTAACGGGCAAATTTCCCTTCATCCCGGAAGATGTACATTTTCGGAAAAAAAATTAAAACATAGATCTATTCATAAGAAGAAGTTAATTTCATATTGTAACATTCACTCAATAATATGAATATTATTCCTGTCTTATCTTGAGTCATGTCTCACAAAAGCAATGCCTGTATCGTTACCATTTTCTTTAAATTAATGAATTCCCGGTCAGGTTTATGCAGATACCTTCAGGAGAGGATCTTACATTTCACCTGTTCGTTGGTTTTACACACGTGTAGAAAAAGACAAAATAGCGCCAATCGTAACTACTCGTCGTTTTCCGTCAGTGTTCGGAGTAAAGCCGGGGAAACTTATCCGATGGCACTCGGGACACTTCAGATATTCCGAACCCTGGTGGAATAAGACGAGTAGTAGAATGGAGACGTAAAGTTTGTATGAGCTATGATCACTACTGGCTCCTTATTTGTTTTGAGAAACCCTTTTCTTGAGATAGGAGCTAAATTATGAATGATCACAAAAGTCGATAAGTCGTGGATATATTTTGTTTTCAGAAATGCGATTCTAAAGATCTACTCTGCGTTCTGAGAAATTGGAACCTGAACATCAAGACGTAATATTAGTAACGATTATTGAACTGACACGCATAATTCTTAGCATTCCGATTGTCACTTTTATAATCATTTCTGGTATAAATAAAGAAGTACTGCAGATTCACATATGTGTGGAGCTTATCGATTCCCACGAAAATATAAAAATATACATGAATGGCAGTTTAATAATGTTTACCAGTACTCACAATCTATACCAACAAACAAGTAAAACTTGGAAACCTTGCTCAAGAATGTTATATTGCTATAAGTTTCATATAGAATACAAACTGTTCTAGGACAATAAATATAGAAAACAACATAGTAAGCTGGAGCATAATATTAAGTCAGGTATTCCCCAATATTCGCCAGTATTGCATATTAATTATTACAGTATAACCTCTCTTAACCGGAATTCTAGTAGATAAGAATTTAGATACTTTTATGCAGGTGGCTGCTTAATGTAGAGTGAAAGTCACGCAGAAAGCTCCTAGACTTTCTGTATGACTTTCACCCTGCATTAAGCTGCCACCTGTCTCGAAGACCGATATTCATACTACATTTAACGGCCGGTTAAGAGAGGTTTTACTGTACTTATTGATTATTGCTGATTCTTAAATGGTCTGCTCAGTTGTTTTATATAAATTTACATTTCGCATAATCTAAACGATATGCATATGCATGGAAAAATAACAATAATAATGCATGATAACATCACATTTCCTTATCTTGAAATAAAATAGTTGCATTATACCTAAAGGAGGACCTAGTTCTCAAATACTCTCTGCATATTTCATAAATACATTAGTATCTCAAACCTTCATCTGCTTCAGCTGTAAAAATACAAGTTATATTCCCTTTGTTTACAATAAAAACCAAAAACAAAACAGTTTGGATTTCAAACAGTTTGGATCCTAATGAGACGCCGATTTAATCGTTGTCTCATTTGGACCAAAACTGTTTACAAACTTCATCACAAATTCGCCCAAATTAGCAGACTAAAGGTTAAATGGAAGAGAGGTTAATCTTATCTCCTCTGACCTATGGACAGTGACTGCTGGTACCACGGATTATTTATGAGTCCGTGCTTAAACGAATAACGGAGAGTTTCATTTTACTGAGATTGCAAGCGAGCGAATCTTGTCGAAGCTTGTGGTACAATGGCAACACGGAACTCAGCAATAATCTGAGAAAGGTATGTCAGTTACATTAAACAAATCTTATGTTAAAAACGTACCTTAACTATAAATCGAAACAAGAAACACACCTACTGCACGTTTACCATATCATTAACTGGAGTTGCCATTAGTACAGCGCCGTCGACCATTGCTTTACAAATTCTGTCAATACTGATATAGAGTTTATGAATGCTCAGTGATTAAATTTTTCGACTCAAACGTTACCGTCTGCAGCTATTTTATATGCTGTATCTTTTAAAACATCGTGTGGTTTAAGGTCTGAGTCAAAATCACCCTCAAAAGGTAATTTTATTGTTCTTCGAGATCATTAGTTTCGATGCTATTAGTCTTTAAAATTGAATACTGCTTAAGCCGGTGCTAGGGGGCGTGAGTAGTATTGCACTTGTAATTACTACTCATGAACATACTCAATAAAACCAAGTCTGCAATTTTCTCTTTTTGCATTTCTACTTTTGCTTTCGAAGGTTCACCCATTTTCAGAATATACATGGATGTATAATTGTAACGCATATTGTTATAAAGGAAGTGTTAGCATATATAGTTTTCATGCAAATATGCATGTCGTTTAAATTGGTGTTGACAGCATTTGTACTGCAGATTGTTCAGAAATGAAAATAGAAGATGTGGTTCATTGTTACCTCGGAATGTTCATGATATAAAACACAGTTAGTTAGCCTTCCTAGAATGTGTTCGATTCTCACCGTAGGCAGATTGGAGTTCTTTCTTGATGAAGAGCAAATAATCTGCACTGATTATGCAGAGAAAAACTGTTTTGTTTCAAACATTTTAGATGAGAAACGGCAGTATAAAACAATTTTAACCGTAAAACTGCAGCAACTGATGTTTGTCCCTTTTACCTCATAATGTTTACACAGCATCTGTGTATGTGTGAATCCATAAATGTACCTCAGAACGTCTGCGTATAGTATTTATGTTATGTTTGTTTATTACGTACATCAGACAGGGGTTTTAAATGAACCACAGAATAGTTGTATGTCAACCCTTTCCCCATAAATACGCCTTACTAGGCCTTTGCAACCGGAGAAGACCCAGCCCAAACTGGTTCGGTAGGAACTGTGAGATCGCGGAATATTCTGTTTGCTGACGATACATGCTCTGTGCTTTATATTTGGTATTCTCATGCATATGTACATGCTGCCTTTGTTGAACTTTTTGTCCTGTTTGTTTTCTGACCCCAACTTTTGAAATAGATGAAATAGAAACTTTCTGTTAGTATAAACATACATCTGTTAAAGCTGTATCTATTTAATGGGATCAGATAAAGATCAAATACAGCTTGCAGGATCAAACTTAGTGTACAAATGCAGGTTTTAAAGATGCATTTATTGGGTGGGTTAAGGTCTAGGTAACAATCACTCTTTGTGATAAAATATCAATGATTGCAGAAAAAGAATAATGTTGGTGTTTGCCTCTTTAGAGGCTTAATTGTTGATTTGCTCATCTGCCAATACCATGTCTTTAAGTAAAACGTTACCTTTGCAGGAAAGTTGAATTGTCTAGTAGTTTGCTATGTAAATCAAACACTGCTTTGTTTAATTGTTATTTATACAGATGCCTGACAATCTTACAGCAACTGTACAGGTTTTGAAGTCAGCCGAAGGACATTCCGGTTTCTTATCAAAAGGACATTCTGTAGATTCTCACAAAGGTAATCATAAACCTGTATAATTACTTGTATATCTGCAAGGCAGATTGTTACAAACGGATTTTGCAAATATCCTTGTCAAGCATATATGCATTGTGCTAAATTTGTGTGAATAACATTTGTACTGCAGAATGTTAAGAAATGGAAATTGGGGTTCATTGTTACCTCGGAACGTTCATGATATAACACACAGTCAGTAAGCCTTCCCAGATAAAGTTCTATATTCCCACAGATTGGATGATCTATGGCGAGGTATTACTCAGTCTGCTTAGCTAATGAAACGTAGAAAAGTTTTTAATTTGAGTGACTTTCATCTGCCTAAAACTATTTTAATAAAATTACTTAAGTATAGCTCAGTCTAATTAGCTAAGCATAATTTTGAAACGGCCAGTATTTAATTATCTTATAACAATGTTTCATAGGACATAATGATAAACTTAAAAATTCAGTAATTGATGTTTGACGCTTGTACCTCATAATGTTTGCATAGCATCTATGTATGTGTGTGTTCATAAATGTACCTCAGAACATGTGTGTATGGTATTGATGGTATGTGTATTATAACGTACGTCAGGGTCTACTTTGTTTGTTTAAGAAATATGCTTTGTATATTTTTTGTATTGTTATGCATATTAAAATGCTGTATTTGAATGACATTTTTGTCCGGTTTGGTTTCTGTTTAGATATCTTAATATAACTGTGCTCCAAAGGATATAAATATAACCATAAACTTTCAGTAACTGATGTTTGAAGCTTGTACCTCATAATGTTTGCAGAGCATCTGTGAATGTATGTGTGCATAAAATTACCTCAGAACGTCTATGTATAGTATTGATGGTATGTGTATGTATATACATGTACATACCTCAGACAGAGGTTTGAATGTTGCCTTTGAATGACCTGTTTAGTCCTGTTTGTTTTCTATCAACAACTTTAATCTTGACACCTACTTTTGAAGCAGATGAAATAGAAACTTCATGTTAGTATACACATGCATCTGTTTAAGCTTTATCTATTTAATGGGATTAGGTCAGGGTCAACGTCACTTTTCAAGATCAAAGTTTGTGCACAAATGCAGTTTTTAAAGATGCATTTAAGTTGTTTAAGGTCTAGGTCAAAATTACTCTCAAAAGGTAAACCACATATCTGTTAATTTGTCATGTCATTCGGGATCATTTATTTTGATGTCATTAGTTTTGAAAATTGAATACTGCTTAAACCAGTGCTAGATGACGTGAGTAGTGTTGCACTTTTAATTATTACTCATGAACAGACTCACAAAAACTGAGTCTGCCAATGTTTTCTTTTTGCCTTTCTAGTTTTGCTTCCGAAGGGTAACACATTTTAAGAATACATGCATAATTAGATTGCAGAATGTTATAAAAGAAGTGTTAGCATATATCGTTTTCATGCAAATGTGCATATTGTTAAGTTTGTGTTGACAGCATTTGTACTACAGAATGTTAAGAAATGAAAATAGTAAATGTGGTTCATTGTTACCTCGGAATGTTCATGATATAACACACAGTAGTAGCCTTCCTAGAATGTGTCGATTCTCACCGTAGGTAGATTGGATATTGGTTCTTGATGTAGAGAAAATAATCTGCACTGGTTATGCAGAGAAACCCAATTTGTATCAAACATTTTAGATGACAAACGACAGTATGAAGCATTTTTTAACCCTAAATCTTCGGTAACTGATGTTTGACCCTTTTACCTCATAATGTTTGCATAGCATCTGTGTATGTTTGAGTGCATAAATGTACCTCAGAACGTCTGCGTATAATATTGATGTTATATGTATTTATTCCGTACCTCAGGCAGAAATTTTAAATGGATCACAGAATATTTGTATGTTTCCCCCTTCCCCCATGAATACGCCTTGATAGGCCTTTGCAATCGGAGAAGACCCAGACCAGACTGGTTATGTAGGAACAAGGAGATCACGGACTATTCTGTTTGTTGAAGATGCATACCCTGTGCTTTATATGTTGTATTCTCATGCATATTTAAATGCTGCCTTTGGGTGAACTGTTTGTCCTGTTTGTTTTCTGTCAGCAACTTAAACGTTGACTCCAACTTTTGGAATAGATGAAATAGAAACTTCATGTTACCACTGACGAAAAGACCATCATTTCAGACCATGTCAAAAAGTGTGAACAATTTGGAACCGATATTAAAATTACACAACATAAACTTCCTACTATGTATTGGTTACCAAAACTACATAAAAAACCATATAAAGCGCGTTTCATTGCAAATTCTAGTTCATGTACAACTACTAAATTGTCTATACTTTTGACTTCTTGTTTAACGAAGGTAAAGGAACATGTAAAATTTTACTGTGATAAGACTTATGAAAATTCTGGAATAAATCTCTTCTGGTCTATTAAGAACTCTTCGGAAGTCTTAAACAAACTTAAGAACAAAAGGTATCTTGCATCCACTGTAAGCACGTACGATTTTTCTACTCTGTACACAACTCTTCCTCATATTTTAATTAAGGATAAGCTTACTAACTTGATCCAGAAAGTATTTGCCCGAGAAAAAACATCATTCTTGGCATGTAATGCTGAAAAAGCTTTCTTTACTGACGAGCAAATGAAATATTACACCAATTGGACTTGCTCAGAAGTTTGCGAAGCACTAACCTTTCTTTTGGATAACATATTTGTACGTTATGGGAATGCTATATACCGTCAGGTAATTGGTATTCCCATGGGTACGAATTGTGCACCACTTGTCGCAGATTTGTTTTTGTACTGCTATGAGAGAGATTTCATGTTGAGTTTGAATCCTCAATCACAAGAAGATGTTATAAAAGCCTTCAATGAAACTTGTCGATATTTGGATGATATTTTTAACTTAGATAACCCTTTCTTTGATGCTCTGATTCCTACAATTTATCCTAAAGAACTCAAATTGAATAAAGCAAACCCGTCCGACAATTATGCAGCGTTTCTTGACCTAGACCTTAAAATTAATAATGGAATGATTTCTTCTAAAATATATGACAAAAGAGATGATTTTGATTTTAATATTGTAAATTTTCCTCATCTTGACGGGGATGTTCCCCGTGCTCCATCTTACGGGGTTTATATATCTCAACTTATTCGTTTTGCTAGAGCTTGTTCATCTATTGACGATTTTAACTGTCGAAATCTCATTTTAACTGAAAAACTGCTTAAACAAGGATATAGATACCATAAACTAAGAAAAACTTTCTCTAAATTTTACTATCGAAATCTCTCGCTTATTGGCAAGTACAATTGTAATCTCAAGGTACTTTTGCGACACGGTATCTCACATCCTGAATTTTATGGTGATGTGATTTTCAAACTTCGTAAAATTATTGGACATACCCATTTTCTCACTTTGTTCATCAAATATATAAAACAATTCATTAAAAAGGGATATGATCCTGTATTACTACAACATACTGCATGTTTGGTTGTGAACCCTTTTACAGTTGGCAATCACGCTGGCCTCTTTGCATGTACGCCGACAAGAAAGGTTTAGTACTCTATGAAGGCGACCTCTTAAATCCAGAAATGGAAGGAGAACGTCGGATATCTGTACTATTTCATTTTTGTCGTACCCTTTATTACTTTTCTACAGTTACTCTGTTTGCAGCTCAATCATTGAGTACACTAGCGATAGGTGGATACAGTATGTTCAATTAAATGTTTTCTTTGTTATACATGCACGTTACCACTGTATTTGCTGTCGCGGTTGTTGTAGATTAGTCGGAGAGGGGATACGTTTATTTACACTGTTTGTCTTTTAGGATGGGGATGGAATAAGGGTGAGGTTGGGCGCCCATAAACCGGTTTAAACCCCCGGTGACTTTTGTCACTGACCGTTCCAAGGCGGTACTTCCATCTTCCTCCTATTGTATGTTTGTTTTGTCTTTGTGCGTCTCTTGTTGTTTTTTCTACCTATGTACATTTGCTGTTTCCTTGTGTTGCTGTTCGGGCGAGTGTTTGTTCTGTATGTGGTGTTTCCTGCATGACTCATTTTTGTACTTTTAGTATATACATGCACCTGGTAAAGCTCTATCTATTTATTGGGATCAGGTAAAGGTCGAATACACCCTTCAGGATCAAAGTTAGTGTACAAATGCAGGTTTTAAAGATGCATCTATTGAGTGGGTTAAGGTCTAGGTCACAATCACTCTTTGGATCAAAATAAAATATCAATGATTGCAGAAAAAGAATAAAGTTGATATGCTCATGCGCCAATACCATGTCTTTAAGTAAACGTTATCTATGGAGGAAAATTAAACCGTCTAGCATTTTGTTATGCAAATCAAACATAACACTGCTTTGTTAAATTGTTATTTTGACAGTCGTACAGCAACTGTACAAGTCTTGAAGCAAGCTGAAGAACATCCCGGTTAATTATCAAAAGGATATTCTGCAGATTCTTACAAAGGTAATCGTAAACCTGTATAATTACTTGTATAACTGCAAGGCGGATTGCTATAAACAAATTTTGCAAATATCGTTGTCAGGCATATATACATGTTACTAAATTTGTGTTGACAACATTTGTACTGCAGAATGTTAAGAAATAGAAATAGTGTTTCAATGGTACATAGTCAGTAGGCCTTCCCAGATAAGTTTTATATTCCCACAGTATGCAGATTTCTGTGGCGAGGTAGTGAAAATAATCTGCACTGATTGTGTAGAGAAAATCTATTTTGTTCCAAACATTTTAGATGAGATATAACAATTTAGAAACAATTTTCAAAGGTCGTGTTTGTATTCTGATAATTGGTATTGTACTTTAAGTGATTGTAAGTATTAAAGGCGTTAGTAATTGTGAATTCATATCTATTAAGAGTGTAGGAATAACACATTTCATTAAGTATGTTCATTGAGTGATTTTCATCTGTCTATGACTGTATTCATAAAAATAATTAAGCACAACTCAAGTCTAATTAGCTAAGCATAATTTTGAACCGGCCAGTGCTTAGATATCTTATAATTGTGTTTCATGTAATATAATTGTAGTTTAAATGATTGTAAGTATAAAGGCGTTAGTATTTGAGAATTCGTATCTATTAAGGGTGTAGGAATAACACATTTCATTTGGATTAAGTCTTTTCATTGAGTGATTTTCATCTGTCTAAGACTGTATTCATAAACATACTTAAGTATAACTTAAGTATAAGTTAGATATCTTATAAATGTTTTTGATGTGACATACATTAAATGTACAACCATAAAACTTCAGTAACTGATGTTTGACAGTTGTACCTCATAATGTTTGCCCCGCATCTGTGTATGTTTATGTGTGAGTGCATATGTTTTCCACAGAACGTCTGTGTATAGTATTGATGGTATGTGTTTCTAATTACGTACCTCAGAAAGAGGTTTTAAATGGATCACATAATATTTGTATGTTAACACTTTTCTATGGAACGCCGCAGTTGTCTTATGCTGAGGTCGGAAATGTTGTCTTGTTGAAACATTATGTCGTCATGTCAAAAACATATGTTATCCTGTTGAACTATAATGTTATTATGTCAAACATAAGTTATCCTCTTCAAAACAAGTGTTGTTATGTGAAATTGTTATGTCATCATGTTAAATAGAATGTCATCTTGTTCAATTCGAATATGTGATTATGTCAGTTCTGCAAGCAATTTTGTTATAATCATATATCATTATGTTAGACTAACATGTTATCCTGTTCACTGTTAAACTACTATGCTATTAGATCAAATGGGTAAGTTGTCTTCTTCAATACAAGTGTTGTTATGCTAATTTGTTATGACCATTCAGTTGAACACATACGTCATCGGGTTAAATTCCAATGTGATTATATCTTGTTATAACCATATGTCATTTATTAAATTAATTTGTTATCCTGTTGAAGGGGTACGTTGTTTTGTTCAATGAAATAGTGATTATGTTGAATGTGCATGTTGTCTTGTTCAAACAGCATGTCATTATGTTATTCAGCATGTGGTCTTCATGAAACAGTATGTCGTTATGTCAAATACATATGCTATCCTGTTGAACTAACATGCTCTTATTTCAAACGCGTACGTTGTTTTCTTCAAAACAAGTGTTTTATGTTACATTGCTATGTCATTATGTTAAATACATACGTCATTTTCTTATGAAAATACGTCATTTTGTTAAATTCAAATGTGATTATGTCAGTTTTGTCAGCTATCTTGTTATAACTATATGTCATTATGTTAAACTGATATGTTAATTTGTTATCCTGTTGAAGGGGTACGTTGTTCAGTACACTGAAACAGTGATCATGTTGAATGTGCGTGTTGTCTTGTTCAAACGGTATGCCATTATGTTATTCAGCATGTAAAATTCTTAATGACTAGAAGATATAAACGTCTACAAATTGTTATTTTATATTCAGGCATACATGTTTCTGCAATTCCGATTTCCTTGTAAAAAGTATGGGGTAGGTAGACTAGGTCGGAAAATATTTTTATTTTACAATATTTTTACACATATAGGATATATACCGTATTAAAAATCTATGAAAGATTTCCAATGATAAGAAAAATTCAATGTTTTAATATAATGCGGGATGAAATTAATCTAAAGTTGTTTTTTAAGTTTAACAAGAGCTGTCGGAGGACAGCGCACTCGACTTTTTCGAGAATGTCACGAAATTGGAAACAATAACTAGACTAGATGTGTCCATAGGACACAAATGCTCCCGCTGTATGCTTGTCAGTAAAATGGCAAAGTCCAGTTGAGTTTTTTATATGTTCAAGGTCGGAAATGAAGGTCACAGAGACACGAAATCCACTACAAAGCATTATCAAGGTCAAGATCACATGGATATGAAAGTAACCTCATGCTGTATCCATACACCAAGTTTAGTAATCCTAGTTGATAAAGTATAATAGATATGCTCCAGACAAGGTTTTTTAATGTTCAATATCAAATATCAAGGTCAAAGAGACCTTTAATTTGTGTGCGATACTCAACACTCCCAATATAAATCCATACACCAAGTTTAGTAATCGTAGATGATGTAATATAGGTGATATGCTCCGGACAAGGTTTTTTAATGTCCATGGTCAGCGAGGTCAAGGTTAATGTCAGAGAAGTGAAAGTGGTACGCGACATTTCTTAACCTCAAGATGTATCCATACATAAAGTTTGGTAATCCTAGCTAGATGATTTAGTACAGGAAATATGACCCAGACAAGTTTTTTAATGTTCAAGGTCAAGAGAGGTCAAGGTTAGAGAAGTGAAAGTGTTACGCGACACTCCGCAACTTCAAGATGTATCCATACACCAAGTTTGGTAATCCTAGATGATATAGTAGAGGCGATATGCTCTAGACAAGGTTTTTTAAATGTTCAAGGTCAGAGAGATCAAGGTCAAGGTCAAAGAAAAGAAAGTGGTACGCGACACTCTGCAATTTCCAGTTGTATTCGTACACCGAATTTAGTAATATTAGATGCAATAGTATAGGAGATATGCTTCTGACAATGTTTTATTAATGTTCGAGGTCAAGGTCAAATAAGACAATGACATGCTATTAGAACAAGACAACACGCACATTCATCATGATCACTAATTCAGTGAACAGAACAACGTACCCATTCAACAGGATAATATACAAGTTTAACATAATGGCTTGTGATTATAAGAAGATATCTTACATAACTGACATAATCGCATAACAAGATGACGTATCTATTGAAAAAAATGACATAAAATTTAACTTAACAGCACTTGTTTTGAAGAAGACAACTTACGCGTTTGACATAATAAAATAATAGTTCAACAGGACAGCGTATGCATTTGACATGACGACATACTGTTTCAACATTTCCGACCTCAGAATAAGACAGCTGCAGCGTTCCATACTTTTCTCCATGAATACTCCTTACTAGGCCTTTGCAATCGGAGAAGACCCAGACCAGACTGGTTCGGTAGGAGCGGTCAGATTAGTGTCTACTTTGATTGTTTAAGATATATGTTTTGTGCTCTATATTTTGTATTCCTATGCATATTAAAATGCTGTATTTGAGTGACATTTTGTCCTATTTGTTTCTGTTTAAAAATCTTATGACTGTGCTCCATAAAACTGATGTTTGACGCTTGTACCTCATAATGTTTGAATCATATCTGTGTATGTATGTGTGTGAGCATAAAACTACCTCAGAATGTCTATGTATAGTATTGATGTTATGTGTATTTATATACGTACGTCAACGTAGATAACAAAGAACTTTTTAAGCTATATACGGAACCTAAATTATGGATGTGTTCGTGCATCTCAAAGAGTTTCATCATTTGAGTGAGGTATGGCCAATGCCATATCTTACAGTAAAACGTTTTCTTTTGAAGAAAAAAACTGTCGAGCATTTTATTACTTACTAAACTTTCTTTGTGGAATTATTATTTATACAGACGCTGACAATCTTACTGCAACTATACAAGTCTTGAAGCCAGTCAAAGAAACTTCAGGTGCATTATCAAAAGGATATTCTGCAGATTCTCACAAAGGTAAAACACCAATTTTTATAATATCATGTATAATTGTAACGAATATTGTTACAAAAGAAATGTTTTAAAGTATCGTTTCCATGCAAATATGCATGTTATTAATCATTTGTATTGCAGAATTTTAAGAAATGAAAAAAGTAACCGTGGTTCATTGTTACCTCGGAATGTTCATACTATAACACACAGTTAGATAAACTTTCCAGTATGTGTAGGCAGATGGATAGTCTATGGTGATGTAGAGAAAGTAATCAGCACAGATAATGTAGAGAAAGATTTTTTGTTTTAAGCATTTTAGTTGAGATAGGCAGTTTAGAAACAGTTTTCAAAATTCGTGTTACTTCACAACAGCAGGTGTGAAGTGCTTGTTTGGCGGCTGTTAAGGTCGCCCCGTACTTCATTCTCAGTGTCGTTATATTTTCTAGTCCTTTGGGGTCATTAGTTTTGATGTTACTTGTTTGTAAAATTGAATAATGCTTCAGCTGGTGCTAGGGGGCGTGAATAGTGTTGCAGTTTTAATTACTACTCATCAACAAACTCAACAAAACCGAGTCTGCAATTTTCTCATTTTGCATTTTAACCTTTGCTGTTAGATATCTTAATAAAACTCTGCCCCAAAGGACATATTTATAACCATAAAACTTCAGTAACTGATGTTGACGCTTGTACCTCATAAGGTTTGCACAGCATTTGTGTATGTATGTGTGCGTGCATAAAACTACCTCCGAACGTCTATGTAAAGTATTGATGGTATGTGTTTTTATATAAGTACCTCAGACAGAGGTTTTAATACATATATAAATGTTGCCTTTGAGTGACCTGTTTAGTCCTTTTTGTTTTCTATCAGCAACTTTAATCTTGACTCCTACTTTTGAAGCAGATGAAAAAGAAACTTCATGTTGGTGTACACAGGCATCTGTTCCAGCTTTATCCATTTAATATTTTAGGTCAAAGTCAACGTCACCTTTCAGAATCAAAGTTTGTGAACAAATGCAGTTTTTAAAGATACATCTATTGAGTTGTTTAAGGTCTAGCTCAACATCACTCTCAAAAGGTAGAACACAAATATGTTAATGTTTCTGGTTCTTCAGGATCATTTAATTTGATGTCATTAGTTTTGAAATTTGAAAACTGCTTAAACCGGTACTAGGTGGCGTGAGTAGTGTTGCCCCTTTAATTATTACTCCTAAACAGACTCACAAAACCGAGTTTGCATTGGATGTTCATTTTTTATGTAGAGAAAATAATCTGCACTGATTATGCAGAGAAAATCTATTTTGTATCAAACATTTTAGATGAGAAACGACAGTATAGAAACAATATGTAACAGCAAAACTGATGTTTGACCCTTTTACCTCATAATGTTTGCATAGCATCTGTGAATGTATAAGTGCATAAATGTACCTCAGAACGTACTTCAGAACGTCTGCGTATAATATTGATGTTATGCGTATTTCTAACGTACCTCATACAGAGATTTTAAATGGATCACGGAATATTTTAATGTTTCCCTTTTCCCCCATGAATACGCCTTACTAGGCATTTGCTATCGGAGAAGACCCAGACCAGACTGGTTCTGTAGGAACAAGGAGATCACGGACGATTCTGTTTTCTGAAGATACATGCTCTGTGCATTCTATTTTGTATTCTCATGCATATTATATGCTGCCTTTGGATGAACGTTTTGTCCTGTTTGTTTTCTGTCAGCAACTTAAACGTTGACTCCAACTTTTGAAATAGAAACTTCATGTTAGTATATACATGCACCTGTTAAAGCTTTATCTATTTATTGGGATCAGGTAAAGGTCAAATACACCCTTCAGGATCAAAGTTAGTGTACAAATGCAAGTTTTAAAGATGCATCTATTGAGTGGTTTAATGTCTAGGTCACACTCACTCTTTATGATAAAAGATCAATGATTGCAGAAGAATAATGTTGGCTTTTGCTTTTTAGAGGCTTAATTGTTGATATGTTCATGCGCCAATGACATGTTTTTTAATTAAAACGTTATCTTTAGAGGAACATTAAACTGTCTAGCATTTTGTTATGTAAATAAACCTAAACACTGCTTTGTTAAATTGTTATTTTTACAGATGCTGACAGTCTTACAGCAACTGTACATGTCTTGAAGCCAGCTGAAGAACATTCTGGTTCATTATTAAAAGGAGATTCTGCAGATTCGCACAAAGGTAATCATAAACCTGTATAATTACTTTTAGAGCTGCAAGTCGGATTGCTATAAATGAGTTTTGCCAATATCGTTGTCAAGGATATATGCATGTTGTTATATTTGTGATGACAACATTTGTACTGCAGAATGTTAAGAAATGGAAATAGTGGTTCATTGTTACCTCTGAATGTTCATGATATAACACACAGATAACCTTTCCCGTATGTGCTCGCTTCTCACTGTTGGCAGATTGGATAGTCCACGGTGATGTAGAGAAAATAATCTGCACTGATTATGTAGAGGAAGTTGTTTTTTTTATTTTACGCATTTTTGTTGAGATAGGCAGTTTGGAAACAGTTTTTAAAAGTCGTGTTTGTATTCTGAAAATTTGTGTTGTAGTTTGAATGATTGTAAGTATATAGGCGTTGGTATTTGAGACTACGCATCTATTAAGAGTGTAGGAATAAAATATTTCATTTTGATTAGTTTTTTTATTGAGTGATTTTCATCTCAGCTCAGTCTACCTAGTTAAGCAAAATTTTGAAACGGCCAGTATTTAATTATCTTATAACAATGTTACATAGGACATGATGATAAACTTAAAAAATCAGCAAATGATCGTTGACGCTTGTACCTCATAATGTGTGCATAGCATCTGTGTATGTGTGTGTACACAACTAGACATTGTTGTCCGGTTTGTTTTCTGCTTAGATATCTTAATATATCTATTATAGGACATAATTGTAACCATAAAACTTCAGTATCTGATGTTTGACGTTGTACTTCATACTCATAATGTGTATTACAGCATCTATGTGTGCATAAAACTACTTCAGTACGACTATATATAGTATTGATGGTATGTGTATTTACATACGTACCTCAGACAGAGATTTTAATACATATTTAAGTGTTGCCTTTGAGTGACCTGTTTTGTCCTGTTTGTTTTCTATCGGCAACTGTACTCTTGATTCCAACGTTTGAAGCAGATGAAATCGAAACGCCATGTTAGTGAACACATGCATCTGTTTAAGCTTTATCTATTTAATGGGATTAGGTCAAGGCAAACCTCACCTTTCAAGATCAAAGTTCGTGCACAAATGCAGCTTTTAAAGATACATCTATTGAGTTGTTTAAGGTCTAGTTTAAAATCTCCCAAAAGGTTAAACACAAATCTGTTATTTTTTCTGGTCCTTCGGCATCATTTATTTTGATGTTATTAGTTTTGAAATTAAATACTGCTTAAGCCGGTGCTAGATGGCGTGAGTAGTGCTGCACTTTTAATTATTACTCTTGACCAGACTCACAAAAACCGAGTCTGCACATGTTCTCTTTTTGTATTTCTACTTTTGCTTTCAAAGGATCACACATTTTCAGAATATATGTATAATTGGAAGCAGAATGTTATAAATGAAGTGTTAGCATATATAGTTTTCATGCAAATATTTATGTTGTTGAATTTGTGTTGACAGCATTTGTACTGCAGAATGTTAAGAAATGAAAATAGTAAATGCGGTTCACTGTTACCTCGGAATGTTCATGATATAGCACAATTAGCCTTCCCAGAATGTGTTCGATTCTCACCGTAGGCAGATGGGATGTTTTATCTTGAATTTTAATTGATGTTTAACCGATTTACCTCATAAATGTTTGCACAGCATCTGTGTATGTGTGAGTGCATCCATGTACCTCAGAACGTTTGTGTATAGTTGTGATTGTATGTGTATTTATTACGTACCTCAGACGGAGGTTTTAAATAGATCACAGAATATTTGTAAGTTAACCCTTTCCCTCATGAATAGGCCTTACTAGGCATTTGCAATTGGAGAAAATCCAGCCCAAACCGGTTCGGTAGGAACTGCGGGATCACGGACTACTATGTTTGATGAAGATGTATGCTCTGTGCTATATATTTTGTATTCTCATGCATATTTAAAAGCTGCCTTTGAATGACCTTTTGTCCTGTTTGTTTTCTGTCAGCAACTTTAATCTTGGCTCCAACTTTTGAACTAGATGAAATAGAATTTTCATTTTAGTGTATACATGCATTTGTTCAAGCTGTATCTATTTAGTGGAATCAGGTTACGGTAAAAAACAACCTTCAATATTAAAATCAGTGTACAAATGCAGTTTGTAAAGATGCATCTATTGAGTGGGTTAAGGTCTATGTCACAATCACTCTTTGTGATAAAATATCAATGATTTCAAAAACAGAACAATATTGGCTTTTGCTTTTAAGCTATATACAGAGGATTAATTATTGATGTGCTCACGCATCTCAAATGGTTGCATCATTAGGGCGAGGTCGCGCTAATGCCATGTCGTAAAGTAAAACGCTATCTGTAAAGAGAAATTAAATTGTCAAGCATTTTGTTTTGTAGATCAAACCTAAAACAGCTGTTTTAAATTGTTATTTATACCGAGGCGTGTGACAGACTTACAGCAACTTACAATTCTTGAAGCCAGCCGAAGAACATTCCAATTCATTATCAAAAGGACATTCAGCAGATTCTCACAAAGGTGATCATAAATCTGTAAAATTACTTGTTTAATTGTAAGAGGCAGATTGCTATAAAGGATGTGTTTGCAAATACCGTTTTCATGCAAATATGCATGTTGCTAAATTTGTATTGTCAACATTTGTACTGCAGAGTGTTAAGAAATGAAGATAGTGGTTTATTGTTGCCACGGAACGTTCGTGATATAAAACACACTTTAGTTTAGCATTCCCAGATAAAGTGCTCGATTCCACCGTATGCAGACTGGATGTTCTATGTCGATGTAGAGAAAATAATGTGCACTGATTATGTAGAGAAAAGCTATTTTGTTTCAATCATTTTAGAAACTATTCTAGCCGTAAAACTTCAGTTACTGATGTTTGCCCCTTGCACCTGATAATGTTTGCACAGCGTCTGTGTATGTGTGGACGTGTGCATAAATGTACCTCAGAACGTCAATGTATAGTATTGATGATATGTGTATTTATTACGCACATCAGACAGATATTTTAAATAGATAACAGAAGATTTGTATGATAACCATTTCCTCCATTAATACGCGTTACTAGGCCTTTGCAATCGGAGAAGACCCAGACCAGACTGGTTCGGTAGGAACAGTGAGATCACGGTCTACTCTCGTTGCATAAGAGATATGCTTTGTGCTTCATATTTAGTAGTCTTAAGCATATTCAAACAGCTGCATTTCGGTGGTTTATTTTTGTCCTTTTTGTTTTCTGTCAGCAACTTTAATCTTGGCTAGATGAAATAGAAACTTATGTTAGTGTAAATATGCATCTGTTAAAGCTGTATTTATATAGTTGGACCAGGTCAAGGCCAAAGTCACTCTTCATGATTAAAATGTACAAATTCAGTTTCTTAAAGATGCATCTATTGAGTTGAGTCAGGTCTAGGTCACAAACACTCTTTGTGGTAAAATTTCAGTACTTACAAAAACAGTATAATGTTGGCTTTTGAGTTTTAGCTGTATATAGTGGATCAAATTTTGGAATGTTCATGATATAACATACAATTAGTTTGCCTAACCAAAATGTGTTCGATTCTCATCGTAGGTAGATTGTATTTTCCTTTGTGATGTAGAGAAAATAGTCTGCAAAGATTATGTAGTGAACACTTATTTTGTTTCAAACAATTTTAGTTAAGATAGGACAGTTTAAAAACAATTTTCAAAAGTGTTTGTATTCTGAAAATCCACTACTTAATGGATAACATTTTATACAGATCCTCCTTAATAAAAAAATAACAGTACATATATATTTTTTGTTGTCAACTCATAAATTTTAAGTAAAAGACACGTGCCCCTCGTTGGTAAAAATATCAGCAAGTTTGCAAACAGTCAAATAGGTACAGATTAGCGACCGCTTCCCAACCGAAGTTCTGAATTCGGCCTGCACTCTATAGGCAGTGATGCAAACATTCATATAGTG
Source organism: Azorinus chamasolen (assembly GCA_963576725.1). NCBI lineage: Eukaryota > Metazoa > Mollusca > Bivalvia > Cardiida > Solecurtidae > Azorinus > Azorinus chamasolen. Next base: position 23,683,398 of record OY755239.1, read on the forward strand.
TTCTGTTTAGTTACGACGATAATACATCAGCTGGTTTAGTTCAATATATTTTAAAACACACCTTTTAGGCACAGTATTTGCTATTTGAGAATTACACAATACATTGTACTCTGCAAAAGTATTTGTATATTCCTTTTTCCGTACAATTTAAGCACATTATCTTCTATGGCTGAAGTTTGGCAACTTGATTACCTGTCCGTATTGAATTTTAGTGCCAAACAATTTTGTTTGGTTTAATATGGCTCTAAACCGTTTGCGTAAGTCTTTAAGTATCGGCTTTATGTACCCATCGAATAAAATAAGTTTAGCATTTTTGAGGCCAGTATAATTATAAGGATTGGTCCTGTAATTATACTGCCATAAAATGAAGTTGTCCGTCCATCCGTCTACAGAAGCAATCTTGCCCGCAGTATCAAGCATAATAAAAAAAATTACACATTGACTTTGACTAAAGTAAATACATAGATTGCAATACATGTCTCTGATTATAGTGATCATATTTAGTATCAGTTAATCGCTAGAATATCTATTTAAAAGTTATGATTATTACAGATGTATACTATTAAAATTTATTAAAAACGATTTAAATCTAAACAAGAGTGGAACGAATGGACGATTAATCGATTAGTGATAATTCGGATTATTCCTACTGTTTAGACCCGTTCAATATTTTAAAACATATGCTCAAATTGAGAAGAATACTAATTTGTATGGATGATACAATGTATTTGCAATACGCACTTGTAGTAGTGCGTAGTTGCACACGTACACGCGTACACGCACATACGCTGGTTTATATAGCTCGAACTATTTGACTTGGGCCCTGGCCTACTTAGCACGCATAAATAAAAATTCGTAACATTTCTATTTTTATCATCGGCATTGCACGGGTTTATCCTCGGCACGTGTCCCGGCAAGCAACTATGCATGGATACACTCGTGATTATATGGTTTACATAGTCACGGGTTATCGCTCTCCTGTAATTTCAGCGAGAATAGACTTCGCGATTTACCGGCGGAGTTTTATCTATACAGCGTCATCTCATTATGTATTCTGCATATAGGTGAATGTCCAGGTCAAATTCTTCGAGCTATACGAGGTAAAATGTGTTTTAACGAGGTAAAACATGTGTTATGTTAACTGTATGCCAACTGCAGACCGTCAAACGGGGGTATTTTAAGAGGAATGACAACTTTCCAGGGGTCTTAATCGGACTGTAAATGTTACGTCTAATCTATTTTCTCATCGGTAGATTGGTAGTTCCACCCGGTTCTACCGATCAGGTAACAATGCAATTTGCTCTGTAAATCGAAAACACTCCTGGATATTCCGCCAGCTGTAATTAGCTGGTTGTCGCGATATAATTGCAATATTTTGTTTTATTCCTGCTCAGTGGTATAATGAAAACCAAATATCGTTAAAAAAGTCCGGAATACAATCGTAATACTGGTTATGGTAATCGTACTATGCACGTGAGTTACGTCACAAGAAATGTGCATTCAAGATACCAAAGACCATAGCACAAACGCGTCAGGCTCTTTCACAGCACTTACAGTCATTTGCGTACATATAGATTTTATTTGCAACTGGATAAACTGTGGAGCACACTATCTGACAAAATGTTGGAATATTCGTACTTAAGATTCATTATCGGCCTGATTACGTCTGTTAGTTTGACTTAAATGCCCTAGAACATACATATTGGTTAACGGAACTGTTTAAGCACTCCAACGCCGCAGATTATGTAATGAAATGTTATAAGATAATATGATGTTTTATTAATGTGACTTGTGTATTGTACATAACTTAAATATACACTCACGTGTTAATCAATGGTATAGATACATATTTCTATGTTAACTGCCAGTACAAGATTGATGAACCTTTAGTACGCTTTGCAAAGTGGTGATATAAACAAGTCCGGCTCCATGTTCATAATACAATTTCCGTTTTTTTTCAATACCGGAATATTAGAAAAATTGAAGTCATACTGTCTGCTGAGTGACCCGACATATAATCTAGGTCAGTGGTATCCACATAGGTTACCATGAATTCGCCCGCTTCGTGCTAAAGATTAAAAAATGTTTCTTGATAAATGCTTGTATTGAATAAATTGACTGTCGTTTATAATGCTAATAACATAGTAAATACTATAAAATCGGTCCTTCTCCTGGCTATCTGACAATCAAAATATTCATAGACTTTGCGAGGTAGCTGTGTGCTAATATGCAAATGAGGTAATTACCTCTGAATGACATACCATATATGTAAATACCTCTCAATAATGGTGAAAAGTTGAAGAAGAAATATTCAAGTAATTTGAATTATCTAATAAGATTCATACTCTACATCCTCTGTACTGTACAAATGTGCAAACCTTATTGCTCTATCTTGAATGGAAAAGGTAAACCTCGGTACGTCGATGTAGAAATTATACCTCTAAAGTATAGAAAAGCAAACATGTGTGTGTGTGTGTGTGTGTGTGTGTGTGTGTGTGTGTGTGTGTGTGTGTGTGTGTGTGTGTGTGTGTGTGTGTGTGTATGTGTGTGTGTGTGTGTGTGTGTGTGTGTGTGTGTGTGTGTGTGTGTGTGTGTGTGTGTGGTGTGTGTGTGTGTCACATGCTGTCTATCGATATGTTGGTGGTGGTTGCGTGTTGTATGAGGCTTTGCCTTCTTGACTTTACTGCCTTTTCATTCACAATCATTTTATTGCCGCTTAGCGTCAGCCGCTACCCAACAAAAATATGCCTTTCAGTGTATGTGTGTAGGGTGTAGGGTGGGGTATGAAATTACCTTTAATCTTGCTATTGTTTAATTTATGACATCAATATGTTATTGTGTTTCGATGATGAACAATTAAGGTTCTGCTTATGAATACACGAATCCTTAAATAAACTATTGATAAGCTTATTACCTCTTATACTGTCACAAATAACCATCAGCTGTTACCTTCGTTGTTTGGATATTTAAGATGAGCATCGGGACATAACCAACAGTAACGGATGTATTTTATATATGGAAACTATAACCAATTAAAAGTATGGCTTCTACAAAACGTTCTATCATGTTTGGTGCATACTGTACCAAACACTTGACACTGAATTGGGCTACACATTCTGATCAACGTTTATGGTTTTATTGTTCGGAAAGAAATATCCATTCTGACAACGTTTTAGAACGCACGTCTGGTGATTTTATGTTTTCTGTTGCAGTATGTAAATTTAGCCGAAATATAATTCTTGTTTATCCACATGATGGTATACCATCCTTCGTCCGTAAATACTATTAACCAAAGCCCTTTACCCCCCCCCCCCCCCGCCCCCCACACATACACACAAACACACACTTTCGTGATACATTTCGCTGATATAGCTCTTTTGATTCCCATATGTCAACGAATTCATGCTGAAGTTCTGTTTTGACAAGCTGTGGCATGAACTATTTTCTATAAGTATGCGATTGTAAAGCAAATATGGTAGTATAATCTTTTAATATCATATGATTATGTGGCGAATTGGTATGCATGTCCTTCAACATATAACATGGTTTGCAGGAGCATGTTACTGCCCCCGATATAAAGGTATACATCGCGGGAGAGTTTCGAACGACAAACGCTGCAGACTGTGATCAGGAACCATCCGATAAGGGTATACACTGTTTGCCTATACCTCTTCACTAATTTCCCGCATTCCCACATTAATTATGTTAAATATAGGTGGCCTGCATAAGATGCGATCTATATAACGAAATATATACTGGCCAAATTGTCAATATACAATATGATCTAATGGTTTATTCCGCTGTTTTCATTTTGATAGAGGACCATGTAAGGACCATTCATATGAAGTTTGTTCCAGCTATATAGCAAATATCGTTTATGATTGAAATCTATTTTGTCGTACTTATTCAACAGAACGTCATCTGCTTTAGAAAAGTGATTTTTTTCTGTTTATACATTTGTTTTGTTGAAGTGCTCGTCTGTGACCTACTTTGCCTTGTTTCTGCAGTAACGGGAGTGATTTATATAAATGCAGTAGAGTATCACATGAAAGTTACTGTGAACGTAGATGGAAAACTATTCAGTGGTTTCAGAGGATATGTCTTATAAACATTGGCAGTTAAAATCCATATTTAAACCCACCACCTACGTATACCATGACCGGAAGGTTTGGATTTATACAAGTCTGAAAAATTATTTTTCTGACATTTAATAAAAAACAATCCGTGCTGTAGGGTAAATGTAGCCACGATAACCTACAATGATATGGTCCAAAAGGTTTTATGTAACCTGACCACACGTCATAGGACGACCCCTTCCGTGAAATCCATTCAATGTTTTATGAGTTGTACATGTCATTTTAAGAAATTGTTAGATATAAATCTATTTTATCGCATGTAACCAATGTATGCAGCGGGCGGAAAGGAAACCAATTTAAAATAAAGCAGATATAGGATCACATGTAGACCATCCCTATATGAGTTCACAGTGAAATTCCACTGTCAGGCGTTAAGAATATTTCGTTAAAATTATTTTGTTGACGACGTACGTTGGGTGGCCAACAACGACATACACAGACCGATTTCTATAGTTCGCCTTGTTATTGTGTGCCCGTTGAGCTTGAACATTCAAATTATTGTACACATAGTACATATCTGGTGTCTTCTAAAGTGTAACTAGTTTGTGTTGCTAATGTTGATCATGTTAGCATGTAATGCGAGCATGAACATGTTTTTGGTTTAAATTAGGCACGGACTGAGACCCACATTATTATGGCATATGTGAATTTCATAATTTGTACGATTTATATGACTTTTGTCACTGACCGTTCCAAGGCGGTGCTTCCATCTTCCCCCTATTGTGTGTTTGTTTTGTCTTTGTGCGTCTCTTGTTGTTTTTATAGTTATGTACATTTGTTGTTTCCTTGTTTTGCTGTTCGGGCGACTGTTTGTTCTGTATGTGGTGTTTCCTGCATGACTCATTTTTGTACTTTTGTCCCGAACTTGGTACAAATATGGATACGGAGAATTTGCAATTAATCCGGAGCACAAAAAGTCACGGTCCCCCGTTTGGTGCCAAATGTAACCGGGTTTCTCTGAGAGAAAATAAAACCGCTTGGTGTGGGGATCGAACTCGAGACTTCCAGAATCCTTGCCAAGCACTCTATGACATCGCCATGAAAGCCGACTTGCACGACAAGGTTGTACAAGTGTTGATACATATAATATATACCCCGTGACACATGGTAAAAACAACATGTACGGAAATTTGTATTTGAACAGTAATAATTGAACAGAATATAACATATTACATATTCTGACTAGCGACAGACACACGCTTTTGATTGTGTCTACAGTAAAACCTAGCTTAAGCTATCACCAAAGAACGCTCTAATAGTATAGTTCGAACAATTTGACCTGGACCCTGACCTATTTAATTTACATAAATAAACAATCGTAACATTGCAAGGGTTTATCCTCAGCACGTATCCCGGAAAGCAACTATGCATCTACACACTCATAATTGTATGGTTTACATATGCACGAGTTAATTCCAGCGAGAATAGACTTCACGATTTACCGGCGGAGTTTTATTTATACAGCGTCATCTCTCTCATTACGTATTCTGCATTAAGGCGAGGGTCCAGGTCAAATTGTTCGAGCTATATGTGTCTGTAAGTAAGGTTGTAGCTGAATGCAGATCAAATGTAATGCAGACAGAAAACTCCTATAGGAGCTTTCTGCATTACAATTGACCTGCATTAAGCAACCGTCTGCTACTTAACACCCCTATGTTCAAAAAATAAATTACCGTTATAGACAGGTTCTACTTTATTGTGATTACAGAAAACCGTTCAGAACTTTTCAGTACTGTTTCCTTGTGTTGCTGTTCGGGCAACTGTTTGTTCTGTATGTGGTGTTTTTTGCATGACTCATTTTTGTACATATATGTAAATCAAACACAATAAATTTCAGCCACTTATGCCATGTGTTAACTCGTGAACAATTTTGTTGATGCAATCAGTTTTTATCATATGTATTGTCATTTATGTTCCACGTATAATATATGTAAAAAGATACCTAGTTATAGTTTACTTCCGAATTGCCACATAGTCGACTGTACATTTACTCTCCTGGTCAGTGGGCCATTCGCCTATAATGTTGAGCACTGTCAACATATGGCGCCATTACGCAGCCGCAGTACCCATTTTAACCACCCCCGTGCGGGTGGGAGACAATAAAAAAGTGTCCCTGAAATTTCGAGCTTGTCTCACCGGATACGACCCCGGACCCATGGGTTACCAATTGAATGCTCAACCACCAGGATACGCCACCACCACTAGTACTATACAACATTATGAGCCGAAGCCATATGGTAAAAGTACAAAAATGAGTCATGCAGGAGACACCACATACAGAACAAACAGTCGCCCGAACAGCAACACAAGGAAACAGCAAATGTACATAACTATACAAACATCAAGAGACACACAAAGACAAAATAAACATACAATAGGGGGAAGATGGAAGTACCGCCTTGGAACGGTCAGTGACAAATGTCACTGGGGGGTTAAACCGGTTTATGGGCGTCCAACCTCACACTTATCCCATCCCCACCCTAAAAGACAAACCGTGTAAATAAACGTATCCCCTCTCCGACTAATCTACAACAACCGCGATAGCAAATACAGTGGTAAAGTGCATGTATAGCGAAAACATTTAAGTGAACAAACTGTATCAACTTATCGCTAGTGTACTCAATGATTGAGCTGCAAACAGAGTAACTGTAGAAAAGTAATAAAGGGTACGAAAAAAACGACATAGTACAGATATCCGACGTTCTCCTTCCGTTTCTGGATTTCAGAGGTCGCCTTCATAGAGTACTAAACCTTTCTTGTCGGCGTACATGCAAAGAGGCCAGCGTGATTGCCAGCTGTAAAATGGTTGACAACCAAACATGCAGTATGTTGTAGTGCTACAGGATCATATCCCTTTTTAATGCATTCTTTAACATATTTGATGAACAAAGTGAGAAAATGGGTATGTCCAATAATTTTACGAAAATTCAGGATGTGAAATACCGTGTCGCAGAAGCGCCTTAAGATTGAATTTGTACTTGCCAATAAGTGAGAGATTTGGATAGTAAAAATTAGAGAAAGTTTGTCTTAGTTTTTGGTATGTATATCCTTGCTTAAGCAGTTTTTCAGTTAAAATGAGAATTCGACTGTTAAAATCGTGAATAGATGAACAAGCTCTAGCAAAACGAATAAGTTAAGATATATAAACCCCGTAATATGGAGCACGGGAACATCCCCGTCCAGATGAGGAAAATTTACAATAATAAAATCAAAATCATCTCTTTTGTCAAATATTTTAGAAGAAATCATTCCATTATCAATTTTAAGGTCCAGATCAAGAAACGCTGCATAATTGTCGGACGGGTTAGCTTTATTCAATTTGAGTTCTTTAGGATAAATTGTAGGAATCAGAACATCAAGGAAAGGGTTATCAAAGTTAAAAATATCATCCAAATATCGACAAGTTTCATCCAAGGCTTTTATAACATCTTCTTGTGTTTGAGGATTCAAACGCAACATGAATTCTCTCTCATAGCAGTATAAAAACAAATCTGCGACAAGTGGTGCACAATTCGTACCCATAGGAATACCAATTACCTGACGGTATATAGCATTCCCATAACGTACAAATATGTTATCCAAAAGTAGTGATTCGCAAACTTCTGAGCACGTCCAATTAGTGTAATATTTCATTTGCTCGTCAGTAAAGAAAGCTTTTTCAGCATTACATGCCATGAATGATGTTTTTTTCCCGGGCAAATACTTTCTGGATTAAGTTAGTAAGCTTATCCTTAATTAAAATATGAGGAATAGTTGTGTACAGAGTAGAAAAATCGTACGTGCTTACAGTGGATGCAAGATACCTTTTATTCTTAAATTTGTTTAAGACTTCTGAAGAGTTCTTAATAGACCAGAAGAGATTTATTCCAGAATTTTCATAAGTCTTATCACAGTAGAATTTTACATGTTCCTTTACATTCGTTAAACAAGAAGTCAAAAGTATAGACAATTTTGGTAGTTGTACATGAACTAGAATTTGCAATGAAACGCGCTTTATATGGATTTTTATGTAGTTTAGGTAACCAATACATTGTAGGAAGTTTATGTTGTGTAATTTTAATATCGGTTCCAAGTTGTTCACACTGTTTGACATGGTCTGAAACGACTTAACTATGAAAATACCATATAGAATGATATAGTTTCAAACTAAAGCCTATTGTACACAGGTTTACTGGTACAAATCAAATCCACCAGGAAAGAGATTGCTTGGCAGAATCCGAAGTCGATCTAGGTCCTCATTTGTTGTTTATTTTGGATTTTTTAAGAGTTTGAAATCTACTGCTATTGTTTTTTCTTTCAAATCCCTGTGTAGCCGGACATTTTTACCATATGAAAGATTCCATTTGTGTAGTGTTTTGTAAAATGCTATACTGTTTTGACTAACTTAGAATTATTACGCGAATGACTAAATGCTTAAACCAAAATATCTGACGAAAGGAATGACACCTTGTTAAACGCTCGTACAAAGATAAACAACATCCAAATGGACAAGACAATTGTACGATTACTTGCAACTCTAAGAACAAACAAGGGTCTGTAGATTTATGTGAATTGATAAATTGTGCAACGTGACATTATTGCTTTAATTTGTGTTTCGTTTTACAATTGAGCCGCGCCATGACAAACCAAACTTTAAATGGCATACTGATAATGTATACTCATATTAAACTCATTGTCATCTACACAGATTCTTATACTTAATGATACTACTTGATATGCTGCACGTATGTCAAATAGTGCCGGCCCAGATCAGACAGCTGGGTTGAGACGAGGTATATCATCTGCCCTTACACTCTTTAGATATCGCTTAAGCTGACTGTATCATAACACGGCTCAAATTAGTTACATCAAACAAGGTCTGCTGATATAAATCCATATTTGTAGTTGTATCATATCATCTAGAGCTACGTTTTTCAATTCCACTAAAAGCAAACATTTGAAAGCTAATCTGGATATTTTGTCCCGGTACTGTGATTTTCGTCAGCAGACTGGTTTATTTATCCTCATTAAGCTCCAGGTCAACATTCAAAAGTTTTATGTGTGGGTAACTGAAAAGCTTAATTCTTGGTCATAAAAACAAGGTGTGTGTGTGTGTTTATATAAAAGCTATCTACGACTAGTGCAATGGCTTTGCATCGACATGGGTCCAAGGTTATCAAATTTTGAGATCATTCGCAAGTATCTGATTGGTCAGATGCTTGAGACTAATCTCAGACTCAAGCAAAAGGTTTTTTAACATCGGGAGTGATGGTTACAAATTATCTTTATGCAGACAGACGTTTTCATTCATCTATTTCCTTTAAGTATGTTATGGGTAATACGTAAATAATAATCTGTAACATAGAGGCGAAGTGCAAGTACACTTCAGTAAAATTGTTAAATGACAGTATCTGCGGGTATATGAATTGTTTTAAATGAACAAAAGAACTCGTATACCGTAACATCGTCCAAATTGAAATTGGTTCATATTACAGGTGCCCGCGGAATTAATGTATGTAGAAAATATGCTGAAAGAGGGTTGTTCATGCTGGTCCCCTTTTAATTGGGTTATCAGGGTTTGGCACTGTCCCGTGTATGGGTTTGCAGGGGTCATCACTTATATGCCAGATGATACCCAGACTTTATCTTATTCCTTTGCATAGTGATATCAAATGTTTTATGAAACCGTGTGAAATTTTACTTAGCTCATAAATGAAAGTGATGGTGCCATGCTTAATTAGATCCGTGAAGTACACATGGGAAGCGCATTTTCTGAATATGTAAAGAGCATTTTCCGATACGTATGTTTTCTCTCATAAAACATGCATATATCGATTGGACTGGTTTCGTAATAATGTCAAAGAAATGAGAGTTGGAAATGGATGTGAGGATATTAAAACCACATTTATTTCAGGTAAGTTTTGTAATACTCGTTTAGTGCTTTCCCCATCATAGGTTGTCTCTGCTCATATATTATTCAAACCTAAAATGGAAACTATATTTTCTATTTAGATGATATAGTTTATCCATTAATCTTAAGTTGACTCTGACATATTCAATATGAATTTCTTCCCTGGCTTGATTGATGAACGACTTTCATAATACATTACGTTTCAGAAGATCGACACTTGAAAAATATGTTTTTTTTTGTTTTATGCTGAGACAGTATAATTTATTGAAGTACCTCATTAGCCCTTTCACCGCCGCAGTCGCATACATGCACCACCACTAATAGTGCAGTCCCAGATCAGACGCCGCCTTTTCAAGGCGGCGTCTGATCAGGGACTTCATTATTTGTTCCAATCTCTATGTCTATATATTATGTGCTTCATTCCTTAAAAATTTGCATTTATTTATCTCATTGCCTAATTTTACTGAATGGTTTAACAAAACAATTTACAGACGACTATTAGAAATTTGGCGCCGAAAGGGTTAATGCACCCGTCAGAATATATTGCTTCAGTATTTTTATGGGAAACATAATTTCTAATTTAGAGAGTCAGATAACTATTGGTAGGTAACACTTTAATGAAACTTGTAGAAAATGAAAGTGCGTTTACATGGTTCTGGATCCCCTTTATTCTCAGCACATGATTCCTCTCCCTATGTTAATCTCATGTGTTCGAACATATGTCTCGCTGTCCATCACCACACACATACATACACTGCACACACATGCACACGCACATACACACATGTGCACCTTTAAACGCCTCGGTGTCTATGTAATATGTGCCTTACTATTTTGTCAATTGTTTTTGCCTTTGTCCGTGCCCGTACCTGCTTCTCTATATCAGTTACTCTGTTTTTCGGTTAGTTTGTATGAGGCAGATGGATATTGTTTCGGGGTTGTTCGTCCGACTTTCATTCCATCCGTCCTTCCGTCCGTCCGGTTTCCGTCCGATGTATCTCTGTAACGGATTGACTGAATTAAATGTAACTCAACATGAATATCTGTTAACACTTGGGCATCATTCCCATGAACTACCTTTCCAGATCGCTTCCGGCATTTCCGAGTCATTGCCCTTTTATACGCAAAAGATGACATATTTTTCCGTCCGATGCCATATCTCTGTAACGGATTGGTAAAATTTAATGAAACTAGACATGATAGCGGGGATACCTTTATTTACAATATTTGTAAAGCTAGGGTGACTTTGAGAGAAGTGTGAGGTTAGGACGTCCGTAAACCGGTTTAAACCCCCAGTGGTGTTTTTGCTGCTGACCGTGCCAAGGCGGTACTCTCTTTGTCACCCTTCCTTTTGTTTGCCTTGCGTCTTTGTGCTTGTGGTTTGTTCATGTTGTGGAACGTTTGTCCCTGGTTCTTGTGTGTCTTTTGGTGTTTTCTGTGTTCATTTCGTGTGTGTGTGTGTGCGTGTGCGTTTGGGTGTGTGGTTGTGTGTGTGTGTGTGTCATGCTGTCTATCGGTGTTTTGGTGGTGGTTGCGTCTTGCATGTGGCTTTGCCTGCTTGACTTTACTACTTTTCCATGAATATTTATTAGCACAGGGATATCATTTCTGTGTGTTACGTTTCCAGATCACCTGTGAAATGTAGGAGTTATTGCCCTTTGATACTCAAAAATCATATTATTTTCCGTCCAATGCTATATCTCTGTAACGAACTGACCTCAACATAAATATGTGTTATCACCATGGCATCGTTTTCGTGTATTACTTTTTCAGATGACGTATGGCTTATTAGGAATTCTTCCCCTTTGATACACAACATCATATATTCATGGGCCGTATCGCCTGGTTAAAGCAGAGGGATACTGTATTGCATTCAATAATGTTTTGCAAAAGTATTTGAATATGCTTTATTGAGCTTTCATATTCAAGAAGTATCAAGATGAAATGGGCCTTATGATTCAAACAGTTCAGAAACAGATCAGCAACCACGTCACCAATGCAACACCCAATCTGATATGTTATGATTCACTATATCAGAATAAACTGTACATTATATACATACATGTACAAACTACAACTAATGAAATTTTTATAGACTGGTTCAGATACCCCAGCGGAGACACGGTAGCCAGTCTATGTCTATACTTTTTTGTATTATAATAAGGCACATTTCACCTGGTTGTTTCGGAACATTTACATTAATATTCAATACATTCTGACATGGGTGATCCTTAGAAAGCAGAAGTAGAAATGTTAAAAGAGAAAATTGCAGACTCGGTTGTATTGAGTATGTTCATGAGTAGTAATAAAAAGGCAACACTACTCACGCCTCCTAGCACCGGCTTAAGCAGTATTCAGTTTTCAAAACTAATAACATCAGAACTGATGATCCCGAAGGACCAGAAAATATAACAACACTGAGAATGAAGTACGGTGCGACTTTTTACGGCCGCCACACGAGCACTTAACACCTGCTGCTGTGAAGTACATACATTCCGAAATTGGGTAATCCTTCGGAAGCAAAAGTAGAAATGCAAAAAGAGAAAAATGTAGACTCGGTTTTAATGAGTCTGTTCATGAGAAGTAATTAAACGTACAGCACTATTCACGCCCCCTGGCACCGGCTGAAGCAGTATTCAGTTTTCAAAACTAATACCATCAAAACTAATGACCCCGAAGGACCAGAAAATATAACAACACTTAGAATGAAGTACGGGGTGACTTTTTACGGCCGCCACACAAGCACTTTACACCTGCTGTTGTGAAGTACATATAGTCTGAAAATGGGTGATACTTCGACAGCAAAAGTAAAAATCCAAAAAGAGAAAATTGCAGACTCGTTTTATTGAGTCTGTTCTTGAGTAGGAATTAAAAGACAACACTACTCTCCCCCCTCCCCCTAGCTCGGATTTAAGCAGTATTCGAAGATTTCCGTAGAAATCCCAATATTCATAACGTTGGTCAAACTATCTATTTAAGGTATTAGTATGTATCAAAGGCAAGTAAAACCTGGTTAAGCGATGCAGGGCTAACATAGTACTCGTGGTTTGAATTGATAATCTAAAGATCCATCCCAGTGTTTGTCGTTTAACTAGGTAATACCTTCAACAGGGGATATCAATTCTTTGAATTTGCTTGTTATTCTGAATTTTTGTGTGTGTGCTTGTGTGTCAGAGAGCGCGTGTGCGTGTATGTTTGTGCCTATGCATTGTGGTGGAATGTGCGTGAATGTGTCAGTATGTACGAGTACTTCTGTGTACGGATACAAAATATATAGTTGCTATCAAATTAGCTTTGACGTTTGGGTATATATACATTAGCCTTGTTTGTCGTTTGATGACAAAAACCGTTTTAGAATTTAGTCCTTGCATAATTATGCATGTAGTGATACTGTTGGTAATATTTCACTATAAACTTAGAAACTACAAAACTTATCAACAATTAATTCAAACTGTCCGCAGTAATAGGTGTAAATCTGAGTTACCCAGCGTTTACATGCTGTATTGCTAAACTTAATGTTTCATTCAGACATTTTATATAGTATATTACATTAACGGATATGGATACATGCGTCGTGTATTATTTGTTATCACAGCCACAAATATTATTTTATATTTACATGTATACACTGATTCAGTGACAAAAACGATCCGTTATTACGATATCTCAGAACCTTTTACCACCGGAACCCCCAAGAGTGGTATCTATGCATTTACTGTTTTATATTGGTTTCTTGTTCATTTTAAAGGGTGTTAAAAAGTACATAGACATCAGTTTTTGCTTAATATCGTAATTGATATTGAATATACAGCTTTGAAATTTGGTGTGAGTATAGTACTATCCTTCCACTTTCTATCTGTGTTAAAAAAGTAATATCGCTTTTATCGATGCTTATGCGTGATGTCATTACGTTACCAGAGGTGATTGTGTAAACGAAGTTATGCCGGCGGTTTTATCGAAAGGTGGTGGGTTTCAACATCGGTCAAAATCTCAATTGAGGATTAAAGCTGTGACTTTATTTGAAGCTGGATACTTAGAAAGAGAAATTGCCGACACTCTGGGTAAATTTCGCGTTTGGGTTTCATTGTGAAAGGCTAAATGGAGAAAAGATGACGGTGTTTCGGATAGTAAGCGTTCCGGACGCCCAAAAGTGTTTAGTCACATGAGGAAGAAAATGATTGCCAAAACAAAATACAAGCGTTTTGTAAGTCGACCAGAAATGTTGCAAAAATGTTACAAGGATTTGGAAATGATGTAAGCCACGTTACTGGGTGGAATTACGTGCATAAAGTGAAAAAATGGCGCCGTTCAAACTCTCCACCCTGTCGTATTTACCTAAAAAACATACAAAGAAAATGCTCGACATTGCTCGCAAGTACAAACATCAATCTGCCCAAGACTGGTAGAAATTTATATTCCCTGATGAATGTATCAAATATTTATTCCATAAGCCAAACAAGCAAGATGACACTGTATGGTGCCGAAGAAGTGAACGCTCCCTCTGTAAGCTGATCCAAAACAGCGTAAAATTCATGGTACCCCGTACTTCTACCAGGACCCAAACATGGTTAAGTGAGTATCCCCCTCACACACACACACACCTACCCCCCCCCCCCCCCCCCAACACACATACACATAGACACACTTCATACCAAAAGAGGAATGGTCAGACAACTTACCAGACTTACACGCAATAGAGAACCTCTGGAGTATAATGGACGTTCACATATATAAAGACCCAATACTTAAAACCATGACGTCATTTCCACGTCGTCTGCATTTAGCATGGTCATGGGTGTCTTATGAAACCCTTCAAACATGTCGTCAGAACAAAGGGCGGGCGTTCTAGTAACTCATTTATGAAACAAATGAGAGAATATCTGTATTGGAAATAAAATGCCAGCCTAAATTCCAATGTCTACGAACTTTTTAAACACCCTGTTTTTCCATTTTACGCCAATCTAATTAACTTGAGTATGTGACTAGTATTGTAAAGATGCATGTCCGTTCAGTGTAAATCACTAGGTATTACAAATGTGCTCTTAGAGATATAAATAATACATTTCTATGACGCACCGGTTTTTTCAAACAGTGTTTACCAGATATGACGGCTCCTACAGATTATGGTCTGTACCATGTTATTATTCGAAAGCATTCAGTCAATGTAAAACCTTCGTACTGAATGAAACCAGTGTTAGCATCAATCGCTTATTTCTCTTGAGTATTCAACATGCAAAGAGTTAACTCATTGTCTCCTACTGACGCCTTATTGCGCCTATGTAAACTTCATTTTGTGAAACTTTTGTGATAAATAGAGCATTTGCTCCTATGGAGCAAATGCTCTATTTATCACAATGGTTTCAAAGCTACACAAATCTAAAGTTTTCCTTTTCTATAGTTAAAGTTCCTTTTCGGTAGTTTATTCAAAGGGGCTGGTGGAAATGAGTTGTACTCTGGTTTCGATGACGTATATCAACAAGAACGTGGGCACAAAGTACACCTTGTAATATAATGTTGTCATATAATAATCTCTCGATTTACGTTATATATATTTTATCATGGTTTATATAGATATAATGATCATATTTTATTAATTAAACTGAGAGTTTACTACTATATGTATTTGTATATGCCTTCATGTGGCTGTCCTACGTATTAATGACACAACCACAAACCTAGAACCAAATCAAACCAAACTAAATAAGTCGAATTTAACATTCAAAGGGACACACCTCAGTGAGCAATAACCGATCCAGATCATCACAATTACACCTCGTGGCGATCACTGCTTTGAATTTTGTTCTTGTAATCTAGCCAGCGTTTCCTAGTAGAAACGCAGTCATAACTATGCGACTAACAGACATACCACACGACAGACAAACAGAAAGTACAAATTCAATGTGTCTGCCTCCACACTATGTGGAGGATTGGATTGGGGGACATAATTATGCATCGCATTGTTCAGTAGACGTGACCTTTACAAGCGATTTCTTACTGTCTAAACTATGTTCATGTACGGGAGGGACTTCAGGCATCCCATGGGACTGAATTGTATTGATTATACGAACACAATTAATTGTGCTCGTTACTCGTTTTCTTTTACTTGAGAATGCATGTATTGAAAAAGGAAAATACATTCAAACAGTATAAATACTACCCTCTATTCGTCTCGCTGGTTGGTGATTCCAGCTGTTTCATTTATTTAAACATTTTATATTCGTTTAGATCTCTGCAGTGCTATATCAACTAAGCAATACCAACTAAGCATCGTTGTGGTTGCTTCAGTGATAACAGTGTGGAGTGATGCACGAGTTCAGTACTACAATATAGATAACAGTGTGGAGTGATGCACGAGTTCAGTACTACCATATAGATAACAGTGTGGAGTGATGCACGAGTTCAGTACTACCATATAGATAACAGTGTAGAGTGATGCACGAGTTCAGTACTACCATATAGATAACAGTATGGAGTGATGCACGAGTTCAGTACTACCATACAGATAACAGTGGGGAGTGATGCACGGGTTCAGTACTACCATATAGATAACAGTATTGAGTGATGCACGAGTCCAGTACTACCAGATAGATTTTCACATAATGACAACGTGTGTTCATCACAGTGGTCTGCAATTGGTTTCGGAAAGGAATATTGCACCGAAAGTTGTTTAACCCATTTCCCTCATATTGACGAATTTTGACATATCTGTAAAAGTCACTGTGTAAAACCATTATGATAAATAGAGCAATTGTTCTTATAAGAGCAAATGCTCTATTTATCACAATGGTTTCAAACTACAAAACTCTAACGTTTTCCTTTTCTCTAGTTAATGCTCTTTTTCTGTAGATTTATTCAAAAGGTTGTATCTAAAATAGCCTGTGAGGTAATGGGTTAAACTTGGTTAAAGAATGGACTGATCAATGCAAATGCTGTTAAATCTGAGGTGTTTAGAACATATAGATGACGACTACGCAGATTATTATGACAAGTCTATTAGAGATGTCTTCACGTGGTATAAGCTGTCTATAGCATTGCATTGACCCTTTCCCTGGTGAATATTCATGTAGGAAATAATGACGTCATGAATATTAATAAGATTATTTCTTATAATGGCATATGAACACAGGGCATTTTGACTCAGACAGAAGCTGTAGAGATCAGATCTATATCACACCATAAGCAAACAGAGCAGACCCTTATCAGACAGCTCCTATAGGAATCGTCTGATCTGGGTCTACACTGTTTGCGGACGCATCAAAATGCACTTACATAAAGGAACGGATTAACATACTTATATACCGGAACCACTAATAATAAGGAACTGGATCGTTCAGAATACGGATCAAAAGCGGTACATTATATATGGTATATATTAAAATCAATAAAAATTAATATTGTACATGTAGCTTACAATGCTGATACATGGACTCTTATTCAAGGACTGTTTTATAGGTAACGATGACCCTTTGTGTGAAGTACGATGCACAATAATTATATTGTGACAACATCTTTAGAAGTGAAATTAATTGTCATAGATAGTATGCATTCTTCATTAAACAACCCTTCGGAAAATTAATGCCGGGCATGCACTTATAAAGCCCGTGTCAATATCTATGACAAATGGCATTATTATAATTGCATACCGGTTTGAACTTCGTCGAACAAACATTTCCTCCAAATGAGCTAACGTTCAGTGTTTAATAGTTATAAGTTCTATTTCTTCTCTTCATTATAACATATGGCAAGTACACACTTAACATTGAGAGGCGCTTGTGATTATGTTCCACCTATTTGTTACAGCTTCTATTGACCGGTCATTTATCTTCGTTTCGACGGGCGAGCGATGTTTCATGTTTATTGAATCCCCCAGTTCTAGAGACTGCTAAATCGCATCCATTATCGGATATATGATATACCAATCTAGTTTCTTTACTTACACTTTAACAAAACCCCAGAGAAGTTTTCTGTCGATATTTTAGATTACAAGTGCCTTACGGCAAGCTCTTTTTCTCCTTAAATATGTTTAAGAGGTCCATTCGGAGAACAACATATCTTAGTTTTGCTGGTTTAATCCTTTCACTGGGAAAAAAGTGGGTTATACATAGGCAATATTATACTATTATTTTTCTGTCACCTTTCTCCATACATGAAGCTTGTAGATAGCCGTTTTCCTTCATTGTGACAATGTTACTGTATACTGTAGTTAGATGTAAAGCGAGACTTTGTATCATTTTGAAATAAAACTGAAACTGGATCATGGGCTAATAGTTTTACAATCTTCCTGAAATCACTTGTGGGTTTAAACAATTACAATTGCTATTGGATATACAATTAGAAGTATAATTTGAAGCAATGTGATTCGTTTCATAACGTCTCCAGCTATCAAACAAGTTTGTCACAATGTCTGTCACAATGTCTGAACATGTTTAACTGAACCAGATGCAGAACAACAGATAAATGTACGTACTTCCCACAAAACCCTATGTTGACCATTTTTAGAATCGTCATTTAGGTGCGATTCTAAAGAGTAGTCATAACACAGGGTTTGATGGAGTAATAAAGAAGTTATTGTTAAAATGGTTAATTTATGCATCTTATCTGAACCTCTGAATGTTTAACTCTGATATTATTCTTATTTCACCAGCCACAGGGATGCCAGTCTCTTGTTGCTTAATGTATGGTTGGTGTGGATGATCTGATAGTGAGGCATTGGTTAATGGTGATATATGAGCATAATTTTGTTTTGTATCGCTGTACATAGATAGTTTCGAGGTATATAGAGAATAATAGGTTAATGCCGTAGATGGGACACCTTTATCCGACGAGGGGAGAAAACGTTGAGGCGAGGCTTGCCGAGCCTCAATTGTTTTCTCTCCGAGTCGGATAACTTTAGGCGTCCCATCTACGGCACGTACCTATTATTCGATGTATCCAGTCAATTTAGTTAAATATCTTTTTCCATAGACTCATAAAACATAACACTCTTGAAATAATTTACATTGAAAATGCAGTTTTTCGACCAACGCATCCCTCCCTTTTCATTTCCATTTATACGTAAATAGATCTAATGAGCTACCGCAGAGGAAAATAGTTTCGATGCTTACATTACAAGAGGGGGGACGTGGTTGAATTTGAAATATAAGATGATTTGAATCGAGGGTCGATAAGGTATTTCAAACATACATGGTTATATTCTCTGGTCAAATTTTGTGTTCCGTAGTCTCGGTTTCTATTTTTAGATAGACCTAACGTCACTCATAAATCGATGGAACTTATTCAACTTAACAGTCTATATTTAGGTCTATGACTATCACCGCCCCTGTAAGAGTTGATCAATCAAATTATCATGAGAGTGGACAGAAAACATTTACTATTTATCTGTCAATCTGTGCTTCCTGGCTTGATTTTATCTAATATAACTTTATTTCATCTTTTCGTTCAAAAATAAAAACGTAGTAACATATACCTATTGTGTAAGTTGACATATGACATACTATGCAGTAATTGAATGGCCCATGTTTACGTGATTCACGTGATAACAAGGGTAGTTCTGAGTGTTGTAAATAACACTGAACAATTTTGCAATGTATTTTGTTCCCCTTGTTACCTTATACATTCAGTAAAACGGGAGATGTTTTAACCCTTTCCCTGTTCTATGTATATTTCAAGTTTAGATACCTACTGAATATTTATGAAACAAAATAGTTATAATGAAATATGGAAGGTAGGACTGTGTAACCATATAAGAATCAGATTTATTAGCAAATAGAACATACCCTGATCAGACGGCTCTTCTATGGACCATCTGATCTGGGTCTACTCTGCTTGCAAATGCGTGAAAAGGCGTTTTTATTAGGAAAAATGGTTAACTAGTTTGGTGCATTGTGATATTTGTCTGCATACATTGTAGTCTGCTGGAAGTATCAGAATGGACTTTCCGTCTATAACTTCTCTAAGCGTAAGTAGTTTGTCAACCATTTGGTACACTGATGAGACATGGATGGCGTTACACGGGGTTTCATGAGGATGCAAACTATTTCCAAAGATGATACCAGATTCGTCAATTGAAACAAGTCCTGTGAATCGAGTTCCGGCGAGTTCTATTTGGCGCATTTGTAAGATCCAGAACAGACGGTCATATAGATTTTGTGTAACTCTGGTCTTCTCTGTTAGCTCACATATATAACGAGTGTATAGTGTTTGTCATGGTTAAAAATTTCCTCTGTCCATATGCCATTTTAGATATTCATCTACCCAATGACACACAAAATGTCATTATGTCTTATACGGATATTTATAATATAAATAGTTTTATCACATAATCTGTCTTGTGGGAATGCTGTAACAGAGTGCAGTAAATCGCAAAACTGCACGCTGTTTGTAAGCAATGGCTGAAACAGACA
This sequence comes from Azorinus chamasolen, assembly GCA_963576725.1. NCBI lineage: Eukaryota > Metazoa > Mollusca > Bivalvia > Cardiida > Solecurtidae > Azorinus > Azorinus chamasolen. Next base: position 23,703,827 of record OY755239.1, read on the forward strand.
TCAGCAGTAGCCTGGTTTATTTTCTATTGCATTTTAAGGCTTATGTGTTCATTAGAAATTGTTTTCATGAAACTCGTTTACCATAGTGAATATAATACCCGCTAAAGCTCGTGTCATACTATTATAATAACTCGTTTCGTAAAAACAATTTGTAATGAACACTCATGATCAACTATATACATGTATTAACATTTTAAAGAGACAGTGTGTATTTCGTTATGTTGATCCAGGAATTGTTATTATTTCAATACAATATAGCACATGCTCCAGTGTGAAGTGTTCTGCACAGTTATATCTTTAAGTAGATGTGTTGGAACGATTATAACGGTGTATTTGTATGGAAGTTGCAGTCATTGTTGAATGACTAAGCCAGCACAGATGGATGTCATTCCCTTTATATCCATTTTACCTCCATGACCAACCAGTCGGACATTTAACTAAATGAAGCGACTTTTTTCATCTACAAATTAAACCTTTACTCCATAAATACGACTTTCTACGCATTTGCAATCAGGATAGACCTAGATCAGAAGGCTCCCGTAGGAGTGTCTGCTCTGTTTGCTTATAACATAATATAGATCTGATTCTATAAGTTTCTGCGACGGCCAAAACAAAAGAGTGATATGTAATATAGGCACAAGTGTGTGCATTCAAAGACTCTCACGTGTCTTAAATTAAACACATTGGACCAAATAGCATATAATACGTAAACGGCTCGGATCAAACGAAGGCTACATCTATATCTAAAGCCAGCGGTGCTTTTAACCATACAACTTTAAACTCTTCTTCCACTGACTATCATATCCATATAATGATAATTTGCGATTTTATGTTGTATATATTACAGTCTTATGAATAAAAAACACATTGCTTAGACCGATGGCCTTCACGGTCAATCTATATTTATATGATGTGGCTACGATTAATCCATGAAACATTCATTTAATGGAAATTAAGCAAAATTAATGGTATGTATAGGAATTGATTCATTTTAACGTTTGCTTAATATCCAGATTCATATTCAAAGGACTCTTAGAGGGGCCCACTATCCAGAGCCTACACCGTGTATCATTTAGTTACAGTACCCCCCCCCCTCTCTAAATATATGTTATAGAGACAGGTGACAGCTTAATGTTAGATGAAAGTCGTGCAGAAATCTCCTTGGGGAGCTTTCTGTGTGACTTTCACCCTGCATTAAGCGGTCATCTGTCTAAAAGTAATTCATTCTTCTGTAATAGAATTCCGGTTTACAGGGGTTTTGCTGCATACCATTTCGTATTGGATGAACTCTAACACTTCAGCTGTCAATCGCGTTATCCTTTCCCTGATGAATATTCATGTAGGAAATAATTACGTCATAAATATTAATAACATTATTTTTATAATGGCATATTAACACAGGACATTTTGGCTCAGGCAGAAGCAGTAGAATCAGATCTATATTACACCATAAGCAGACAGAGCTGGCCCTGATCAGACAGCTCCTATGGGAGCCGTCTGATTTGGGTCCACTCTGTTTGCAGAAGCATCAAAATGCGCTTACATTAGGGAATTGGTTAATTAAGAATGGACAGTAGGTGCTAGAATAACGGCTTAGAGGGGTTTTACTGTATACCATTTCGTATTGGATGAAGTCACTATGAGAGAGTTTCATGTTAAGCAATTCCAAGCAGATGTCATAAAAGCCTTCAATGAAACTTCTCGATATATGGATGATATTTGCAATATAGATAACCAACCCTTTCCTTGATGGTATGATTCCTGCTATTTACCCAAAAGTACTCAAATTGAATAAAGCTAATCCTTCCGATAATTATGCAGTTTTTTTGGATATAGACCTTTAAATTGACAATTGAATTATCGCTTTCATGATTTATAACAAAATAGACGATTTTGATTATATTATTGTATATTTCCTTCATCTTGACGGAGATGTTCCCCATGCTCTATCTTATGGGATTTACAGATCTCAATTTATCCCTTAAGCTAGAGCTTGTCCTCCTGTTGATGACTTTAAAGTCGAAATATCATGCTAACTGAAAAACTGCTTAAGCAAGAATATAGACATCATAAACTAACAAAAGCATTCTCTAAATTGTCCCATCGAAATATATCTCTTGTTGGAAAGTATAAGTGCAGTCTTAAGGCGCTCCTGCGACACGGATCTTTGTTTGTGCTATGACCTTTATTACTTTTCTGCAATAACTCTGGCTGCAGCTCAATCAGTGAGTACGTGCGATACGTGAACCCAGTTTATTTCACTTAAATAATTATGTTTTTGTTCTACAGTGTTTGCCATCGCGGTTGTTGTGGATTAGTCGGACATGGGATATGTTTATTAGCCCCCGCCGGTTACCGGTTGGGGGACTATAGGTTTACTCAATTATGTCTGTCTGTCTGCCTGTCCTGTCTGTCCTGTCTGTCTGTCTATCTGTCTGTCTGTCTGCCTGTCTGTCCGTCCGTCCGTCCGGCTGTCTGTCACGCTTCGTGTCCGGGCTGCCAAAGTCTGTCGTCTGCTAACTTTGTCGTCTGCTACAAATTTTCATTCTTTTAATTTTCTTCATTTTTTGTTTAAAAAACATAGTAACAGTAACAAACAGTTTGGATCCTGATGAGACACCGAGTTACTCTGCGTCTCATCTGGATCCAAACTGTTTGCATAGGTAATCACAGATCCGGCATTGGCAGCGAAAGGGTTAATCAAAATGGTTTCAACAAGTGACTTTTGCAGAGATGCCAAATTGCGTCATCAGGAGAGAGAGGGTTAACGTTTTAATCAAATGGGGTAAATTTTACTTCAGATCAGGAGATTTAATCAGAACTGATACATTTGCAGCATGAACATAGTTAGATGAGCTTAATCCTTTCTTTCGTATAAATGCCTTTTCACGTATTTGCAAACAGAGCAGATCCAGATCAGACCACCCCTATATGAGCTGTCTGATCAGGGTCTGCTCTGTCTGCTAATTTGAAACACTAGTTTGTCCATGAATATTCAGTAGGTATTGAAAGTTTGAAGAAAATAGAATATGAAAAGGCTTAATAAAGGAAACCCGTCACGAGTTTAACCCAATATTATTTACGATAGATTCGAAAACAATCTTTGAAAACAATACAGACCAATATCGGGGTACATTCAGGAGCAATCTGATTTGGCTCTGCACTGTTTGCATATGTCCAATTTGTGGCAGTAAATATGTTAAATTAATTGGTTAATTCCAAATTTCATTTGAAATCAGTCTCAATAGTTGCATGTTTCTCTTGCTGTATAAGGTAATGCAAAATGCGAGCAGAGGAAATATGCAACATTTATACGATGTGCCGAGCGCTTTATCACGTTTGTGAATCGTTAGACTTCAATAAATGGGACTTGATATCTGTGTATGACCCTCATTTAACAGTTCCTATACATTTGAGTTAGTTTGACGGGGGCGTAGCTAGCGATACGCACTGGCGCACGTGCGCAACATAAATCTGAAAGGTGAAAACATTATTATGACCAAAATGAAACATACTTCGAAGGCTAAGTGGATAGATATTGATAAACATTCTGTCGGGTCATGTTAGCTTTAACGCATTCCCTCATATTGACGGCTTTTGACGTCTCTGTAAAGGTCACCTTTTGAAACCATTGTGATAAATAGAGCATTAACATGTTGCTCCTATAGGAGCAAATGCTCTATTAATCACAACGGAATCAATACTACACAGAGTATTAAATATTCCGGGAGAGCATGCCCCTTGAACCCATAGCTACGATGCGTACATTACATTTGGAGTCAGCTACACTTCTGTGTGACATGTTGGTATTGGTGTTAGAAGGACGATGAAGATAACGCAATAACCATTGGCAACGAGGAAATTATAAACAATTAACATTTGTTAATTTATCAAATTCTAACTTATTTTGCCATCTAGTAACTGTTTTTTGTTTATTAAAATTCAAATAATGTGTAATGTCAAACTTTCATTTCAGACGGCCAGTGTACCAAAGGGTTTACAACCTAAGGAGACACCGAAATACCAGACATCTCAACTGAATCCAAACTGTTTGTACCGTAAAACCCCTTTAAACCACACGTTCAATTTAGTATATATATATATATATCGGTCTTTGAGACAGGTGGCAGCTTAATGCAGAATGAAAGTCATGCAGAAAGCTTCTCCATGAGCTCTTAGCAGCCACCTGTCAAAAAGTATCTAAATTATTCTCTACCACAATTCCTGTTTAGAGGGTGTTTACTGTAAATGTATGCAAACATCATTGTTAGCATGCTCAACGATAATTACTCTTCTGTGTTAGCTTTCTGCTAGACTGCACTGTTCGTGTTTAAACGGAAACCGTATATCACAAACGTGCCATTGTTAAGATCGCTGCATGATAAGTCCGGAATCTACAGTCTATAACTGACATGCGATATGTGGAATCAACACAGACATAAATTATGGCAATCGCTTAAAGTGCTTCACTTGTGTGACAGGTACTTGCATAAAAACGGTTCCAAAATTACTTTTCTATTAAAATGGGATAGTGTACTGCATTATAAACATCACATGTTAACCACTCGCTTGCTATTCGCGTCAATATACCTACCTGTAAATAGTGAAGACCCAGGGTCTGCACTATTTACAAGTTGATTGTGCAACCAGTGCACTCCACAGCAGCGATTGCACAGCGAACTACTTGTACACAGTGCAGATATATGTAATTATACAACAAGGCATGGGTATAGAAGAACTGTTTGTTTTTTTAATTCAGCAAGAGAAGGGTTAAACACAGGTGTTAGACATAAAACGTACTGTTTGCAGTGACGTTGTGACAAAATGAAATGGTATTGCATATAGCATATACAGTAAAACCCTTCTAAACCGGAACTTTAATAAAGAAAGGTGTTTTAGGCAGGTGGTTGCTTAATGCATAACAGGTGTTGGGGCTTTCTGCATGACTACATTTCTGCATTAAGCTGCCACCTGTATTTCAAATCGGCAATGATACCAATACTAATGACCAGTTATGAGGTTTATTTTTCTGTACAGGGAAAACTTGCAATGGTCAATGCCAATAATAATCCTAGATGCAATAAGATGACATTTGCATTCCAACTATTATTCTTATTGACCAATGTTCCATGCTACATGCACATAACCTCAGTTTACTTGAGTATATAATGTCAAATGTATTTTATAGGTTGTTCAGAAATTGACAAATATTTCTTCAAATATCGTTTATCATAGTACGAATACAGTTAATCGATCTGAACCATATTTCTTGTAGAGAAGACCTTAGATAATTTTAGGCTGGTGGCTGCTTAACGCAGAGTGAACGGCATGCAGAAAGCTCATAAACGAGCTTTTTGCATGAATTTCACCCTGCATTAACCCATTACCTCATAGGCTATTTTTAGATACAACCTCTTTGAAACAATATACCGAAAAGGAACATTAACTAGAGGAAAGGAAAATTTCAGAATGTTGTAGTTTGAAACCATTGTGATAAATAGAGCATTTGCTACTATAGGAGCAAATGCTCTATTATTATCACAATGGTTTCACAAAGTGACTTTAACAGAGTCGTCAAAAGTCGTCAATGTGAGGGAATGGGTTAAGCTGCCACCTTTCTCCAAGTATGATATTTATACTTAATTGAAAGTTCGATTTAGAGGGGTGTTACTGTATCTGATTATGTTTTGTTATATGGATGAGAACACTTTCCGTTTACAACGAGCCATTGTTAGTATAATCCATATCCCGGCACATTGATCAGGTTTTCTTTATGATTATAATTGTAAAAAGCATATTGAATGTAGCTGCCTTTATACATATGAGTGACCACATATAATTGGATAAATTCGACTTGTTTTATAAATACTTAAATGTATATAATGTACTTTCAAACAAGATCGTTCTTAATAAGAAATAGTAAAGACCACTGAGGACCCTATTGTATTATAGTGACCTACCCGTGAGTCAGCCTAAAACTAGTTATAGGCTTAAACTAGTTTGGGGCTGACTGGTAAATTAGGTCCAAAGTTTGCTGTACTATTTCTTATAGTATACCGCACCTCTTTATTTTCGCACCCGCGAGAATTACCGATCACAGCGTGCAATATAGGCGGTCACTATCGCAAACTATGAACTCTTTCCCTTTTCTACGTTTATTCCAAATTTCATTACCTTCTGAGAATTCGTGGAAAAAATAGTAACAATGAAAAATGGAAGGTGAAACATTGTAGCCCTTTTAAAAAGTAAAGAACAGTTCTATTATATTATAATAGCAAACAGAGCAGACCCTGGTCTGGGTCTACTCTGTTTGCAAATGCGTGAAGACATGTTTATAAGAGGGAAAGGGTTAAGTACTGGGATAAGGTGTATTATTTGTATTGCAGACTAATAAACATAAGGAAGCAACCACTTCTACGACTGTCATTTGCGATTTGCAAACAGCTTAGATCTCAATGATTATCCAAATAAATCGGGGTCTAATAACAATCTAAGCTAATTGACCTTCGGTCAGTACGTTCTTAAACGCTAAACAAATAGAAACAGTAAATATTGCAATATATTAGTTTGTCCATTCATAATGTTTTACAATGAGATAGCTATTAAATGCCCGAGGTCTTCGGCGAATAAATGTCGATGGTTATATCATAGAACCACTCTTCAGCGATCAGAAAATAAATACACCACTCTACCGCGATCTTCAAATAAATACACTACTGTATACGGCGACCGGCAAATAAATACACTACTGTATACGGCGACCGGCAAATAAACACGTCACTCTTCTGGGACCAGCAGAAAAACATACCGCTCTACAGCGACAAACAAATTAACACGACGCTTTTCAGCGATCTTCAAAATAAATACACCGCTGTACAGCAACCAGCAAATAAATGCAACTCTCTCCAGAGACCAGCCAATAAATACACCTCTTTATATCGACCGTAAAATACATATACACCGCTCTACAGATACCAGCAAATAAATACACGCATGCACTCATTGTGATACTTATTTGATTAGCTTTTCTGCTGTCTGTATTTTTTTTCATTTTATGCGTGTGCCTTATTTCTGCTTGCAAATTAGTTTCTTAGAGCTGTACATTTTCTATGTGTTTTACTGTTCTTAATACGAGTGCTACCTTTTATTTTATATTCTCTTAAGAGTTCCTTTAAACGATGTTTTATTACATTATTAGTTATGCAGTGCGAGGCGAAGCCGAGTCCCATATTAATATTTGCTGGCAATGTATAGTCCATATTAGGGACACTAAGCACTGCATAACGAATTTATCTTACCGACTACCTTTAATTTCAAGTATTTACACGCATGTTTGCATCATAGGCCTACGTGAATGGCTTGCCGTAGGGAAGCAAGGGAATTACCTCCCTTTAATAGAATTAAATAAAATATTCTGTATTTGCCTCAAATCTCGTTTACATATTTTGTTTTTTCTTTTTTATCACTGTAAAACTAATTAATATTTATATTTCAATTAAAATTAAAGCATAAATTATAGGTATGCGTTTTTTAAAACTGTAGTGGATAAACATAAAATATTATTATAAATTACAGAAAAGCATATGGCTGTCAAATAAGGGAAGTAACTCTTGTAAAGCCATGTAACTCTTGTAAAGTACCCCCATAAGGAATCTATGGGGGTTTCTCGTGACCTCTATTGACCAATGGAATGACAAGAATTTTGTAGGAGGTAAGATAAAACTTTATATATGCACACGGTTTTGCCATATAGGTGTACTCTCTTTTTAGGTTTGTATATGTGTGTCAAACAATTGATTGTAACTGACTTTAAATGAAGACTAGCTTGCGATATCTTATAATACTTTCTACTAATGAACTTTCCTTTTTCAGGTATACTTCTCCTTGTTTTTACTTTTGTTTAAATGTCGGCATATGTTAATATTTTTTTGTTGTTACAACGGACGTTAAATAAAGCTCCTTGTAGATTGTATCTTGCAACGCTCTACAACGACCATGAAATAAGTGCACTGCTATGCAGGGAAACGTAACTAAATACACCGCTCTACAGCGACCATCAAATCAATACACCGCTCTACAACGACCATCAAATAATACTCCGCTTTACAACGACCATCAAATAAATACACCGCTCTACAACGACCATCAAATAAATACACCGCTCTACAACAACCATGAAATAATTACACCGCTTTACAACCACTATCAAATAAATATACACCGCTCTACAGAGACCAGCAAATACATACACTGCTCTACAACGACCATAGGGAATACAGCGCTCTACAACGACTATCAAATAAATGCACCACTCTGCCGAGAAAAGCAAATAAATACCCCGATTTACAGCGACCAGCAAATATTACACCGCACTACATAGACCAGAAAATATATACACCGTTCTACAGCGACCATCAAATAAATACACCACTCTGTAGCGAGACTATCAAATAAAAAGATACACCGCTGTACAGCAACATCAAACAGATACACCGTTCTACATACATAAGTAAATACACCACACTGTAGGGAGACTATCAAATAGTTACACTGCTGTACAGTGACCATCAAACACATACACCGCTCTTTAGCGACAATACAATCAAAACACCGCTCTACAGCGACGATCAAACACATATGCCTTTCTGTAGCGACCATCACATAAATACACCGCTCTATAGCGAGACCATCCAATAAATGCACCGCTCTACAACGACCATCAAATAAACACACCGCTCTATATCGACCATCAAATAAACACACCGCACTACAGCAACCACCAAATGCACACACCGCCATACAGCGACCATCAATTAAATACACCGATGTAGAGCGACCAGCAAATAAATACACCGCTGTACAACAATAGTGAATACACCGCTCAACAACAACCATCACATAAATATACACCGCTATACAGAGACCAACAAATACAACGACCATGGCTAATAAGCCGCTCAACAACGACCATCAAATAAATATACACCGCGATACAGAGACCAGCAAATACATACATTGCTCTTCAACGACCATAGTAAATACACCGCTCAACAACAAGGATCATCAAATAAATACCCCGCTCTACAGCGACCATCAAATAAACACACCGCTCTACATCAGCCATCAAAACAATACACAGCAATATAGCGACCATCAAATAAACACACCGCTCTACAGCGTTCATTAGATAAATTGACCGCTTTTTAACGGCCATCAAATAAACACACCGTTTTACAGCAACCAGCAAATAGGTATACTGTGCACAAATGGGTTAAGTGGCAGTTGTAGCTAGGTTTTGCAATGTATCCTTCAGACACATTGATTATAGCTTGAATTGTCGGGGTGTAGTAGGTGAACAATTCTGTTGAGATAATTTGCTCAGCAGGCTAAGGGTTAATAATCTGCTTAATCCTGCCTCTAAATTTATTCCTTCGGCTCTTATACAGACAGAGAGGATCCAGATTAGACAACTCCTCTAGGAGCAATCTGATTGGGATCTGCTCTGTTTGCTTCTGGAATAATATAGATTTGATTAGGCACATTCTAATCTATCAGACGTTCGGCATGTTTATATTTCGCTTTAACTCTTTCCCTCTTGCAAACGTGTTTTCACGCATTTTCAGGCAGAGTAGATCCAGGCCAGAGGTCTGCTCTGTTTGCTAATGTAATTTGAAATATCTAATTCTTTGACTTCATTGTTGCACATTCCATACTTCATTATAAGTATTTTGTCAATGAATATTCAGTAGGTATTGAGAATTGAAATAAATATAGAACAGGGAAAGGGTTAAAAGAATGGTAAATAGCTATTTCATAGATCTGTTTCTTTGCTTTCTAAAATGTCTGCAAAGCTCCACCTTCCATATTTCATTATGTCAATGAATATACAGTAGGTCTTGAAAGCTGGCCTAAATACAGAACAGGGAAAGGGTTAAAGATGAACTAATGCAAACGGTAACAAGATGGGTTATTTTCTTACTGTTGGTGTATGATTTGCTTTGCATACGCGGTCTCTCTGTATGCCATGTTATATTAGCGGAGTCACTAATTTGAGCATGCTCAGTTATTATGTGTTGTTTTTTTTTCATTATAGTCAATGTATGATTTAGTTTGCATAAGTGTTCATTATGTTATATTTACATTCGCCCTGCAACGTCCTTATATAACCTTATTCTAAAAAGAAAGTTGCATTTTCCCATGAACGTTCATTTCAATACCCGATCCGTTGAAATGTAAGAAATACAATGGAATATTTATATAAGAAATGAATGACGTGCTCCCGGTGTTCATTAGGTTATGCAACGCATACCTTAACGAGCAAAGATTTACGTGAAGCCCTTCGGGCTTCACTAACTTTGCTCGTAAAGCTATGCGTTGCATAACCTCATGAACACCGGGATCACGTCATTCATTTCTTTAATGTTATTTTGGCTATGTTGTGTCACATTGACCTTTCGCGAGTCGTTACATGTCGACTGCTCATGTTGTCGTCTGCTTCAGGTTTAAGGATAGTCATAGCGTCAAACAGCTTGAATCTTGATGATACCGAGTCTCGTCTAGGTCTCATCGTGGTTCAACTGTTGTCATGATCCAAAAGTAGTTGCAGATTCAGACGCGATGTTGAAACAGATAACTGATGTTAAGGAAAGTGAAGTTTGATATTGAATATTTTCTCTAGCTGATCATGATAGTATTTGACATCGACTAACCAGAACTAATGCTGGCAGAAATTAGGACGTGTTCATTTGTTATAGGTGTTATCCCTTTTCACTTATGTACGATCTGGTTTGCATAGGTACACTCTGTGTACGCCATATTATAGTGACTATGTTATTGTCGTCCGATTTGGGCTCCAGATCATAATCGGTATCAGCTTTGATGATGATGAGACAGAGTTACTCGACGCCTCATTGTGATAAAAAATGTCGGTGTCTTTAATAACCTGATTGATGCTGGATCCATGGGTATTCCCTCGACACATTTGCAGGCGGAGAGGATCCAGATCAGACAATTCCTCTAGGTGCCGTCTATTTATGATCTGCTCTGTTTGCGTATGGAATAATATAGATTTGATTACCTACATTCTAACTTAACGGAAATCCCGCGTGCAAATATTTGAGTTTGCATTGCCTTGTATTAACGAAAGTGAAGTTTGATATATAATCTAATGGTAATATTAAAAATCAGTTAAAGCTGAACTAATGCAACGGACATCTGGACATGCTCATATATATACATCGTATATATTTTATTCTCAGTGTACGCTTTGCTTTGCATAAGTGCTCATAACGGTCTTACTTTTAAACTAAAGGAAAATGGCATTAACGGGCGTCTATTAATATGGCTGACTAATTACCTAAGCAATGGGTGCCAAAAAGTTGTTCTTCGTTCTTCTGTCTCTGCTGTAAGAACAATATCGGCTGGGGTTCCACAGGGATCTGTGTTAGGACCTCTTTTATTTTTAATTTACGTTAATGACATATCTGATTCACTACTAAGCTTAACAAGATTGTTTGCGGACGATAGCTCTCTATACATATCTGCTACTTCCTTAAATGACATTGAAGGTATTTTAAACTACGATCTTAAATTAGTTTCAGCTTGGGCTAAGACTTGGCTTGTTAATTTCAACCCTGCCAAAACTGAGGCAATGATGTTTTCATTTAGAAATCACGACACGAGGTCAATCTAATTTTTGAAGGTACTGCTATACAATTTGTTATCTCTCATAAACACTTGGGGGTCACCATGAATACGAATGGCCAGTGGAATGATCACATTGATAATATACTTCAATCTACTTCCAAAACTATTGGAATTATGAAAAACATTAAATTCACTTTGAATAGAAAGGCCCTAAATCAAATTTACCTTTCCTACGTACGGCCAATTCTAGAGCATGCTTCTGTTGTTTAGGATGGTTGTTCCGAAAGCTCTGCAGATACTTTAGAAAAACTACAGAACGAAGCAGCCCGTATCGTAACTGGCTTAACCAGATCGGTATCTCTAGAAAATCTATATCGGGAATGTGGATGGGAATCACTCGCCAGTCGAAGAAAATTACAAAAACTCTGTTTTGTTTATAAGGCATCTCATAACATGGTTCCATCATATATCAGTGATTTATTACCACCGAACGTTAGGGAACTAACCCACTATTCATTAAGAAATGCCGATGATATAGAAGTGCCTTTCTCACGTACGTCAGTCTCCAAAAGGTCATGCATCCCTTCTTCAATAGTACTGTGGAATGCCATCAGTCCAGATACCAGAAATTTAGATACCTTTAGTTGATTTAAAAGGTCGTTACTAAACAATCTTAGTTAGAATAACGTTCCATCTTATTACTATTTCGGAGATAGGTATTTGTCAGTCATTCACGCCAGAATTAGAAACAACTGTAGCAATCTGAATGATGATCTTTTTAATAACCATCTTAATCAAAATCCTTTATGCGAATGTTCACACGAAGTAGAAAATGCTGAACATTATTTTTTTCAATGTACATTTTTTCAAAATCAAAGACTTAACCTATTTCGTGCAACACAGATGTACCATCCTCTAAATACCGAAACGCTTCTGTGCGGCAAACAAAAACTAAATGAGGAAGACAATAAAATCATATTTGCTGCTGAACATTGTTTTATAAAGCAGTCACGGAGGTTTTAATTTCGCGTATAGTGTAACTAGCTATATTTTTTTCCGACCCTTAGTATAATAAATGTAGTATACATTTTTTCTAAACTTTTGCTAAGATGTCTTACTTATAGCGGTAGTTTCATATACTAAGATTTCTTAATTAAGTGTCCTCTGATAGTGCTACATTAGTCATGTTATTCTCTCTCTCTCTTTCTTCCTCTTTCTCTCTCTCTCTCTCTCTCGCCTTCATAAACACTTCGTGTTTCATACTTTACATATTTTGTTTGCCATTACATGTATATATAAATGCTTTGTATGGGGAGGGTCAATTCTAATGTTGTAAGAACTTGTGACCCGACCCAATTTCCTCTAATATGGAAATAAAATATGTTTAAACTAAACTAAACTATCCTTCAAATGACACCTACTATTGCTTATGAGTTAGCACATTTACTCTCGTCAGTTACGTAGTACAGTTTCTTGTTTCCACAGCTCCAGTCATTACTAACACTCATTATCTCTGATTTCTGTATTTTCGTCATCTAATAATCGAATCTGTTCATACTTCACTTCGGTTCTGTTCATCATACGAGGAATGCAGTTTGGGCACTTCCAGTATGATTCAGCCAAATAGAATGACGAAAGTATTAGAACCATGTTGAAGATAATATGCATTGCAAACGCGATTCCCATGAAGTGCACACTGGATGTATTGTTCGGGTCCCAGGCCAGGTTTGGATTTCCACCTGCAAACAATAAATCATAATTTTCTGGGAAAAACATAACATTGACATTGCTGTTTATTTTATTGCCGAGTAACGCATCAGGATCAAAGCTGTTTGACACTCAATCAATAAATTACCAAACGTTTGCGGCACCTGGGTCCATGCTTATACAACTTTTAGTTGAGTCTGAGAACGTTCTCAAGCATTTGATTGGTCAGATTTGAGCCTTTGGCTCAAATCTGACCAATCAAAAGCTTGAGAACTCAAATCTGACCAATCAAAAGCCTGAGAACGAAACTCAGACTCAACTAAAAGCTTTATAAGCATGGACCCAGAGGTCCAGATAAGATGCATAAATCAAAACGTTTTCAAGAATAATTTCTTTATTTCTCCACCAAACCCTACGTTGTGACCACCCTTTAGAATCGTCTCTTTGAGAATTTCTCAAGGGTGGTCACACCATAGGGTTTAGAGGAGAAATGACGACTTTAGTACTTGAGTACGCACGTTTATTTGTTGCTCTTGAGGACAAGCTGCATCAGATCTAAATCTAACAGTATACTATATTTTCACAGCAGGTCAAGCGTTAAGCATAACGAACAAATTTAGAACCTATAGGAAACGTCTTCTAATTTCTATTTCAAAGTTGGTTTTCTTCCAATTTTTTTTCCAAGACGTAGGTATTTAGAAGGTCAAACAGACTAGATTCTGATGTGACGCCGGGATACTTGGTGCCTAATCTGGATTCAATGCAAACTATTCATGGACCCATCAGTGTCTAAATGTTAAAAGCAGTGAGCTGAATGAATGTAATACATAATGCATGTACGTCTTGCTTTAATCCATTCCCACAACGAATATTTATAGATCCAACATAAAAACTGTACAGAAAATGAGCATTTACCTGGGGAAAAGGAAAACGTTAGAATTCTATAGTTTTGAAATCATTGTGATAAATAGAGCAATTGCTCCTGTGGAGCAAATGCTCTATTTATAACAATTGTTTCAAAAAGTGACTTTTACAGAGGCGTCAAAAGACATCAATATGAGGACATGGGTTAAGCCGCTATATTCTAAAAAACGAGAAGTTTATGTCTTACATGTTACTTCTTCAGACAGTTGTAACAGTAAGTACATTTAAGAAAACAATGCATATGATCATTATATCTATTCATTTCCAAATGAGTTTACACCGAAAAGCAACCGAAAAGTATGCGTACTCAAATACTACGTATAACCGTCATTTCTCCACCACTTTCCATATTGCATTTTTAAATACTGATCAACCCCTTCCCTGTTCTATATCTATTATATTTATACTAACTTTCAATACCTACTGAATATTCACGGTTAAACACATATGATGAAATCTGGAAGGCGAGACAGTGTAGCCAATTTAAAAGCTAAAGAAATATATATATCAAATCTGATTAGCAAACAGAGCAGACCCAGATCAGACGGCTCCTATAGGAGCCGCCTGGTCTGGGTCTTCTCTGTTTTCTGATGCGTGAAAAGGCATTTAATTGAAGGAAAGAGATAAATATTTCACTTTTGAAAATCAAAATTCACATGGAGCCGTACTTACTTATAGGTGCAGACGCGTCGTACAGGATGAAAGAAATGTACGAGAACCACGTGCCGAAGGTGAGGAGGATATGGCAGCGGATAACGTGGATGACCACAGAGTCTCGTTTGAAGATTTCAGTCAAGATGACCATTGACCAGAGGCATAAGGAACATTAACGGCAACGCTATCCTATTAAACGAAGTATATAAGTATGTACATTCTGTCAACAGCGGCATTCAAATTGCATTACTTTTGTCCAGTATTAACCAGTCACCTGCTCATATAGACATACATGTGTATTCATTATATGGTCGCCATAGGCAGTTTCTGCTGTACATTGAGGACACCAAAGTCGGAAACAATTGATCTGTATCCTATTGTGAAATCAAGATATTGGCTAAAAGATTATATAAAGCAACACTTATTTTTGTCACGAATTGTAATTTTCAACTACAGTAAAATCTCGATTATTAGTTTTGTTTAGACGAATTTAGACCCTTTTAGGCAGGTGGCTGCTTAATGCGCGATGAAAGTCGTGCAGACAGCTATGCATGACTTTCACCATGCATTAAGCTGCCACCTGTCATAACCAATTACCTCATAGGCTGTTTTTATACAACCTCTTTGAATAAATCTACCGAAAAGGAGCATCAACAAGAGAAACGGAAAATTTTAGATGTGTGTAGTTTAAAACCATTGTGATAAACATAGTATTTGCTCCTCTATGAGCTTTCTGTATGACTTTCACCTTGCATTAGTCAGCCACATGCTAAAAATATCCAAATCCTTCTCTATTAGAATTCCGGTTTTACTATACAGGTTAACATTTCTATGGGACGGAACACAATGTTGTTTGAATGCAGCAAACATTAAAGGAGGTCACCTGTGCACGATTAGTTCCAACGGCGGTTTGCCAGTAGACGGATCACTGTGAAAGTAAAACCCAGTACCATACCTGAAACAAAGAATATAGCGAACTACAATATACAGCTTAATTACCCTAGGTACAGTAGGATCTGTCTTATGAGACCATTCAAAGAGGGTCTAATTCAAGGCATTTAAGGCAGATGATAGCCTAAATAGCTCCTACAGGAAACTCCAGACAGCTCCTACATAATTTTCTGCATTACTTTTAACGTGCATTAAGCTACCGCCTGCTTTTAAAGGTATCTAATTTTTAATTAAAGAATTATAGCTCATGGTAGGTTCTTCTATAGTCAGACACCAATCATTCTTTCTATATAATATTGTAAAGCTGAGTAAGTATATTTGGCACCATTATTAACTTTTAAGTAGATTTATATAGTAATAATTAGTGTGGCCACTGGCAAATGTGTTCCTTCGGAAGCGGTTTAATCTGGGTTTGCAATGCTTACTTAGGGTTTTAGTCTGAATTCTTAACTTTTCCCTTGCTGAATCTTAAAATACATTTCTTCTTCTTTACATGTACCCATGCCCTGTTGTATAATTACATAATTTTATATCTTCACTGTGTAAAAGTATTTCGCTGTGCAATCAATGCTGAGGAGTGCACTGGTTGCACAATCAACTTGTAAATAGTGCAGACCCTGATGAGACAGCTCCTGCAGGGGCTGTCTCATCTGGGTCTTCACTATTTACAGGTAGGTATATTGACGTGAATAGCAAGCGAAGGGTTAAAATATTTAGGGAACATATAACACAAAACGTACTTGATCAGTTGACAGTAATCCATTATACACATGCGAAACTGATATCGGTCTTTAACCCTTTACTCACTGAATATTCATACAAGAAATAATGTCATCATGCATTTTTTAAGATTAATCGTTGTAATAGTACATGGAAATAGGAACTTTCGACCATGGTAGAAACTGTAGAACCCTATCTATATCATATCATAAGTAGAGCATAACAAATATAGAGCAGACACAGGTAGTAGGAGCTGTCTGATCTGGGTACTACTTTGTTTGCAAAGGCGTGTAGAATAAAGGATTAAACCAGATGACAGATTAATAGAGGATAGACGCCACGCTGATAGCTACTTCATGGCGTTCAGCATACATGTATCAATCACTTGTCTATACAGGTTTTCTACAAGTAAATACGTGAAACACCCATACGGATGTGTGATCGAGAGAATGAGCAGCTCAATCATGGTTAAAATTGTGCACAACATGTTTACAATTCATTATATAAATATATCTTTCATCCGTCGATAGGGATGTTTCATTTGATAAAAACTGGAAAACCTACACAATAAAGGCAAGCCCAAAGGTAATGTATTTCAGATCACGAAAAGACGTCAAGCGTAGATGGTCTACCAGGTCGGTGATGCCGTGGAAGACAAATGTGAAATAAATAGTCATGTGCTGCATTCCGTTGTGGTTTAAAAAGTTGCCATTGTCATCAAGAAACAACAGTTGATTTGCAAAACACTCGGCAATAAATCCTGCAATACAAGAAAATGACCATAGTATTTTAACCTTTTTAACCCTTTCCCTGTTCTACGTTTATTCCACATTCCAGTACCTACTGAATATTCATGGACAAAATAGTTATAATGAAATATGGAAGATGGAACATTGTTGGCATTTTAGAAACTAAAGAAACATATGTTTAAATTTCCACAAGCATAGGAGCCGTCTGATCTGGGTCTACTCTGTTTGCAGATGCGTGAAAACATGTTTATATGAGGGAAATATTTAATTATCAGAGTATAATAACATCCGTGTTTAACTATTTGAACTATTGAGTCCACTCAGTATGACACGCGTTAACTTGCTAGAGGAATTTGAATGATAAAGAGTGCATACACGGACCAGAGGGCTCCTTAACCCATTCCCTCATAATGACGACTTTTGACGACTCTGTAAAAACCACATTGTGAAACCATTGTGATAAATAGAGCATTTGCTCCTATAGGAGCAAATGCTCTATTTATCACAATGGTTTCAAACTACAAAATTCTAAAATTTTCATTTTCTCTAGTTAATGCTCCTTTTTGGTAGATTTATTCAAAGAGGTTGTATCTAAAAATAGCCTATGAGGTAAAGGATTAAGGATCCTCCTGATATGGGTGTACATTGTTTGCAAATGATAGTGCGTGTATCTTTCGAGTTGAGAGAGATAAAGAACTAAATACAGTAAAACCTCTCTATAACGACCACGATATTACATCAAGTATTTTGTGTTAAAAGCAGGTGGATGCTTAAAGCAAGGTGATAGTAAAACAGAACGCTCCTATAGGAGCGTTCTGTTTCACTTTCACTTTGCTTTTGAGCAACCACCTGCCCAAATTCCAACTAATTAACATAATTTAGTGGTCGTTATAGGGAGGTTTTACTGTATATGTAAAACCAATGTATTGAAAGAAAGGAAGCGTTGTATACAGAGTGAAAGAAAAAATTAAAGGTGGCAAATAAAACCAGAATGGACATATCATGTGTGGATAGAAAGGGGTCAAATCGCGAGAAACAGACGGAAAGAAGCATGGACACGTACCGCCTATTGGGAACAGTATTTTCAGACCTATCTCCAGGGGTATCTGACGTCCTCGTATGGTTGCTGTGTAAGAAAGCTGTGTCTCGTAAGATTTCTGTTCAGCTTGACACTGTAAACCGTACACATACTAGTTAGCAAGGTATGGGTAAAGTTGACCATTTACCCAACAAAAACATCTTTTTATGTTTCTGCAAACAGAGTAGACCTATATCAGAAACTTCTGTAGGAACTGTCTGACAAAGGTCTGCTCTGTTTCCTTTTATAGAGGATGTGATATGAGTGTTCATTACAAACTGTTTTTTACTGTGATAATATGACACGAGCTTTAACGAGAGTAATATTCATTATAGTAAACGAGTTTCATAAAAACAATTTGTAATGAACACGAATGTAAGACTCTTTTTATCGCATAATCCTTGAAAAGTGCCATAGAAAGTGAAGAAGAATATATCTGATGGCTGTTTCAGCCATTGTTTACAGTGTATTACAGCCGGATTCAAACTGTTCATTTGCGTAAAAAATGCACTCTATTCCAGCACTGTAGATCATGTAATACGTGTAAATATTTATATAGAATTGGTGTTAAGTTTCTGTTATGGTCGTTTATACATGAAGTGGAATATTTTACATAATTATTATTGGGGTAAAATGTTAATACATATATGAGAAATGCTTTTGTGACATTGAAACGATGTATACAGATATCGGATGCCTCGCATCCGACAGGGAGTCTGACGTGGGTCTTCACAGTTCCACACACACACACACACACACACACACACACACACACACACACACACACACACACACACACACACACACCACACACACACACACACACACACACACACACCAAGTATCTGCATTACTTAACAATGCATAGTACCAAACAGTATCACCACTTACCAGGCGTTGTGTAGATGTCTTGGCGCGACTCATATATATATATATATATGTGGATAGAAAGGGGTCAAATCGCGATATATTTAGGAATTGTTATGGTTAATATATATATGACACTATTGACTAAATATACATGCCCATACATATTTAAAGATACATGTACCTCAATGTGATTATGAATACAGCTTGTGTGTATTTCTTTCAATGGGCTTCTTTAATTGCTAAATGATCCGTCGTAGTATAATCCGTACAACGCTGACCTTTTCAATTGACTATTCCAAAATCCAAACAGGTCAATCTTATGGTTAATATTTAGTGATTTTTTTAAAGAAAAGTGTACAGCGACAAACACTACAGGCACTGATGAGAGGGCTCTTCTCTCATCTGGGTCTACACTATTTGCAAAGGCCATTAGTGACGCGTGTCCCGTACTGTATGGGTTAACTGCATGATCCATACATTATGATTTCGTATTAATTGAACCGATACTTTTGAATAAGAAACATTATATATCCTGATCGGGGGGGGGTATTTTATGTGTCCTCAGATCCGAGTCGACACTGTTTGCCAATACAAGCAAATGCGTGTCCCGCATCCAAAGGTTTAATACTCATTGTATATGTAACTGGAACACATAGACTAATAAACATATTAAAATATGCGTGTTGATAACAGACAAGTGGCAAACATCCTTTGCAATTACCCAAAACGCACGCCATGTTTGTATTAATTACCATACACGCATGATATACTGTTACAGTAACTGCCTGACGCGTACATACATATACCTGCAAGTGTTACATTGGTAAACAGAGCTCAAGATTAGATGTACACATTCAAACATTTTCAAGAATAATTCCTTTATTTCTCCACAAAACCTTATACTGTGATCACTCTTTTAGAATCGTCTCGAAGAGAGTATAGGGTTTGGTAGAGAAATGACTTATTGGAATTATTTTTGTTGATATCAATCACTCACATAGAATTTAAAGTCCACGGTTTTTACGATCATTGCCAGTTATAATCTATGCAAGAGTTTCATAAACAGCGAAAACTTTATTACATATCACAAACTATTAGAGCTAATCTATACGCATCAGTATCGATCCTTAGGACAGGTGGCAGCTTAGTGCATGGTGAAAGTCATGCAGAGAGCTCCACCTGCCTAAAATGTTCCAAATTCTTCTATACTAAAATTTCGAGTAATCGAGATTTTACTGTATATATAGTATATTTATATGGATCACAAATTACCTTTTCTTCAGCGGCGAAAATTCAACATTTATTTTAGTTTAGTTTCTTGTATATGTAGTTAAATGACATATTTGCACAGTAGATTAAATTATATAATAATAATGCCGTTCTTACTTACCTTCGCGTATGTTGTGGACATTTTGTATACCCACCACAGGGCAATTATAATAAACACAGCACCTTCGTCTATGTGGCCGATAAATGACGCCATAGTTACAAGTCAGTATGTATTGGGACCTTGAATAAAACACAAACTTGAAAAGATCTATACACAAATCCTAAACTTACAACCTGAAAGCATGCGTATACTTGAACCGGTTCAATGCAGAAAACGAGTTTCTTATGACTGTTACAAACAGTGTAGACATTATTATGGCTCATAGAGGAGCCCTACCATCAGGGTAAACACTGATTGTCCTTTTGTGTCTGCGTGTGTCTGACATCACGAGCATTTCAGCTGCATTATGAAACAGAATGCATGCACGTTTCAAACGCTCATGTCATTAGAAGGTACATGTAGCTAACCCTTTCACCACCAATGTCGCATAAATGCACCACGACAAATAATGCAGTCCCAGATCTGACGCCGCCTTTCAAGGCGGCGTCTGATCAGGGATTTCACTTTTTGTCTCAAACTCTTAATTCCATAATTATGCTTATTCCTTTGAAATTTGAATTTATTTATCGAAATTGGATTGCAGACGGCAATTAGAAATTTGGCGCCGAAAGGGTTAATCATGCCAATATTTCTTCAACTCTTTCAAACCGAAACGCACATGCATTGTCATTTGCCAACAGTGTAGACCAAGGTCAGAGGGTTCCTCTATGAGCCCTCTGATCAGGGTTTGTGCTGTTTGCCTTTCATAATCCTCTAGGAAGTTTAAGCTTTTCATACAGAGTAGACACTGTAGTAAAACAATGATGGACTTTTCCACATGAATATTCAGGGTTGAAATTATTCACCCATGCGTGTATGGTATCCATTTTACTATTGACAAGTAATTGCTGTAATCATTATACATTGTCATTTATTGTTCTCATACCTTTATCTGCTTTTCAAATACAGTATTGTCTCTATTATTCGAACACTTAACCCATTCCCTCATATTGACGACTTTTGACGACTATGTAAAAGTCACTTTGTGAAACGATTGGGGTAAATAGAGCATTTGCTCCTATAGGAGCAAATGCTCTATTTATCACAATGGTTTCAAACTAAAAATTCTAAAAGTTTCATTGTCCCTAGTTAATGCTCCTTTTCGGTAGATTTATTCAAAGAGGTTGTATCTAAAAATGTTAATAATTCGCATTCCAGTAATGATATTGACAGTTGTGTAAGTGAACTGTCAAATGTTTTAGATGATGTAGCTTCTCCTTTGTTCAGACATAAATGTGATTCAGATTATTCCCACTCATCTGTTACTGAAAATTCAAATAAATGGTATACTTTGGAATGTGAAGAGAAACGCAGATCATTTTATGCAGCTTTAAATATATACAGGAAAAGTAAGACAGAATCAAATAGGAAACACATGGTTAGTAAAAGGACTGAATATAAAAGTTGTGTAAGGAAAACTAAATATGAATTTGACAATAGAGAAACTCAAAAGTTATTGGCAGCTAGAGAGAAAAATGTGAAAATTTATTGGAAAATGTTGAAGAAATCATGCGGTATTAAGCAGTCGAACATCTCATTAGAGTCTTTTGAAATATATTTTAAGGCCGTTAATAACCCCGAAGACAGATTTTTTACTCCAGATGACGATATGTTGTACTTTCTTGACAGATATGAAAATAATGAATTTGGCATTATGTTTGAAGAACTAAATTTACCATTCACAACTGACGAACTAGTTAAATCTATTAAGCAGTTGAATACGAATAAGTCTGGTGGACCTGATATGTATTTAAACGAATTCTTTATACACGGTAAAGATGATTTAGTCCCTTATTTGGTAACTTTGTTTAACAAAATATTTGAAATTGGTTACTTTCCTGAAACATGGGCTGATGGTTTTATAATTCCTTTGCATAAAAAAGGTAGTATAAATGAAGTAAATAACTATCGCGGGATAACTTTACTTAGTACACTTGGTAAACTTTTTACAAGAGTTCTGAACAACCGTCTTACTGATTGGGCAGAGAACTACAGCGTTTACATCGAATCGCAGGCAGGATTTAGATCAAAAATGGGTACTTCTGATAATATTTTTGCATTGCATGGCTTAATTACCCATATGATTAACGACAATAAGCAATTGTTTTGTGCCTTTATTGATTTTAGTAAAGCTTTTGATTATGTAACGCGTGAAAATTTGTGGTCGAAATTGATTAAATTAGGCATACGTGGTAAGATACTCGATATTATTCGTTCAATATATGATAACGTAAAATCAAGAGTTAAATATATGAATCAACTAAGTAACACCTTTAAATGTCAATTAGGTGTACGACAAGGAGATTGTTTGTCTCCTTTTCTTTTTTCTATGTTTGTAAACGATCTAGAAGATGTATTAGTTCAAAATGGGGGTCATAGTATTGATGTTTATATGTTTAAGTTATTTCTGATCCTGTATGCGGATGATATTGTCATGTTTGGTAATAGTGCGGAAGAATTACAGGCTAATTTAGACCTTTTATGCAATTATTGCGACAAGTGGAAGTTATCAGTAAACTCTAATAAGACAAAGGTTATGATATTTAGAAGGGGTGGTAGATTGCCAAATGCCACTCGTTTTACATATGCAGGAGAACAACTAGAGATTGTAAAGAAATTTGTTTATCTTGGTGTGGTTTTTACAACTGGTGGATCTTTTAATGAAGCCCAAAATACATTAGCTGGTCAATCTTTAAAGGCTATTTTCAAATTAAATAAATACCTACGTAAATTTACAATTATTAACGTAAGACATAAACTAGAACTATTTGATAAATTAGTGCTTCCAATTTTAAATCATGGATGCGAAACGTGGGGTTTTCACTCCGGACATGCATTAGAGAAAGTTCATTTACAGTTTTGTAAACAGCTGTTAGGGGTAAAAAATGCACTCAGAATGATTTCATATATGGTGAATTAGGGCGAAGACCTTTACAAAATCATAGATACTTCATTGTTATTAAATATTGGCTGAAAATATTACACTCAAATTCAAAAAGGTATATAAGAATTATATACAATACATTATATCAGGATATTTTAGACAAACCAAACCGTACTAATTGGGCGTCCTTGGTTAGAGACTTACTTTTTAGGCTCGGATGCCCCGAGGCTTGGTACAATCAAACAGTTGGTGATTTAAAGATATTTTTACTTTTAACCAAACAACGAATAAATGACCAATTTTTTCAAAATTGGGAAGACAGGTTACATAATTCTAGTAGGGCTATCTTCTACAGTCGTATTGCTAATTTCAGATTTCAACCATATCTAGATATATTGAATGTTACTAATATTAGAAAGTGTCTAGCCCGTCTTAGAGTAAGTTCGCATAGACTCTGTATTGAAACAGGTAGATGGAATAAACCACTTAGTATACCTATAAATGATAGAAAATGTTTAATCTGTGGTATTTTAGAAGACGAATATCATTTTGTTTTGCAATGTTCCCTATTTACTCAATTAAGAAAACAATTATTGCCTCAATACTATTGGGAACGACCGAATATGTATAAATTCAATGAACTTGTTAATTCTGGCGATTCTCATCTCATTAAGAATTTAGGCACCTTTGTAAACAAAGCTTTTACAATTAGATCCAATACGCTGTACAATAATCCAATATGAATACATATAAAAGTCAATACTAGATATACAAAACTACTAAATATTTAACTTTAAAGGCTTACGTAGTAAACAGTGTTTCCTCACCATCACTCTATTTTATCTCTGTTGGGGACATAACTTTAAATATACATTTAACTGCGTCCACTGTTCATTCTTGTTGTTTCGTTTCGAATAAGACTGGCGGTAGTGGACTTATATTGAACATCCATGTTTACACTGTTTAAGTGTATAGTCTACATTGAATATATTTCCCCCAAGTTCCAAAGGGGCAATGTATTCCCGAGACAGCGCACGGACTAACTAAGTAGCGCTCGATATTTGTACACGCATGACTGCATTTATCATAATGTGTATTTCAAATACTGGGTACTCGGATAACAAATCTCGAGTTTTGACCGCTCATTGAAATTGTTACTTGATACAATCTGAATCGGTGGTTTGAACCCGGGATTTTGGATTTTTATTTGATTAATAACAGTAACTTATTTGGTTAAACTAGTCTATGTCCGTTACGTATGTAGATTCCCTCAGGGGTCATTTGTAATTTTAGTTTTGATTGGACATTGATTGTATGTACTGTATTGGTTACATATAGTCGAGTTTACATACATGTATATATTCATATGTATCGCTCACAATGTGTTGTTATCTGATTAGTACAGAAACCCTTGCTTAACCATTGGTTGGATTTGCCACCTTATTATGATTCCGGTGGATGGTCAAACATGGATTTCTTCTGAGAGACAGACTTCAAATAGCCCTAGGTATACGCATTTTAAAGAGTGTTTGAATATATCTTGTTGTGAGCATTCAAGACACTTCTCTGAAACTACGTGTGCATGTAAAAGATGTAGTCACTTTGTACATCATTAAGTGCAACCAAAATTATACGACTAACGTATATATATATAATGGTTTTGTAAAGAATAACAGATTTGAATGTTTCTTGATTTATTTGCATGTGTGAGTATTGCTTTGTCCGTCATATCATTATGTAAATGTTGCCACATGGGTCTGTGACCTTCTGGTTTGATATGAATAAAATCTTGAAATCTTGAATCTTGAATCTAAAAATAGCCTATGAGGTATTGGGTTAAATACGCATCGTTATCGATCTTTAAGACATTTGGCAGCTTAATGCATAGGGAGCTTTCTGCATGACTTTCACCATGCATTAAACAGCCATCTGCCTAAAAGGGTATACACTTTTCTATACTAAAATTTCGAGTAATCGAGATTTTACTGTACGATATGGATAAATTCACCAAATTAGTACTTTTTACCGACCATTAAATTAAGGGATAATTGGTGTCATTGAAATGAATGGCCGAACATCTATTTACAAATTCTTAACCCTTCGCTTGCTGAATTTTTTAAATATATTTCTCCTTCTTTACCATTGCCCTGTTGTATAATTACATATATCTTCACTGTGTACAAGTATTTCGCTGTGCAATAACTGCTGTGGAGTGCACTGATTGCATAATCAACTTGTAAATAGTGCAGACCCTGATGAGAAGACCCTATTTACAGGTAGGTATATTGACGTGAATAGCAAGCGAAGGGTTAATTGATATCCTGCACAATACGACCTGTTTAAACTCTACTGTTAGTGTCCAAATGCGATATCGGGCGACTCGGCGGCTCGACAATATCCACATTTTCTGATACTCGGATAGTCTTTCTCAAAGGTTTAAATAAATTGGATGAAAATAAAATAATGTAACATTTCAGAGTACGTACGTATAAAAGTTGTCTGATCATGGCACGGATTAAGTTTAAGCATGCTGATAAACATGGCGTCTGTCTTAACCCTTTCTTTGCCAATGCCGGATCTGTGATTACTTATGAAAACAGTTTGGATCCAGATAATACGCCGAGTAACTCGGCGTCTCATCAGGATCCAAACTATTTGTTACAGTTACTATGTTTTTGAAACAAAAATGAATAAAATCAAAAGAATGAAAATTTGTAGCAGACGGCAACGTTAGCAGACGACAGAGTTTGGCAGCGAAAGGGTTAAGTATATATTGTGTGCAAAAGACAACACCATTATGAGTAGTGAGAATGATGAGGTACAGATTTGTTCAGTGTTGAAATGATATACAGTAAAACTTTTCCAACTCGACAACCCAAATGATGGCTTTACACTTTCCCTCATATAAATGTGTTTTCATGCATTTACAAACAGAGTGGGCCAGATCAGACGGCTCCTTAATTAGGAGCCGTTTGACCAGGGTCTGCTCTGTTTTCTTGTAGAATTTGAAATAACTGTTTCGTTACTTTCTGAAATGGCTACAATGCTCCACCTTCCATATTCTATTATAATTATTTGTACATAAATATTCAGTAGGTATTTACATTTGAAGTAAGTAAATAACAGGGAACGGGTTGATTAAGACTTAATTCTGGGTCTTAAAGGAAAGTAGTACCTTACTGCAAGACAAAAGACAGTAAAACTGTTTTCTGTGGTATTTTGCCTGGCATTATGCAACCATATGTGCTGATAGACGAGCCTATATACTCATTAAATGGCTGCACTAGACGGGTCTGCTGTATACAGCTGGTGGCGATGTGAAACAATTATTTTATAGTTTGACTAGTAGGTTTAGACCGGTTGATAACTGGGTCTTAACTGAACATTTTCGAGTTGTATTATTCCTTTGGCAAAGCTTTTATTAACTAGTAGCATGAACCTTTTTACACCCATCCACTTTATGAATAAATCTACCGAAAAGGAGCATGTGCTCGAGAAAATAGAATTGTGTAGTTTTTAAACTATTGTGGTAAATAGAGCACTTGCTCCTATAGAGCAAATACTCTATTTATCACTGTGGTCTCAGAATTTATTTTTACATAGGCGTGAAAAAGCGTCAATATGAAGGAATGGGTTAACCATGTTTGCTTAACATCAGCCGTTAAATTGTTTGCTTTCGAATCGGACTGTTGCATGGTCCTTATGCATGTCAGAATGCTAGAATAATACCCTGGCGGTACAAGTAATTGTTAGGACTGGTTAGCTTTGTGTCAGATTAGTATAACTACATGCACAGAGATATTGCTGCGCGTATGTTTGTTGGGACTGTATTGAACACATCAAAGAATCGGGATCTTAGATTTGGACAAACTACAACAGTTATATATAAATACTCGTAGCTATGCATTACAGATGAGAAAACATTATAAATAACCCCCCTCTAAACCGGACGTTATTCAGTATAAATATCGGTCTTGGAGACAGGTGGCAGCTTAATGCAGGGTAAAAGTCATACTGAAAGCTCGCTCTTCTAGGAGATTTCTGCATTATTGTAACCCTGTACATGTACGAAGCAGCTATCTGCCTAAAAGTATCTAAATTGTTCTCTACTAGAATTCCGGTTTAGAGAGGTTTACAACTAAGTATTACAACTAACATATTTTAACAGATTGGAGCACAGCTTCCTTTAACAATGACATACATGTAGGCAAACAGTGTATACCAATAATAAGGTAGACATTGTTTGCTATACCCATCTGTCAATGGCACATACCAGCAAATAATTTGTTTGCTGTGTTCCCCAACCATTACAAATGTATGGATTCCAAAATAAGACCTGGGTCCATGCTTATAAAGCTTTTAATTGAGTCTGAGTTTCGTTCTTAAGCTTTTGATTGGTCAGATTTGAGTTCTCAAGCTTTTGATTGGTCAGATTTGAGCCAAAGGCTCAAATCTGACCAATCAAAAGCTTGAGAACGTACTCAGACTCAACTAAAAGTTTTATAAGCATGGACCCTGGACACTAATATGGAAATAAATCAGTATTTGATACGGATAGCATGTGACTTTTCTTGATGCAATGTGTTAAAAGGGGTTGGAGAACCAAGAAGTACCTAAAAACCAAAACTTTAGAGAGATATTCGGACCTGTAAAAACAGAAAGTAGTAAAGATCTGTCGCAACGTTAAACAGCTAAGCCCCTACAAGCCCTTTGCAACCTACTATATCACATTAAATGTAGCTTTTACATAGGGGTACGGGTTATGAAACACCAGTACCGAAGGATGCCGCGAATAGTGCTTTGAATATAATTTCAAAATATAGAATTGAGTTTTCCAGTTCGACTCTATTCACGAACAAGAATATTACCCATATGTAACCGGGATTTCTCTTACATGTGTAGGTAACAAATACCTGTCAGAGTTGGGTTCGAACTCCAAATCTGCTAGGCAAGCGCTCTACCTCATCGCCAGAAAGACCGGCTTGCACAGCAAGGCTGTACACGTGTTTAAACAGATAAAATACACGTGTTTAAACAGATAAAATACACCCCGTGACATACTCCTCCATTAAGTTGAAGTTTGTCCCGAGCTTGGTACGAATATGGATACGGAGAATTTGCAATTAATCCGGTGCACAAAAAGTCACGGTCCCCTTTTTGGTGCCAAATGTAACCGGGTTTCTCTGAGGGAAAATAAAACCGTCTGGTGTGGGGATCGAACTCGAGATTTCCAGAATCCTTGCCAAGCACTCTATGACATCGCCATAAAAGCCGACTTGCACGGCAAGGCTGTACTCGTGTTGATACATATAAACTATACCCAGTGACACATGGTAAAAACAACATGTACGGAAATTTGTATTTGAACAGGAATAATTGAACAGAATATAACATATTACATATTCTGACTAGCGACAGACACACGCTTTTGATTGTGTCTACAGTAAAACCTAGCTTAAGCTATCACCAAAGAACGCTCTAATAGTATAGCTCGAACAATTTGACCTGGACCCTGACCTACTTAATTTACATAAATAAAAATTCGTAACATTGCACGGGTTTATCCTCAGCACGTATCCCGGAAAGCAACTATGCATCTACACACTCATGATTGTATGGTTTACATATGCACGAGTTAATTCCAGCGAGAATAGACATCACGATTTACCGGCGGAGTTTTATTTTTACAGCGTCATCTCTCTCATTACGTATTCTGCATAAAGGCGAGGGTCCAGGTCAAATTGTTTGAGCTATATGTGTCTGTAAGTAAGGTTGTAGCTGAATGCAGATCAAATGTAATGCAGACAGAAAAATCCTATAGGAGCTTTCTGCATTACAATTGACCTACATTAAACAACCGTCTGCTACTTAACACCCCTATGTTCAAAACATAAATTACCGTTATAGACAGGTTCTACTTTATTGTGATTACAGAAAACCGTTCAGAACTTTTCAGTACTGTAAGTAAAATGAGCATTACAGACGTCAAGTAAAACCTCTCTATAACGGCCACTAAATTACATCAAGTATTTTGTGTTAAAGGCAGATGGCTGCTTAAAGCAAGGTGAAAGTGACACTGAACGTCCCGGTAGGAGCGTTCTGTTTTACTTTCACCTTGCTTTAAGCAGCCACCTGCACCAAATAACAACTAATTAACACAATTTAGTGGCCGTTATAGAGAGGTTTTACTGTAACGTTTTAAAACTCGTACATTCTTATTTTTTTCATTTCGTCTACAACATGTTTATGTTTATGCCAACCAGAATAACGCCCTTTGAGGAGTTGTCTGCATTACCTGTGTCCTGCATTAAGCTACCACATACATCCAGCACCCGGAATTATACCTCTTTTAAGTAGTCGCATTAGCGGTGTTTTACTGTATTAGAATTAAGTATTATAGTCTGTTTCATTACGTATTAGAAAACCTTGTGATATTTCTTTTATATAATAAATTCGTTTTCAAATTATATTGTAGAAATAAAATCACATACCCGTATGTTTATGAACTCCAAAAACGTATGTACAAATGTCTATGTTGTGGTCACACTCAACTGGCGGTGGTTTTTGAAATTATCTATATTAAAGTAGACCTAAATTAAATAAAATGTGAACAAACGCGTCTAACTTATTTTAAAGTTGTTCCTTATTTGCATAAAGGTAGTGCTTAATATAAACGCGTGCCTTCTTCGGTCATCACAGTAGTTAAGAAATTTGGCCTTAGTACCGATAACAACAAATTAAATGTCAATATTTACGCGTTGTCAGGTTTATCAATCAGTAAAAAATATTGTATTCCATTAATCGATTTTTAAACCCTTTGCCTGTACGAAAAGACCATACTTATATTGAATTATTATGTACCTCGAATAGTATCGACGGGCATGTGCAATAATTGATTCTGGCGAAATCAAGATTTGAATATGTGTTTTATTAGGATATATTTAACATAACCTAACTAACATTCGTAAACAGCTTGGACCCTTATGAGATGCCATTATAAATTGGTGTCTCGTCAGGATCCAAGCTGTTTGGCACTCTGTCAATAGTATCTAAAAAGATTGAACGAATCAGAAGTAAGCGCCAGCGGCAACAGATCGGAGTTTAACCCTTTCCCTGTTGTATATTCATGTAAGAAATAATGACGTCATGAATATTAATACGATTGTTTTTAATAATGGCATATGAGCACACGACATTTGGGCTCAGGCAGAAGTTTTAGAATCAGATCTATGTTACACTATAAGCAAACAGAGCAAACCCTGATCAGACGGCTCTTATAGAAGTCGTCTGATCTGGGTCTACCCTGTTTTCAGACTCGTGAAATGTGCTAACATAAGGGAAAGGGTTAAGTAGACCTCATATTCATAGTAGGATAAGGGTTGAAATGATGTGAACAGCAACCACATGGTTAGAACAGTTACCTTATTACCACTAGGAGCTGGCATTTGTGCTCAATGTAGTTTGCTAGCAAACAGATAAGACTAATCGTGTTATCCGAAAACTCACTTGCTTTTACAAACAGGTGGAATCCAGATGAAACGTCGAGTAACTCGGAGTCACATCAGAATCATGGCCGTTTGACATTTGTTTAACCATTTCCTTCATATACACGTGTTTTGACGCATTTTCAAACAGAGTATACCCAGATCAGACGGCTCCACTAAGAGTCGTCTAATCAGGATCTGCTCTGTTTGCTAATGGAATGTGATAGGTCTCTTGCTTTAGTTTCTAAAATGGCTACAATATTCAGCCTTATATATTCCTAAGAAGCCCTCTGGTCCGAGTCCGCAATGTTTGTCATTTGTAGTGTTTGTTAATAAGGCACATTTAGCATTACATATTATGAATGACTGCCCGTCATTACTTGTTTTTTACTATGTATTATATAATGCTGATGGACATGTATGTCTTTTGCAAATAAAACATACCAACATAATCATCATATATTTCATTGTAACTATTTTCTCCATGAATATGCAGTAGGTATTGAAATTTAGAATAATAGAACAGGGAAAGGGTTGATAGTTTCTTGAGGGCTTGGACGATCGGTAGTAGTTCAAATGTCAACCAGATCAAAATTTGAACATACAATATTTTATTTGTTCACAG
The DNA here is from genome assembly GCA_963576725.1 of Azorinus chamasolen. Taxonomy (NCBI): domain Eukaryota; kingdom Metazoa; phylum Mollusca; class Bivalvia; order Cardiida; family Solecurtidae; genus Azorinus; species Azorinus chamasolen. Next base: position 23,735,548 of record OY755239.1, read on the forward strand.
TGGAGTAAAGGGCATTTCGAAAGAAATGTTGACCCATTAACTCCATGTTGTGTATTTTGGGAGTTGACTGTCAGGCATCTGATACACAAACTGATAAGACGGGCTACCGTCACAGAGGATCAATGTATAATTGCATAACGTTATCTCTTATGGCTATGGACCCTGGCTGGACACTGCAGGAGCACAGCTTGATACTGTGTATATAGGGGGGGGGGCTTCACTTATATAAGGAGCTTTGAAATGCCTTTAAGGTTAACCCATTCCCACATATTGACGTCTTTTGACGCTTCTGAAAAGTCACTTTGTGAAGCCGTTGTGATGAATTTATCACAAGTGTTTCAAAACTACACTATTCTGAAAAAGATCTTTTCTCTAGTAAATGCTCATTTTAGGTAGATTGAATCAAAGAGGTTGGGTCTAAAATAGCCTATGCGGGAATAGGTAAATGAAGTTAATTTGAAAGGCATTTGGAGTGTAAATAAATTATAATGAAGAGCCACCCTGGCAACCATATGGAAACATTTGACTAATTAAACTTTATATCTATCTATTGTACATGTATGTCTATTTTATGTCAAACAGTGGCAAACTACAAACAGTGGTGATTCGAATCAGCCACTCATTACAATATGCGGAGTATTATCAGAACATTCAGTGTACATGCATGTCAAATTTGAAACATGTTTGCCAATCAGTAACAAAATGTCCAACACCTCGATTGAGTTAGGATAATACTGTTCTCGTCAACGCCTAAACATAGCTCACGTTTCTTCTAAAATGCTGTACGTAGAGATCGGGGTACAAGTACAGAATCAATACGTTAGTATATGTAAAATCCCTCTGACCACCTAAAAGAGGTATAATTATGGACAGTAGAGGTAGGCGATAGCTTAATGCAGGACAAACGTAACACAGAAATCTCCTAGAGGAACTTACTGTGTTACTTTTGTCCTGCATTAAGCATCCACTTGTTTGTAAAGATAACCATGTTTATCTATTAAGTGGTCGCATTAGAAGGGTTCTACTGTACATTGAAAATGAGTTTACTAATGTACAGCAGCTATATACTTATACGTGTATTCCAAAAACAGCTTCTGGACAAATGATCGTCATGCAAATCCAATTAAAACCATTAATTTCACTTTTGAGTTAGCGTGTTACGATGTGTTATCTTTCATAAACAATCAAAATGTGTACAAATTATTTTACCATGTAACGTACATAAATATTGATGTTTTACAAGAACATACCAATACATTCTCTTACGGTCACACCTATTTGATAGTTCTTAAGTTCATAAGAAATTATGCAATACTTTTTATTTAGATACTCTTTTAAACAAACGACTGTTGACTGTACTCCACGCATGTGAGTACATGCATCTGTTCATATAAATAGTTGCACACTACGCGAAGTCAATCAATGAAAGTTACTTTTAAAGTACAACCTGTCCAATATCAATATTGGTATTGATCTTAAGATCTAATCAGTCTACGAAAGCCGTTAGCCTGCGGGACATTTGGCCCTGGGGTTATAAAGCTCTTTGCTTGAGCCTGAAATCATTATCAGGCATCTAATTGGTCAGATTCCAATCTTGTTCAGAATCTGATAAATCCGATACTTGAGAATGATCTAAGACTAAGAACTTTTATAACCTTGGACCCATATTTTAAAACCATCGCATCATATTAACACTTCAACGGGATCACCGCTGAACCTGTCGGTATTATGTACCGTAACCACACGCAAAATTAAGTCGGTAAAAACCGATGAATACTGTAAATTATCTCGCTCGAATAGTGTTTCTGGTTCAAAGGTTTAACTACTTGAGATTTGTCAACTATACCGATGCCGAATCCGATACTTATAACGACAATTATTTACCGAAAATGAGGGACTTTCTCAAACTTTCTGCAAGCCTATTGATACGTTTGATAGTTAAGGCCATATCGAAAGTAAATTAGGTTCAGGTTCACATATTTTTTTTATATTTTTTTACATTTCAGGCCCAGCAGCGAAGGGCCTCGTTTATTTCCCCCGTCCATTTGATGTGTGAGGGTCGGAGAACCACTCCCCCAACACCTTACACACTGACATAATATAGTACATACAAATTCACAAACAGTATAAGAGATGGATATCAGCCATATAACGAAATATAACGATAACGATATCTTTGAATGAGTTGTTATAAATGTAAAGCTGGTGTTATTCCGCAGGCATAACAACCAATCGCACAAGTCTTTTGGCTAAAATCTCTTTTCCTGTACATTTAAGCGTTATGGCTAAAACAGTAATCCCATATGCACAGTCGCTGCAAGAATCAATTTAGTTTAATTATAAAACTAGCAAATTAATCAAATTAGTAAAAACATTTAGTTGCCAGGCCGGTTATTTATCTATTGTGTTCTTTTTGTCTACATCCTACATGTTACACTAAACTGATCTTTTAAGATCTTTGTAGAATACGTACTGTATTTTTAAGATTTTTGAAAAATATGCATGGTATTTTGCCATAATATTTCAAAAATATATTCCCTGTTATTTTGTACGGCGGTCTGTCACATATAGTTTAGCTCACCAGAGCACAAAGCGCTCAGGGTGAGCTTTTGTGATCGCTTGATGTCCATCGCCCATCGGCGTGCGTCGTGTGTCGTCAGTCGTCAACAATCTGAACCTTTAAAATATTCTCCTCTGAATATACAAGGTTATCAACTTTCATCTTTGGCACATAGCATCACTTGTAGGTCCTCTACGAAAGTTATATAAATTATGCCCCTTGGTCAAAATTGGTCCGGTCCCAGGGCTGGCCAGTTTTCTATAGAGACATACATGTATTGTGAAAGCTTTGAACATCTTCTCCTCTGAAACTGGAAGGTCTCCAGCCTTCATATTTGGCACATATCATCCTCTTTAAGTCATCTACAAAAGTAAAATGAATTATGCCCCTGAGGTTAAATGAGAACCAACCCAGGGGTGGTCAGTTTTCTATAGAAAAAAGTAGTGCTGTGGTCTAGTGGTAACGCGCTACCAATCCGGAAGTCCGGGGTTCAAATCCCGGTCCCTCCTGGAAATTTCAGAGACGCGTTTCAGTGTCTCCCACCCACACCTCCTCTCCACCCAAGGGTTACAATAGGTAACATCCCCAAATATTTATCACAGTCAGCAGCGGTGTCGGCATTGGCATAAATGACAAATCTCAACTTGCCTGTATTTTACAGTGTTTATATAATTGCAAAAACTCCAGCCGGCGTCAGAAAGAGCAATACAAACAATCGTGGGTATACTATTTGCTATTTATCGCAAATGATTCGTATTTTCATGTTTGCTTTGAAAATGGTTTTGTGATATTTACGATAATATCTAACCCTTACTCCGTCAATACGCCTTATCACGACTTTGCGAAAAGAGTAGACCCAGATCAGATGGTTCATCGACGGGTCTACTCTCGTTGCTCGACGGAAGATGACATTACTGTGTATTGAAAGAATTAACCCTTCGCTAGTTGAATTTTAAAACACAGTTCTCCTTCTTTCCCCATGCCCTGTTGTATAACTACATACTTATATCTTCACTGTTTACAAGTTTTTCGCTGTGCAATCAATTTGTAAATAGTGCAGACCCTGATGAGACAGCTCCTGCAGGAGCTGTCTCATCTGGGTCTTCACTATTTACAGGTAGGTATATTGACGTGAATAGCAAGCGAAGGGTTAAGATAACATTGTGATTAACCCAACGAAATCCAACAAATCGAGATGATTTGAAAGGGCACTGTGAGGTTCGACCCTTTGTTCATGAACTGAGAGGTGTCTGAAAACACTTGTGGTCTGCTACAATTTTCGAAGAAACTGTTTTCTTTATATGTTTCCAAGACGCTGTGAGACTGACAAACAGTTTGGAACCTGATAAAATGTTAAGTAACCAGGCGTTGAGATGGATCCTATCTGTTTGATTAGGTTACCACGTACACAACGAGTCGTTAGCATGAAAAAAGTTAATAGTGTACAGTAAAACCTCTCTATAACGTCCACTAACTTGTGTTAGTTAGTTGGTATTTAGGGCAGGTGGTTGCTTAAGCAAAGTGATAGTAAAACTTTCACCTTGCTTTAAGCAGCCACCTGCCTTTAATACAAAATACTTGATATAATTTAGTGGCCGTTATAGAGAGGTTTTACTGTATATTGAAAACGTACAATATAAAAGCGTACACATAGATTAATGTGAACGATTTTTAACTCATGATGGACTGCTAAGGCCATCCCATTAAAACGTTTGTTTTGATTTAACATTATATATCTTAATTTATGTTCACTGAAAATTGTAAGCTGCTTGACCCTTTCTCCCACAGATACGCATTTTAACGTTTTTGCAAAGAGTGTAGACCAGAACAGACGGGTGCCATAGGATCAGGGTCTGTTCTGTTTTGCTTATGACATAAAACAGATCTGATTCGGCAGCTTTTGTCATGGCCAGTCTTTCCAGTAGTCATGTGACACTATAGAAAGTATTCTAATTTATATTGCTTACATGAATATTCATGAAGTAAAGGATTATGTATGGTATCTAGTCATTATAGTGCATGTGTGACCATGCAACATATACAAGTCAAGCTGATTCAGGTTCAAGCATCGATGCATGTGCAGTAAAACCTCTCTATACAGGAACTCCAGTAGATACTTTTAGGCAGGTGGCTGCTAAATGCAGGGCGAAAGTCATGCAGAAACCTCCCTGTATTAAGCTTCCTAATGTCTCCCAGACCGATATTTATAGTAGATTGAATGTCCGGCCAGAGAGGTTTTACTGTACAGCTTGTTATCATTATTTAGTGAGGTCAGTGACAAATGATCTACGGTATAGATTTGTGATATTTGTAAGATAATGCGTTGGCCTTCATACAATGTTCGTGAATAAAACAACATAACATAAATGTATTCAGCATAAGGTTGCATAAAGCACATATATAGCCGAACATATACAAACAGGATTGTGAATCAGTACGAATCTACATAAATAATGATGTATATTTTGAAACATATTGAATTAACTATGTTTTACTGAGAAAGCTTCCCAAAATGAAATATTAATTGCCTAATATTTGTATTTAGACACATTTCTAAGTAATTTTTTTTCTGACTGTGCAGACATAAACAATTCAAACTTATTCAAAGTTGGCCAGTGGCAATAGTATGGTTTGAAGAATATTGTCCTTAGTTCTGTGTACTTGGAACACACCAGCAAAAAATGAGATTCGTCTTCAATGCCGCTTTGATTGCAATGTATGCATATTCTACGTTCCACTCTGTTTGCTTAAATACAGTAAAACCTCTCTATAACGACCATTAAATTACATCAAATACTTTGTGTTGAATGCAGTTGGCTGCTTAAAGCAAGGTAAAAGTAAAACGGAACGCTCCTATAGGAGCGTTCTGTTTTACTTTCACCTTGCTTTAAGCAACCACCTGCCGAAAATACTAACTAATTAACACACTTTTGTGGTCGTTATAGAGAGGTTTTACTGTATATTCTTATGTTTCTCAGTCTCAATAGCTAGCTGATTGATGCTAATGCAATCTAGATATAATTTTTTATAAAACATATGTTTGTATATGCAAAATGACGCTAGTCGTGTATAATGATTTATGTGAGAATATCAATATTGCATACATGCATCGAGGATACGTCGCTTTATTAATTCATAATTTGGTAGACCATATTATATAGTAAGTTGTTTTGGAATTGCGATATATCATACATTCCAATTTCTGAAAGAATAGTTTTTATTTGAAAGGCCAAGTAAAGTTTGTTTGAGTATATGTCTGTCCAATATCAGCATCTGCTCGCATCATATGATATAAGTGTTTATTATTAGATTTGTAGATAAAATCATTATCCAATATTTTACCATAATCATCTTTCTCCGTATGAATAACTGGCATCTCCCGATCTCCCCGTATAAACTATTGAGATTTGTAGCTTTTTTACGCACAAAAATTTCTCGAAACGGTAATTCCGTTAATCACACTGAAGTCGTTACCGGCCTCGTCCAAACAAACCCTTCGCCTGCTGAGCGTAGTCTGATTTAATTATGCAAACAGTCTGGATCTGCATCTCAACGGGATCCAGGCTGTTTGACAGCCGGTCAACAGTTTCGCAAAATTCATAACAAATCGAAATTATAAATAGTTGAACTTCGATATCTCGAACTTCAAGGGAACATATAAATTACTTCAAGATAACCAACATTCGAGTTATCTGATTTCTAATCTGAACAGTTTTCTAAGTTTCAAGCTTAATGCATGTCTAAAGTAAAGAGCTTTCAGCATTACTTTAGACCTGCATTAAGCTACCACGTGGGTTTCTGGATATGCGTAGCGATACATTTTAGAGTAATTCTGTAATGTAAATTTCGGAAGAACCAAAAAATTACATTCGAGTTATTTCAATGTTCAAATTAACCGAGTTTGAGATATCGATGTTGAACTGTACCACATGTAGTAGACCGGAGTTTGAACAGACTTTTTTATAGCAGGCTATGGGTTAGTAAAATTCTCATATAATGGGTGTGTCTTGGATGACACCTTTCTCTCTTATTATTAACAATTTTGAAATCAGTTTTGAAGCAGTTAATGCAGACCTTTATCACATGATAACTATTGATCTACTCTGCGTGCATAAGTCTGCCAATGCCGAATCTGTGATTACCTATGCAAACAGTTTGGATCCAGATGAGACACCGAGTAACTCGGCGTCTCATCAGGATCCAAACTGTTTGTTACTGTTACTATGTTTTTGAAAAAAAAATGAAGAATATAAAAAAATGAATTTTTGTAGCAGACGACAAATTTAGCAGACGACTGAATTTGGCAGCGAAAGGGTTAATGGGCACTCATAACAAATAGGTTGAAGACGCTATACACAAACGCGAACAGTGGTAACCATTATATAGGTGATGACAATCATTAAGTACATAATATACTCTGTAATCACCTTTAATGTCAAACGCCGAAGGACATACCAAAGTCAAAACGTCTATTTAATCATTATCATTAACCCTTCTCTTCCTGAATTTTAAAATACATTTCTCCTTCTTTACCTATGCCCTGTTGTATAATTACATATATATTCACTGTGTACAAGTATTTCGCTGTGCAATCACTGCTGTGGAGTGCATTGGTTGCACAATCAACTTGTAAATAGTGCAGACCCTGATGAGACAGCTCATGCAGGAGCTGTCTCATCTGGGTCTTCACTATTTACAGTTAGGTATATTGACGTGAATAGCAAGCGAAGGGTTAAACTATGCAAACAATTCTTTACGGGGGATTTTACTCCCAGTTTGTCCAGACTTTAAACATATTTACCGCGTGTTCATGCCTAGATCGGACACCGAATTACATATACCTTTCGTCTAACTTTGGCCAGTGCTGTAAGTAAATAATGTTCAACCTTTTCCCTAACATAGGCATCATTTCTCGTTTTTGCAACGAGTATAGACCCAGATCAGATTAGTCTGATTAGCGTCTGCTCAGTATGCGTGTGGAATTGTATAGATCTGATTATCCCATTTCCGCATATTGACGCTTCTGTAAATGTCATTTAGTGAAACCATTGTGATAAATAGAGCATTTGCTCCACAGGCCTAAATGCTCTATTTATCACAATGGTTTAAAAACTACACAATTCTGAAAATGTCCTTGTCTCTGGTTAATGCTCCGTTTTGGTAGATTTAATCAAAGAGGTTAGGTCTAAAAATAGCCTATGTGGGAATGGGTTATACAATTTCTGCCAAGCCCAATAGTTCATGTGTTCCCGTGCCATCATTAGAAAAAAACTAAATAATCATGATGTCATTATTTCTTTCATGAGTATTCATGCAAGAGGTAACTTGCGAAAACTAAATTCATAGTTTCGCTGATCTGTAACCCTTTACCTCATTAATACACCTTTATATATCTTGAAAAACAGGGTAGAACCAGACCAAACGGCCCCTGCTTCTGCTCGGTTTGCTTATGGAATAATATAGGTATCATTCTACAATTTCTACTATGGCAAAAAACTGCCACGTCCATGTGCCATTTAAAAAAAATTTTATTACTGTTCATGTTTCATATTCTAATATCTATGGAGAAAAGGAATAAAAATAGCAACAGACAATAGTTTCTATTGGCAATAATCTGGTTTGCAAGCTTAAACTTGATATACTCATCTATTACAACTGGACGATGCATTGATTAAATGCCAGTTATATGATGTATCAGATATTGATCTTAATCAGTTATAAATCTAGATGATCTGTCTTTACCCGCATCCATATAAGAGTACATGTAGAATTGATAAAATGTACATCTCTAATATCGACTAATCCTTGATCTCCAGGAAACGAGTCAACCAGCAGTTGAGAATAGTGTAGACCCAAATCCGAGAGATACTGGAGAAACCATCTGATCAGGGTCTGCACTAATTGTCGTTCCAATTCCTCTAGAAAATCTAGTAAACGGACTCTAAAATCAAACATTTATGGTCCATTTCTCTATACATTTTTAACAGTCGAAATGTTAATACATTATAACACCGCTAACGCGACCACCTCGAAGAGGTATAATTATGTGTACTAGATGCAGGTGGTAGCTTAATGCAGGACAAAAGTAATGCAGAAAGCTCCTAGAATGCAGGATAAAAAATCTAGGAGCTTTCTGTATTACTTTTGTCCTGCATTAAGCAACCACCTGCTTATAAAGACGCGCCTGTTTATTTATTAAGTGGTCGCATTAAAGGTGTTCTACTGTATGTCACTGTTATTGTCGCTGTATAACACTCAGTACATATATACGCATTCGTTAAACGTTGCAAACAGTACAGATCAACATTTGATACTGTATATGAAGGTGAAGTGTCTAGACTAACACTAATTGAAAATAAATAGGAACAGAGAAATACAACACAGTAATACCCCTCTAAACCGGACATTTAATTCAGTTAAGATATCGGCCTTTGAGACATGTGACAGCTCAATGCAGGCTGGAAGTCATGCAGAAATTTCTTCAGGAGCTTTCTACATGACTTCCATCTTGCATTAAGCAGTAATCTATCTAAAAATGTCTTAATTCTTCTGTACTAGAAATACGGTTTAGAGGGGGTTTACAGTCATTGTTTCGCAATTTTGAAGAATCCGGAATCAGTTCGCAATGAATTTGACTATACACAGCCCGCCACATTAGCTATCATGGAAACAGTTGCTTCTTGGTAATAATTCTTTGCACGGCAGTGACAACTTCGTGATCATATATGCAAACAGTTTAGACCCAGATGAGACGCGTAAAAACGCTACACCTTATCAGAATCTTATCTGTTTACACTGTAGAAACGTATTAGAACTTAACGCTTTCCATAAAATAAACTCTTGTCAGGCTTTTGCCAACAGAGAAGACCCAGATCAGATGGCTCCAGTAGGAGCCGTCTGATTCTAGAGATTCTGCCTAAACAAAGCTGCCCTATGTTGATATGCTATTCTAAAATATAATCTAATTAATCTCCATGATGCTATTATTTGCTGCAGACGGTACATTTGTCATACGGCACCTACTAGGGTATAAATAGTAACAGGTAATAAAGAACACAAACCCGCTGTTTGCTGAACAGTTTGCACGAGTAGTAAATAGCGTCTGTTTTAACCCCTAACGCGTTTACAGTTCTATATTTATTCCAAATTCCAATACCTTCTGAATATTCATGGACACACTAGTTATCATGAAATATGGAAGGTGGAACTTTGTAGCTATTTCAGACAGTAAGGAAACGGTTCTTTCAAATTCCATTAGCAAACAGCAGACCCTGATCAGACGGCTCCTATAGGAGCCGTCTGGTCTGGGTCTTCTCTGTTTGCAAATGCGTGAAAACACGCATATATGAGGGAAGGGGTTAACAATCTGCAAGAGTAGTAAACTGCGCCTGTTTTAACCCCTACTCTATTGCTTATCTATTTTAGCAATGATATCTGAACTTGTATAATAGCATAAAATAATGTAAACAAGAATTGTTTGGTTATCGCAGAGACTGTATAGTCAGATTTATTATAATTTCATAAGCAAACAGAACTTCTACAGAGAGCCGTCTGATCTGTCTACTCTTCTTCCAAAGGCGTGAAAAGGGATTATAAAGGTGAAGTTTATTTATCTTCGTAATGGCAGACTGTATGAGACGCATAGTATTGGACTTAACCATTATTGTTCAGTCAGGCGTGCATTACGGGTAGATATCACGTGTGCGATATTATTCGGGTGTATTGGTCATTGGACGGTCCGACAAGGTAGCGATAACATCGTAAATAGGGGTTTATAATATTGTCCTGTTTTGCAGAAATGGTATTTGTGTTGCCATGGAGAGTTGTCAAGTTTTTAAACAAACTGCAGTAACCCACTTTGTAGAAATTACTACAATTTGCAACGTTACTACAAAACGGGTCGCAAGGTCCCATACGAAATGTAGTAAACTGTTTTTGATTCTATTTCATTAAGTAGGCAAGGTATCGAAAAGATTTTTACTGTGCACTCGGATATTGTCAATATGAAGGGCCACCCCAAATTTGGTTGCAGTCACACAACCATGCTCGGTGTAATAGGAGTTTACTACATATTGAACTTTGCATACCAACCCACTTTGTAGTAATTACTACAATTTGCAACGTTACTACAAAACGGGTTGGGAGGGTTTCACGCAAAGTGTAGTAACCCGTTTTGTAGTAATTACTACAATTTGCAACGTTACTACAAAACGGGTTGTAACAGAGCTTGCTTTGAGGTTTGTTTGCTGTACCATTTTGGGTGTTTTTGAGCAGTGGTCAAGACTTCCTTTGTTCATGCAATGAATAATTCCTGATTACGAGTGACATTAAGCCATTCCTTTAATTGATGCTATATATATTTCTTTATTTCTGTCTCTTCTTTGTACAACAAAGTAGCATTACAATTCGTGTATATCACAGTTTTACATATTTGTACAAATTCATTCATAATTGAATTATAAGAGACTATCACAGCTATTCATCTTAAATTGCACTATCAAAAGCATATACAGCAGGTAAAATGCACACAGCACCATTTAATACCACACACCTAACCGTCAAAGATTAAGCGTCCAGTGTGTCTAAAACAAGGATAAAGGCAATCCAGTAAGACCTGACGACAAAAAAAACAAAACCGGCCAAAAAGCCACCATACGAATCAATTCTAAAATACCAAATATTACCTCAAGTCAGACTTGAAGTAAACTGATTAAAGGATGCTGCCTACAAGAATTAAAGGAAACAATTGAAACAGTCTAACCTCACGACAAGATTATATATAATAAAAGTATTACTTCAACAATATAATAAAACATGACTATATATAAAAAAAATCTAAGAGGTATACAAAAGGCTTGAGCGCCTTCTAAGAATTAAAAAAGCAGGATTCGGCAGCAATACGCACTATGACTGGACATGCAAATATGAACACGAGTTTATCAGCGTAACTTTTAGACTGGAAATCTGCATCGATCTCAGATGCTCTGCTATGGTACATGTACCACTGTTCATGTGAGATAGTTGATTATATATTAAAGTTACCGTGTCGGCTTCTTCTCCTAGTACAGAGTTTGTCCTTTTTTGTAATCTAGAATGGAGACGATAACTAATTTATGTTTATATGGAATGTAATGGAAGTAAAACATAAAAGTAATTAAGTATAAAACTCTCTATGCTGATTTAATGTGATGCATTTTTATTCCTGTATAATATTGATATTTTATACGTGTACTTCCTATAATGTTTTCTTATGCGCATGTTTGACTTGCATATCTCAGATCAGTCATAAAGATGCAGTAGAACCTGCCCTAAGCGGCCATTCATTTATTGAACATAGGGCAATTAAGTGTTGCTTAATATAAGGCAACAATTATGTACTTTCGTTTGAGTGTCCCCCACCCACTAAAGACAGCCACATGTACTTGAAAGGTCATTTTATTGAAGAAACAATAATGACCCTGACTGCATAGGGAAGTGCCCATGATGTTACTTAATATTAACTAATTTGCTCCCAGTGGATTCTTTCATGCTTATATATCGGATTAGTCTTTTTTTTTATCTAAGAATGTTTGGTCTAAATTTTCATTTTGTTTTATATTTGAATTTCCTATCAGACAAACAGTGTAGACTCTGATCAGACGCCGCATTATGCGGCGTCTAATCTGAGTCTACACTGTTTGCCTACGTCCCATATATAGGCTCGTTGGAGCAAATGGGTTAATATTATCTGAATATTGAAAATGGAATTAATATGAATATGCAGTAGAACCTGTCTTAATCAGCCATTCAATTATTGAAAATAGGGGTCTTAAAATGCAGATAGTTACTTAATGGCAGTGCAAAAGTAATGCAGAAAGCTCCTATAGCATATTTCTACATTACTTATAACCTACATTTAGCTATCACCTGCCTCGCAGACCCATAATTAGATTTATTAGAATTATTGTCTTTCTTGGCCGCTTCAGACAGGTTTTGCTATGGACGAATGATTATTGGATTCATAGCACTGCCAAAATCATTTTAGAACAGAACTAAACATAATTATGCACCCCAACGTCGTCCTTGGAGTTTGCCACTGTATATTGTTTAATCGACTTATAATGTTATAACTAGGAATCTCGATGTCTCAAGTTCGATACCGGCGTCTGATGGGTGTATTTTCTCACAAATAAAATCATTTATATTTTACACTTCTATTCAACACTATGTCTTCTTAATTCGTGCATCTATGATTGATTGTGTTATGCATGAATTGACGTCCCCCACTAAATTAGTGCTGCTTAAAGTATATGTGGCATGTTGAACGATTGACGAGTCGTTCAGTTACTCGTGTGTCACCTGAGGCCTGATCAGGAGTGTGGGCGCTCGATGTCACTTCGAGCACTTGGACTCTGAACGAGGGCGGCCCGCCATAGTGCCAGACAAGCGCAAGCTAGCCTACTCGCGAGGTGTATCGCTTTGACATTCGCTTGTGTTTTCAAGATGGCTACCAACAAGGTAACAGAAGCAACCGATTGGAAGAAAACAATCGTAATTAACAAAGTGATGCTCTAGAACCCGACCGCAGAACCAAAATGTAGATGATTACTTAGAAAGGGGCGCTCGATCGCGTTCAGCAGTAATACTTTTGCTCGGCAAGCGCTCAATCAAGCACCCGCGCTCATGAACAGGCCTCCGGATTAGAGCTGCGTGTAAAATCTGTAGTTTGCAGTTGTTTTGTTTAACCCTTTACCTGATCGAAGCGGCTTTTAGCGTGTTTGATTTATTCCTCCGCTGAAGAACAATAGTTCAAATTCATACAGTCATGAACATATTGCATAATAAATATTTTCTATATCCTAGTAGGTGTAGCTTAAGCAGGCTGAAAGTAAAGCAGAATGCGCCTTAAGGCGCATTCTGCTTTACTTTCAACCTGCTTTAAGTGGTCATGTGTCTTCAAAACTAGAAACAGAC